>CP049713.1:10862060-10884008 GCA_004148225.2 Heterodera glycines | reverse complement strand
TTTCTCCAAGCATTTTTCGCTCCCGCTTCTTCCCGCAAAGATACAGGCCGGCAAAAACGGACAAAAATTTTAATGGGCCGTTTCAGCGCCGCTGGCGCTCAGTTGGCCACCGGATCGAAAAACCCGTATTTTTCCCAGATGCGCCGTCAAAAGTTGGTTAAGTGATGTCACACTCCCGCACCCCTCCCGGCGCCCGTTCCCGAGATTTTGGTTTTAGAAACGAAACCCAACATTATTCTATATAGAGTAGAAACTAGGGTAGCCAGTTGGCTTTAAAGTAGAAAAAATACTTCTGGAACCACAATATAATCGGTATTGACATAAGCGCTTCGCGCAAAGGACTTCGTTGCTAGTTCTTGCGCGGACATGAGGCCAGTTTATTAACCGTCATTAGCGGTTGGACAATTATTTCTCCTAAATATAAATTGTCCAACCCCCAGGGTCCACCACGCGGAGGAGCACGGTGGAAAACTGGCAAAAACCATGGACCCCACTCGCCGGGGGGTGAACTCCAAACTGGAATCCCCGGCGAGGAGCTATGCTCTGAAGAAAACACCTGAAATGACCGGGGGGTGAACTCCAAGCTGGAATCCCCGGAAATAAATATGCGGCATCTCTCCTCGCACTCTGAAACTGGCACAAAAACATCCTAAATAAAAAAGAAATGTGACAAATATATAATAAAAAATATATAAATAAAAAGTGCGGCAAAACTCTCCTCGTCCTGGGTCCGGAAATGAAATTGCGATATTCACTGTAAAAAATCAAATGAAACTGACAAAGGGTAAATGTACAGGCCGGCGGAAGAGAGTAAAAAGCAAGGCCGCCATATAATACGTTCCTCAGGGCCCACATTGTGCCCACATACTATATGGATCCATGCCTCGCCGACCTGCCCCAATCCTATTTAAAATAACAGCCAACGGTCAAACTCACCTCCATCCAACCATCCACCTTACTTGAAAAGCAAGGGGTGTGTTTGCCCGGGATTGGGAATTAAACGATTTGTTTATGGCTGTTATTTGACAAAACAAACAACTAATAATGCTGCGAGGAAGACAGCATAAAAATATTAATCCAAATTAAGCCCGGAAGCAATAATATTCCTGATCAATGGGTTTCCATTATCATCAAGTGGTTTATTGGGAGCAAAAATCCTTATATTATCACGACTCGTAGCCCTTGACAATGCTGTGTATAATTGTCCATGTGCAAATGGCTCTTCAGTAAAATCAATTCCTAATCGGAATGCGGTTTGACCTTGAGCCTTCACAACAGTCATAGCAAAAGCGAGGCGGACGGGGAATTGGAATCTTTCAAAGCTTACTCCGTCGGGGCGTTTGTCTTTGTATGTGTGCCGGTTACGGGGTATACCAACAATTATTCCGTTTGCAGAGAAGCCTCCACCTATTGTCTCACATTCAATCAAATTATCAGTCAATTTTTTGACAAGAAGACGGGTGCCATTACACAGTCCTTTTGACGTATTTAAATTTACGAGCAACACAACAATAGAACCTGTTTTAAGCCGAAGTAAATGGGTGGGCATTCCCATTGGATTAAGCTGATTAAGCTGCGCTACGTCAAAGTCAGCCGCATTTACGGCAAAGGGGTTTTCATCAGTGGCTTTATCAACAGAGAAATATTCAACAAAATTGCCAAGCATGGATTGCGAAATTTGAGAATTATTTAAATCAACAATCCTATTTGTAGTGGCAAGAAGGAGGCGTTTAAGCATTTCACTACTTGGCATACTAAACCCTTGATCAAATACCCAATCAATCAATTCTTCTCGAGAGTCTACAAGCATATCTTTTGGGATAGCGACCGTGTCGCCACTTACTCCTCTTCCAACATCGTCAAGCCATTTCAGGAACTCGATCTCATTTGGGTTTACTCGCATGCTTTGGGTCAATTTGAATTTTGTAAAAAGTGAGTAAAGTGGGGAGGATTGAATGCATGCGGAAACTTGCGCTGGACTTCCATATGAGTCAATTACAACAGGTAGTGATTGCTTCCAATCACCAGAAATAATCACGCATTTTCCACCAAAAGGTAAGTGCCGTTTCTGCGAACACATAAGACGACAAAGAGCATCAATATTTTCCAAAACAGTCCTCTCTAACATTGTCATTTCGTCAATTATTATGATATCACATTCTATTATTCTCCGGCCAAAGAAACTATCAAAGGGAATGGATGGCAATTTTCCAGGTTCAACATTTATTCCAAACTTAAAGGCAGAATGAACAGTGGTGCCACCAGCATAAAAACGGGTGGCCGCCATACCAGTGGAAGCGGTGGGAATAATTTTAGCGCCAATTCTTCGCAAGTGATATAGGATATAATTAAGCAAATATGTTTTTCCGGTTCCACCGTCACCATACAAATAAAACAATCTTGAACATCGTGAGTCAATAAACGCAGTCTTTATCAAATCAAAAAACTTTTGCTGTTCAATGTTCAATTTTCCACGCTCATATGCGCTTGTGTCAATAATATCATCTGCATCATCATCATAAGCGTGTTGTGGAAAGAAATATTCATCAAGCCCGAGCTGGGGATTATTCATAATTGAAATAGTAGGGGTTGGGAGTCCATAATCTTTACACTGTTTTCCTAGTCTTACTAAAAGTTTTTCTAAAAGGACCAATGCACGGTCAATTCTCGCAGGACGTTCGGCATCGGTACAACGCAAATCACACATATGATGGAGAAATTTATCCCAAAGCAGTGCGCCGTCGACAAGACAATTCTCTGTTGCTCCAAAAATCAAAATGTTTGCCAGTAATTGGCGCATTTGTGCCGGACCGAGTGAGGCGGACCCCTCTGTCATCGTTCGGATCCAAACATCACAATCATCAATAAGACCTCTTAATCGGGCAGCCTCAAGAAATGTGGAGCAGACATGCGGGGGATTAACGATTTTTTAGTTGCTGAGGGTTTCCAGAAAATGCTTAGTTAACAAATACAAAGCAAATAATTCCGGATTTCGGGTGACACTGGGTAAATTCTCCCAATAATTGGTTTTCTCTCACGGTTTTAGGCCTTGGATTAGTAGAAATGACACGTTTCTTCCAAAATTTTCCGGACCTATTAAATGAGTATTGCTCTGGCATGCGTTCGAAAAGGATTTTTTTTAACGTCGGGATTAGTTTCACACATTTTCCAATATGCGGATCAAGGGAGTTTCTGGCAAAATGCCCGCCTGAAGTTGCTGACCAATTGCCTCTTCTTGGCCGGATTTATAATAAACTTTTTGCTGGCCAGGCAAATGAAGTGACAATGCAATAACTGTATGCGATAATTTGGCATACTTGTAAGACATAATTCTACTGTAGGCCTCAGGCGACGAACGATATAACATTCTTGCATAAAAAGCTGGCTCATCAATACTTATCTTTCCATTTGCTTCATTGGTCTTAACGTACGAAAAGCTTGGGCCTTTGAATGGATATTTATAGAGATATTTTAAATTTGTGCTTTGCCCATATGCGTATTCCAGGTTATGGTGGGTCTCAAAATGAACCAAGATATATGGGTTATAGGAGGAAATACGAGAATTATTATAAATGACTTGCGCTTTGCCTCGCTTTACGGATAAGGTTTGCCCGCCATCTTCCGGGCTCGGACGAAAATAGATCGCTGGACGGTCATCATGAAGGATGGTAAACTTACTAAACGGCTTGGGGAATCCCTTTTTGCATTTTCCTTTATTATTAA
Organism: Heterodera glycines; assembly: GCA_004148225.2. NCBI lineage: Eukaryota > Metazoa > Nematoda > Chromadorea > Rhabditida > Heteroderidae > Heterodera > Heterodera glycines. The sequence goes on along the minus strand of CP049713.1, from coordinate 10,880,285 downwards.
GACAATGTGGACCGCAGTCATGGAATTGAAATTTCGGTAATAATTCACGTACTTTACGAATGAAATTTGCCCAATCTGATTTATCATTTTTTGCTGGTTCTTCAGGTATATGCGCCCATATTATATTATCAACATTCTCAGGGATGGCAAGCAAACTTGTGTGATAAACACGATGGGCATGAGAACCGCCGTATTTCTTTTGGAACTCACGACATTCTTGTCCAATCATTTTACCCAAAATATTTTTCTGATCTATCAAATAATGTAAATGGTTAAGTTTATCCTCATAAATACGACATATTAAATCGGGCCGATCTACAGTTTTCTGACCTTTATGGAGAAAATTACGCGAAATTTCACGCCAACGCGGATTCGTTGTGAAAGTGAGAAAGAAAGAAGCATTGCCTGGTCTTTTAAAGCGTGACATAATAGTGGTAGCATCATAAAATTTGTGTTGGAAATACGCTCGTGTGCCGGGCTCAGATCGGCGAAACATAACAATACTGCCTAAGTCCTCTGTGGAGTTAAGGCCAGCATTACGTGAAAGCCAACGAAGGGCATTTTCCGGAAGTGTGCTACGCATATTTAATTCGGGACGGCGTAAATAATTCGCAACATTCGTATCAATTCGTGCCGCGTAATCAAGTGTAAATTTCTGACTAAGTCCACCACCTGAACTCCAAATGTTGTGAATGTTCTCATCCTTTCTTAGCGCCATACGGTAGCGGATATAGGACCTAACAGATAAAAACTGCCGCGGGCCACGTTTATCAACAGAATCAACCGAACTGGCAATGGACACATTGTCATCATCTGATGCATCTGCATCTGAGTCACCATTATTTTCATCAGATTCGACATCAATCTCCATGGCTTCGTCCTCTTTGGACTTATTTAACGAATTATAGGGAATTTTAAGATGAAATCCATCATCACCATGTGGGAACATCAAAGGGTAACAAAGAGGATCTGTGAGTGGATGATGTGGAGGGAATTTTTTAAGTTTTCCTTCGTCGTTGGTAATCCATATCCCTTTCAAAAAGGGTGGCTGTTCACTTTCAGTCCAAACGGCAAACAATGTATTCCCCTCATCGGGTAAATTGGCTTGTCTGGGATGAAGAGAAATATCTCGAACACTCGCCGGAGCATCTCGAGCCTCGACCAGGGTTAAACGGAAATTCAATACAGCCTCTGGGCCTTTCTCTTTTAGAGTATTCTGATATTGTTTATGGAAGTTTATTAACTCTTGGGCAAGCGGGTTATATTTTCGAATAATAAAATCAAGCTTTCTAATTGTGGTCTCATTTACTCGGTCACCACCATATCTTATATTCTGAGTTCTTTGCATGAAAGCTGTAACAGGGTCAAGAATATACAGTTGTGAAAATGAAGGAGAAAATTTTCCGGGTAAATTCGAACCTATTTGACGGGTAAATTCACCATTTAACAAATAGCATACGTTTCCATCAAGTGATGACTCACGGTATCCAACCGAAACAGACGCAAACGCTAACAATGAATTATAAACATTTTCATTAGACAAAAATTCCTTAGCTTCTGGGTCTTGCCCTGACAATAATCGCTTTAATGTTGGTGGATATTCTTCGTAAGGAGGCAAAACAACAGACCCATGATTACAACAATGACTTGATGAAAATTTACCATTCTTTTTTTCGGCTTCACTATTCAGTAAAAGAGCATTACAATATGCGCAAAGTTTATCTCCAAGGTTTCCTGAATCATAATAATCGGTGGTGTGTTTTGCTCGTACATCTGCGCACGGGATTCCTTGGTGTTTGATATGACAACGCCTGGTTAGGTCATTTTGAGGCATTTTTGGAACAGTATCTATGTTATCATCAGAAGACCCTTCAATATCAACACTTTTTTGAAGACGACCCGATCGGCGGGTAGCGGTACTCAAATTACTCGTGGAAGGTAGTCTCAAAATAACATCAGGGGTTCTATCAGTATCAGGTTCTATGCAAATAAATGCTCCATCTCCATCCCTCGGGCATGTCTGCTCAATATTTGACTCCACATTATACAAAGGCAATGATTGAGGATTTTGCGGGACGTTTGTCAAATTCCTTCCAATATATTCTACATTATCATTATTTATCAGTTGTGCCAAATGCCACAAAATTCTCCGCCTCTCAAAGTTAATGTTTAAATTTGGGAATTTTAGTGAACAGTGGTTCAAGTAGGCCTCAGAATAAAGCAGAACAAATACGCCACAGTTAATTCCGTCAAACTGGGGTGTAAATTCTGATGGACCTAAAGTCCTGATTACTATATCATCATGAGAAAGACCAGGTGTCAATTCACAAATTCCGTTTTTTATTATTTCAATCCTTCTAACATCATAGCCAGGGTATTGAGGATCAAAAAGTCGGTCAAAATGAGGCAAGGAATCAATAAATAAACAAATCATGTTATCTCTGTCAGACCGGTCAAAAATAATTAAAGCAAAATGACCATTAAAGTATATGGTCATCAACAAAACATCATAGTTCTCAGAATAATTAAAGCAATTATCCATCGCATTATATGGGAAAGCAATAGGGCCAACATGAAAACTTTGTAAATCTGTGTATTGTGGGTTAACTACTGTAATAATTTTGTCAATTATTTTTGATGCAAGATAACGTTGAAAACAATAGACTAAATCATCACTGAACATATCAGTAGGACAAGACCACGTCTCTTTAATGAGATCTTTATTTATTGACTGAATACATACACGTCCTGGGGCTACAGGTTGCGAGCCAGGTATATCAATTGAATCGGACTCCAATAAGATCAATAATTCATTAGAAATTACAGGTTGAATATTCGATGTGTGAATTTCTAGGGCTTTATTAAAATTTTCAATATTCAAATTTAAATTCGTATCTGTATGAGTAGAGGAAACAAAAACAGTCTTTTTGGGTCGCCCTGGCCCACCACTCCTTTTCTTTGGGCGACCTCCAGGTTTACTATCACATGAAGAGATACTAAAAGAATCGGAACACACTGAAGGAGAAGATTCACGCAAAAAATCTGGCATGAATATTTCATTAGTTATTTTGTTATAACGGGAATGGAACTCGACATTATCGGAACTGCACAATGCATTTACATGCCACAAAATTCTCTTTTTCTCAGAAATTATATTAATGGGTTCAAGAATGAGTGAACGGCTATTGAAAATCCACGATTCGGCAAATAAACAGATATAATAACCACAACTATTCAAATCGGGCTGTTGAGATACTTTTTCATGAAATATATTTATCTGTTGACTTTCAACTCCAACGACAAAGAAAATTACATTTTGAATAAGCTGAGATCTTTCTGGTTGAAAGTTTTTATTGAAAGAATCCATTCGGGAAGGATCTTGCTTCAAAGAATCAATAAAATAAGTGCCTATCTCTTTGTCATAAATCGCAAGCGCCCAGTGATTTTGAAAGAATAGCGGAAAAATAATTATTTCTGTTTCAATTGTTGGATCAAGATTAAAGCAGGCTCTTTTAAATGTGCGTTCTGTCCTTTTAACATGAATGTCAGGGTCAGTCAATACAGAATCGACAACAATAGTTCGGCGTGTGGATTTTAATGCAAGAAGACAAAGATATGCAAACGTTAACTCATGATTTAGCCAGGCATCCAAATTATTAAATGCGTTTTCAATGAGATTCTGTCCTGAACTCTCATCAATAACACGCAAACCCGACCATCTGGCAACCTTGGCGGACTCATCAATCCGATCAACAAAATCCAGGGCTGATAAATCATTAAAATAAATCATATTTTCCAAACAGTTCAACTGAGGGTTTTTACCCTTAATGGAAGTGGAGGAGGCAACTTTACTTTCTTCAATCTTTGAACTACGGGGTGTATTTAAAATAAATTTTTGAAAGGAATCTGCCAATGGTGTCTGGCTAAAGTTTGGTGGTCTCCCTCTCTTACGAGAGTTTGAATTTTGGGGTGTTTTTAAATCAACAAACTGAGAAATTGTGCTAGAAGAATCACTAAAGTCAGAGTGCTCTGGGGAAGGCGAAGGTCGTTCCTCGTTCCGCTTCTTACGCTTGCTCCTAGCTATTCGTTGCTTCGAAGGCATTGTTTTTATTTGCTAAAGCTTAAGAAAAGTTAAATATTTATTGATGCACCATAAATATATGGAAAAACCATTTGTTGATGCAGATAGAAACATTTATTAAGACGAAATAAAGCATATTTTATACAATAATGAAAAATTCATAGTGAAACTTCTAGCTCTATTTCATAATTTATCTATTTGACATGCCCCAAAACTTAAACTCTCGTAAGAGAGGAAAGCCAAGGTAGCCAGACACACAGGCTAATTCCAAAAACACCGGTAAATACGAATTTTAATATAAACCCAAATGCTGAGAGGGAAAATAAACTCGAAAGACGAGGGTATACCAGTCCGAATAAGGACGAAATGATGAAAGCAAGGCACCAAAACATAAGGCGAATTCGTTGAACAGAATCACCGTCCCCGTATTTCCCCAACACCCACACCACCCCTCATATTGCAGTCGAACATGGCTACAAAACGAATTAAAATTTAGAAGAACCAATACTGAGTGGGTAGCAAAAACCAAGGCATTAATTCGTTCAATAGAATCCCACTCCCCACCCCTTCCCCCCTACACCGCCGTCGAACATGATGAACTGAGAAAATATTGGCACCTACGGCATTTGTCGGAAAATGGACAGAACCGTGCGTATTCGGTACCAATAGACTCAGCTCGTTGAGAGTAGTCTATTGGTACCGAATACGCACGGATCTGTCCACTCTCCGACAAGTGGCGAAAGTGTCAATTTCAAGGGTTACAGATTTCCAAAAGAAAATATTGACACCTACGGCATTTGTCGGAAAATGGACAGAACCGTGCGTATTCGGTACCAATAGACTCAGCTCGTTGAGAGTAGTCTATTGAAGTGTCAATTTCAAGGGTTACAGATTTCCAAAAGAAAATATTGACACCTACGGCATTTGTCGGAAAGTGGACAGAACCGTGCGTATTCGGTACCAATAGTCTCGGCTCGACGAGCTGAGTAAAATAGTGCCTCTTTCGAACGGTTTTGTCCATTTTTCGACAAATACCGAAAGTGCCAATTTCAATGACCACTGATTTTTTCAAAAAAAAAAATTGACACCTACGGCATTTGTCGGAAAGTGGACAGAACCGTGCGTATTCGGTACCATTAGACTCGGCTCGACGAGCTGAGTAAAATAGTGCCTCTTTCGAACGGTTTTGTCCATTTTTCGACAAATGCCGAAAGTGCCAATTTCAATGACCACTGATTTTTTCAAAAAAAAAATTGACACCTACGGTATTTGTCGGAAAGTGGACAGAACCGTGCGTATTCGGTACCATTAGACTCGGCTCGACGAACTGAGTAAAATAGTGCCTCTTTCGAACGGTTTTGTCCATTTTTCGACAAATGCCGAAAGTGTCAATTTCAATGACCACTGATTTTTTCAAAAAATTTTTGACACTTTCGGTATTTGTCGAAAAGTGGACAAAACCATGCGAATGAGGTAATATTTTACTCAGCTCGTCGAGCCGAGTCTAATGGTACCGAAAATCCACAAATCTATTCATTTTTAATCAAATGCTGTAAATGTCAATTTAGATGACCACTGATTTTTTCAAAAAAAAAATTGACACCTACGGCATTTGTCGGAAAGTGGACAGAACCGTGCGTATTCGGTACCAATAGACTCGGCTCGACGAGCTGAGTAAAATAGTGCCTCTTTCGAACGGTTTTGTCCATTTTTCGACAAATGCCGAAAGTGCCAATTTCAATGACCACTGATTTTTTCAAAAAATTTTTGACACTTTCGCTATTTGTCGAAAAGTGGACAAAACCATGCGAATGAGGTAATATTTTACTCAGCTCGTCGAGCCGATTCAAATGGTACCAAAAAGCAACAAATCTGTTCACTTTTCGTCAAATGCCGAAGGGCCAAAAATGTTTTCCCCGATACATTCATCGAACCTACCAAAAAACCACGTTTTGAAGTGTACATCAACCATCAAGTCGGCGCATGTTCAGAAATCCAGGCTAGCTCCAAAGGATGTAAGCAAATCGAACACCACCAGTCAATCGCCGAATTTTTAATAATTTATTGGAAATAACCCTAAAAAACACCGAATATTTATGATGGCTTGAAAAGAACAATTAATTTTATCTCTAATTATTAGAATCTTATAAACTTATTCTTTTTATTAAAAAACCGTTCCAGAAGGGAGTTAAGAAATTTTTATCAAAATTTGAATTTTCCCATAATTTATCGAATAACTTTTTTCGATTTGAGGCTAGAAAAACCAAATAAAATACATAAAATTCTCACGATTTTCTCTATTTTTAGAGCTTTATTGTAGAAAAAATCAACTTGATTTAATTGAAAAGATTGGATTAATAAAATTTACAACATGGCAAAAAATGAAATAAATTGTATAACAAATAAAAGAAGTTGAATATCAACAATAAAATGAAAAAAACAATTGAAAATAAGGAAAAGGAATTGCCCGAAAAAGGCAATAAATATAAAATTTTTGTCAAAAATGTAATTTCATTTCGAGAATTAGAAATGTCTGTTCGTAAATTGAATTTTATAGTTTAAAATCAAAAATGATAATATTTGACAATTGGAAGCAAAAGAATATTGCAAATGATAAGATGAATAAATAAACAATTGATAATAAAAATTAGGATAAATATCAACAATAAAATGGAAAAACAATTGATAATAAGGAAACATGAATTGCGCGAAAACGGCATTAAATTATAAACTTTTTTAATATAAAAACCTTTAAATTATTTGAAATTGTTGGTGTTGTTAAATGTTTTCACGTCGGTGATAAAAAATTGGCAAAAAGGAAGACAATTGTTCGGAGAAGCGGAAAAGGAAGGACGAAGAAGAGCCGGAGGGGGATAATTCGGTACAAGAAAAGGGGGCACAGAAGCAGAAGACGTGTAGACAGTATGCTTTGCACAGTAATTGCTCGGTGTAGACAGTATACTTTTGGTATATATGGGCGGGCGCTGACATGAGCGCTTCGCGCAAAGGACTTCGTTGCTAGTGCATGCGTGTTTGTTAAGTGATGAGCAAGTGCATTCGGCCGCTTCGCGGCCTCAGACGGGCGCTTTGCGCTTCTAAATATTGTGGACTCATTCGGCCGCTTCGCGGCCTCAGACGGGCGCTTTGCGCTTCTAAATATTGTGGAATCATTTGGCCGCTTCGCGGCCTCAGACGGGTGCTTTGCGCTCCTATTTGGTCTACAGGCATCGCGAGGACGCATTCATAATTTTGTGGAGGACTTTCGGCCGCTTCGCGGCCTCAAAGGGTGCTCCGCGCCCTTTTGTATACTAAGGTTTAATTCGGCCGCTTCGCGGCCTCAAAGGGCGCTCCGCTGATAGAAGAGGTACAACAGTGTTAAAAGAGGTACAACAGTGATTAAAAGAGGTACAACGGTGATTAGAAGATGTACAACTGTGATTAGAAGAGGTACAACAGGAAATAGAAGAGGTACAACAGTGATCAGAAGAGGTCCGTTTTTCAAATTTTGTTGGGCTTGGGCGGGCGCTTCGCGACCGTTTTTTAAATTTGTTTGGGCCAGACGGGCGCATCGCGCCCGTTTTTTAAATTTGTTGGGGCCAGACGGGCGCTTCACGCCCGTTTTTCAAATTTTGTTGTGGCCAGACGGGCGCTTCGCGCCCGTTTTTCAATTTTTGGCCTTGGACGGGCGGCTTCGCGACCGTTTTTAAATTTTATTGGGCTTGGGCGGGCGCTTCGCGCCCGTTTTTTAAATTTAGTTGGGGCCAGACGGGCGCTTCACGCCCGTTTTTTAAATTTGTTTGGGCCAGACGGGCGCTTCGCGCCCGTTTTTTAAATTTGTTTGGGCCAGACGGGCGCTTCACGCCCGTTTTTCAAATTTTGTTGGGGACAGACGGGCGCTTCGCGACCGTTTTTCAAATTTTGTTGGGCTCGGACGGGCGCTTCACGCCCGTTTTTCAAATTTTGTTGGGGCCAGACGGGCGCTTCGCGACCGTTTTTTAAATTTGTTTGGGCCAGACGGGCGCTTCGCGCCCGTTTTTTAAATTTGTTTGGGCCAGACGGGCGCTTCGCGCCCGTTTTTTAAATTTGTTTGGGCCAGACGGGCGCTTCACGCCCGTTTTTCAAATTTTGTTGGGGACAGACGGGCGCTTCGCGACCGTTTTTCAAATTTTGTTGGGCTAGGACGGACTCTTCGCGACCGTTTTTTAAATTTGTTTGAGCCAGACGGGCGCTTCGCGCCCGTTTTTCAAATTTTGTTGGGCTCGGACGGACGCTTCGCGATCGTTTTTTAAATTTGTTTGGGCCAGACGGGCGCTTCGCGCCCGTTTTTTAGGGGTACAACAGTGATTAGAAGAGGTGCAACAGTGATTCATAAATTAAAATGAAATATATTTTAACAAATTTAATATAAAAAATATATACATGAAATTCTATCAATTAAAAAATAATTAATTAAACTTATAAAATTTATTTATCAAAAAAAATTATATAATTTTTTATATTATTAACTCAACAAAATATTTTAAATTAATTAAAATCATTGAAAATAACGTAAAAAGTCATAGAAAAAATAATTTACACACGTCCGGATCCGAACCTGCCCCCTCCCCCCTCAAAATGATGCCTCAGAATCCCCAATCACACAGGGATTCTGAGGTCTTGACGATGTCAAAAGTAAAAATCTGATCACGTATTCGTGATCAGCGTCATAAAATAGCCCTAATGACATGTTTTTGGAAGATTTTTGTCAAAAAAATTTTCCCACTCAAAAATCCTGGTCACCCCCCTGTGGTCCCGAAATCTCAAAATCACTTTTATTTTTATAAAAAATTCTTAAAAAAGTGATAAAAATGTAAAATAAAATTTATATTATAGAGAAAAAAAATTGCGGATTTTTGTAGTATTTTACTTTCCCGAATAGCTTTTCAGAAGGCAGCTACGAATTTTTTTCTGAAAAATCGAAAATTTCCAGAATTTCTGGAATAACTTTTTTCATATTGATGTTAGAAAACCTAAATAAACCCCATAAAATTCTCCTTATTTTTCTCTATTTTTAAGGTTTTATTCCTGTAAAATTGATCAACCCTTCGATTTGTTATGAATTTTCAAATATTAGTTCAAAATCCCGAGGGCCAAAAAATTGCCAAAAAATAAAGAATTTTTAAAAATTCTATAATTTCCGAAACTTAAAATAAACATCATATTTCGTATTCAGCACCTCAAAATACCCCAGAAAAAAAATTTTCACCCCCATTTTGGCCCACAAAAAAAATTTCGAAAAATTTCTAGGGGGCCTAGCTCGAAAATTTTTGAAAATTTTACATCATGTAGTACATCATTCGATAGCATTTTAAAATTCTCTACAAAAATGTTCTAAGACAATTTTTCGCTAAAATCAACCCCTGACGAGTTATGGTCCCAGGACTCAAATGTCCCGCTCAGGCCAAAATTTTTTTCTATTTCCGGAAAAAATCAAAATTTTTCCGAAAAAAATACCAGTCGATAGAGCTCGAAAAACTATGTATTGGAAGTGGTCTTCGTTTTCTGGGAAAATTCGTTAAAAAATCCTAAAATTCAAAAACCCGAAAACCGTTTTTTAGGCCTAGCTCGAAAAATTTTGAAAATTTTCGAAATTTTTAAATTTGGAAAAATCGAGCTCTCCGAGCTCTACAATAAGTCCGCTGGCCACCCTGCGCTCAGGTCAAAGCCTAATGAGTTATTCAACGGGGACTGAACTGGGCAAAGTTGGTACTGAAAAGTTGCCAATTTCTGCAGCCCTTCCAAGTATAGGTAGAGGCCTGGAATTTTTTTTGAAAATTAGAAAACACTTCAACTTAGTTTCCTACCAGCAAGCATTTTTTGATCAGAGTTTTAGAAAAAAAGTTATGGGCCATCAAACGCAAGCAAAAGTTAGAAATCAGCCGCCGGGACTCAGTTGGCCACCGGAGCGGAAAACCCTTATTTTTCCCAGATGCGCCTCTCAGAATCCCAATCACACAGGGATTCTGAGGCCTAACGATGTCAAAAGTAAAATCTGATCACGTATACGTGATCAGCGGCCCAAATAACCCCTAAAGACATGTTTTTGGAAGATTTTTGGTGAAAAAAATTTTCCACCCAAAAATCCTATACCCACCCATTTGGTCCCGAATCCCAAAATCACTTTTTATTTTTATAACAATTCGCAAAAAAGTGATAAAAATGCCAAATAAAATTTATATAATAGAGCAAAAAATTGCAGATTTTTTTAGTATTTTACTTTTGCAGTATGACTTTTCAGAACTGAGTTATGAATTTTTTTTCTGAAAAATCGAAAATTTCCAGAAATTCTGGAATAACTTTTTTCTTTTTTGTGATAACAAACTCAAATAAATCCCATAAAATTCTCCTTATTTTTCTCTATTTTTAAAGCTTTATTATAGTTAAATCGATGAAACCATCACCGAGTTATGAATTTTCAAATATTAGGCCAAAATCCCGAGGGCCAAAAAATTGCCAAAAAATAAAGAATTTTTAAAAAATTCCAAAAATTATGAAACTTAAAATAGACATTATATTCGTACTCAGCATCTTATTTTACCCCAGAAAAATATTTTTCACCCCCATTTTCGTCCGAAAAAAAATTTCCGAAAATTTCTAGGGGGCCTAGCTCGAAAATTTTTGAAATTTTCCAGTCATGAAGCACACCATTCGATAGCATTTAAAATTCTCTACAAAAATGTTCTAAGACAATTTTTCGCTAAAACCAACTCCTGACGAGTTATGGGCCCGGGACTCAAATGTCCCGCTCAGGCCAAAATTTTTTTCTATTTCCGGGAAAAAATCGAAATTTTTCCGAAAAAAATACCAGTCGATAGAGCTCGAGAAACTATGTTTTGGAAGTGCCCTCCGTTTTGCCAGGAAAATTCGTTAAAAAATCCTAAAATTCAAAAACCCGAAAACCGTTTTTTAGGCCTAGCTCGAAAATTTTTGAAAATTTTCGAAATTTTTAAATTTCAGAAAATCGAGCTTCCAAAGCTCTACAATAAGTCTGCTGGGCACCTTTCCCTCATACCAAACGCCGACGCGGTATTCGCCTGGTACTGAAGTGTACTTTTTGAGCACGCTTCAGTTGCCATTTTCTGCAGGCCAGGGGGTGGCTCTATTAAAAAAATAAAAAATACCAGCATGTAGAGGACACTTTGGCGGGGTGCCCTCGCAGCGGGCATTTTTGATTCGAGTTTTAGAAAAAAAGTTATGGGCCTTCAAACGCAAGCAAAAGTGAGAAATTAGCCGCCGGGACTCAGTTGGCCACCTGAGCGAAAAACCTATAGTTTTCCCAGATGCGCCTCAAAAAGTTGTAAGACCCTTCCACTACTTTCAGGGCGCTCCCGGCCTTCGGCCGGGAGATTTTGTTTTTGAAGACGAACTGCAACGTTTCTCTATAGTAGTATAAACTAGGGTGACCAGTTGGCTTCGTTGTAGACAGTTGAGTTCTGGTGCTGTGGGGAAAGCGCTTCGCGCTCAGGGACGCGGCTTCGCCGCGTCGCTAGAAAGTGATGTAATTTAGCAATTCATCGCGGCCTCAGAACGGGCGCTTCGCGCCCGTTTTTTAATTTTTTGGGGGCCATTCGGCCGCTTCGCGGCCTCAGGACGGGCGCTTCGCGCCCGTTTTTTAATTTTGTGGGGAACATTCGGCCGCTTCGCGGCCTCAGGACGGGCGCTTCGCGCCCGTTTTTTAATTTTGTGGGGAACATTCGGCCGCTTCGCGGCCTCAGGACGGGCGCTTCGCGCCCGTTTTTAATTTTGTTAAGAACATTCGGCCGCTTCGCGGCCTCAGGACGGGCGCTTCGCGCCCGTTTTTTAATTTTTTGGGGACATTTGGCCGCTTCGCGGCCTCAGTACGGGCGCTTCGCGCCCGTTTTTTAATTTTTTGGGGACATTTGGCCGCTTCGCGGCCTCAGTACGGGCGCTTCGCGCCCGTTTTTTAATTTTTTTGGGGACATTCGGCCGCTTCGCGGCCTCAGGACGGGCTTCTCGCCCGTATTTTAATTTTTTTGGGGATATTCGGCCGCTTCGCGGCCTCAGGACGGGCGCTTCGCGCCCGTTTTTTAATTTTGTGGGGAACATTCGGCCGCTTCGCGGCCTCAGGACGGGCGCTTCGCGCCCGTTTTTAATTTTGTTAATTACATTCGGCCGCTTCGCGGCCTCAGGACGGGCGCTTCGCGCCCGTTTTTTAATTTTTTGGGGACATTTGGCCGCTTCGCGGCCTCAGTACGGGCGCTTCGCGCCCGTTTTTTAATTTTTTTGGGGACATTCGGCCGCTTCGCGGCCTCAGGACGGGCTTCGCGCCCGTATTTTAATTTTTTTGGGGATATTCGGCCGCTTCGCGGCCTCAGGACGGGCGCTCCCACCCCTCAGAATCCCCAATAACACGGGGATTCTGAGGTCTTAACCATGTCTAAAGTAAAATCTGATTACATATTCGTGATCAGCGGCCCAAATAACCCCTAAAATCATATTTTTGGAAGATTTTTGGTGAAAAAAATTTTCCACTCAAAAATCCTGGTCACTCCCCTGTGGTCACAAATTACAAAATGACTTTTATTTCTATAACTTTTTTCAAAAAAGTGATAAAAATGCCAAATAAAATTTATAAAATAGAGCAAAAAATTGCGGATTTTTTGAGTATATTATTTTTATAAAATACTTTTTCAGAAGGGAGTTAGGAATTTTTTTCTGAAAAATCGAATTTTTCCAGAAATTCTGGAATAACTTTTTTATTTTTGAAGATAGAAATTCCAAATAAATCTCATAAAATTCTACTAATTTTTTGCTATTTTTCAAACTTTATTCCACTAAATTTGACCAAAAGCGAAGTGAGTTATAAATTTTCGAAATTTCACTGGATTTTCCGGGGCCCAAATTTTGACGATTTTTCAAAAATTTGTAACCACCTTCCAAAAAGTCTGAAACCAAAAATAAAGTATATATTCGTCTTCAGCACCATAATTTAGGTCATAAAAATGCATTTTGGCTAATTTAGGAGCAAAAAAATTTGCATGAAATGCAAAACCATGGGGTCCCCCCTTTGGTTTTGCATTTAAAAATCACAATTAATTTTATAACTTTTTTTAAACTCATGGTAAAAACATGAGATAAAGCACATTATATTGGGCTTAAAATTCTCTACAAAAATGCTCTTGCATGAATTTTTGCTAAAATCAACTCCTGAGAAGATATAGCCACAGAACTGAAATTGAGGCCTAGCAACCAAAATTTTCTATTTCCAAAAAAATTTTTAAAATTTTTTCTGAAAATGACACCAATCGATAGAGCATGAAAAACGGTTGCTTGAAAGTGGTCTCCGTTTTCCCCGGAAAAATCTGTAAAAAATAATAAAATTCAAAAACGGAAAATTTTCGAGGGGGCCTAGCTCGAAAATTTCTGAAAATTTCTGAAATCTAAAAACATGGTTGGATAGAGCTCGTAGAGCTCTACAAAAAAGCCGCTTACACCGACCTCCTCCCATCAAAAGCCAGGGAGTTATTCCACCGGCGCTGAAATGGCCCAAAAAAGTATGCAATTTTTAGCCAGTTTTTCGGAAAAACTGACAAGACCTTGGGGTTCGGTCAAGAAACAAAAAAAATCCAGAAAAGTCCAACTTAAAATCCTATCGAGGCCGATTTTTCATTTAGGCCTTTAAAAAATTTTTGAATCCCAAAAACGGCAAAAAAAATTTTAAAAAAGTGACTTTTCGGCGCCTGGCGCTCAGTTGGCCCTCGGATCGGAAAATCTATAGTTTTCCTGAATGCGCCGTCAAAAGTTACCCCCAAGGTCGAAATTTCGAACCCCTCCCGGCAAACCGTAAGGAGATTTTGTTTTTGGAAATGAGTTGCCTTGTTTCTTTAGGTATATATAACTAGCGGGTGCGTGAACCGTCGAATCTGGACCTGGGAAAAAGCGCTTCGCGCTTTGGGAGCTTCGCTACCTAGACTGTGAAGCGATTCAAATTGATCGAATTGGTTGGAGAGATTTTTTGAATTTTTAAAAAATTATTAGAGGTTTTTAGTCCACATTGAGGCTCAAGACGGGCGCTTCGCGCCCGTTTTTTAAATTTGTTGAACTCATACGGGCGTTTCGCGCCCGTTTTTTAGCTTGTTAGGCGCTTCGCGCCCGTTTTTCAATTTTTGTTGGCCTTGGACGGGCGCTTCGCGCCCGTTTTTTAAATCTGTTGAACTTATACGGGCGCTTAGCGCCCGTTTTTTAGCTGGCCTTGGACGGGCGCTTCGCGCCCGTTTTTCAAATTTTGTTGGCCTTGGACGGGCGCTTCGCGCCCGTTTTTAAACTTTGTTGGGCTTTGACGGCCGCTTCGCGGCCGTTATTAAATTTTAGAACAGATACAAAAGTGATTAGAAGAGGTACAACATTGGTCAGAAGAGGTACAACGGTGATTAGAAGAGGTACAACTGTGATTGATTAGAAGAGGCACAACAGTGATGAGAAGAGGTACAAAAGTGATTAAAAGAGGTACAATAGTGATTAAAAGAGGAAGAACAGTGATTAGAAGAGGTACAACTGTAATTAAAAGAGGTACAATAGTGATTAAAAGAGGAAGAACAGTGATTAAAAGAGGTACAATAGTGATTAAAAGAGGAAGAACAGTGATTAGAAGAGGTACAAAAGTGATGAGAAGAGGTACAACAGTGATGAGAAGAGGTACAACAGTGTGAGAAGAGGTACAACAGTGATTAAAAGAGGCACAACAGTGATGAGAAGATGTACAACAGTGATTAAAAGAGGTACAACTGTGATTAAAAGAGGAAGAACAGTGATTAGAAGAGGTACAACTGTGATTAAAAGAGGTACAATAGTGATTAAAAGAGGAAGAACAGTGATTGAAGAGGTACAAAAGTGATGAGAAGAGGCACAACAGTGATTAAAAGAGGAAGAACAGTGATTAGAAGAGGTACAAATGTGATTTAAAGAGGTACAAAAGTGATAAAAGATACAAAAGTGATTAGAAGAGGTACAAAAGTGATTAGAAGAGGTACAACATGGTTTAAAATTAAATAAATAATGAAAAGTTTTTATAAAAATCGATTGCATTTTAATTTAAAATTTTTTTATAATAAAATACTCTTTTTATTCATTAAATATAATTTTGAAAATTAATAATTGAATATTTATTTTGAAATGAAATTCATTTTTTATAAATTCAAAAAATAAATAATGAAATTAAATAAATTAATTAAATATTTATAAAAATCTTGAAATTATTTAAAACATTAAAAATAACCCAAAAATACAAAGAAAAATAATGTACACCGCCCGGATTCGAACTTCCCCCCCCCTCAAAATGATGCCTCAGAATCCCCAATCACACAGGGATTCTGAGGTCTGAACGATGTCAAAAGTAAAATCTGATCACGTATTCGTGATCAGCGTCATAAAATACCCCTAAAGACATGTTTTTGGAATATTTTCGGTGAAAAAATTTTTCCACCCAAAAATCCTGGTCACCCCCTATGGTCCCGAAACTTTTCAGAAGGGAGTTCTGAATTTTTTTCTGAAAAATCTAAAATTTCCAGAATTTCTGGAATAACTTTTTTTCTTTAGAAGATAGAAATCCCAAATAAATCCCATAAAATTCTCCCGATTTTTTGCTATTTTTAAAGCTTTAAATCACTTAAATTGACCGGTCCTCCATTGAGTTATGAATTTTCAAATTTTAGCCCAAAATCCTGAGGGTCAAAAAATTGCCAAATATTTTTGAATTTTTAAAAAATTCTAAAATTTCCTAAACTGAAAATTAACATCAGATTCGTGCTCAGCACATCAAAATACCCCAGAAAAATATTTTTGACCCCCATTTTCAACCCAAAAAAAATTTTCGAAAATTTCTAGGGGGCCTAGCTCGAAAATTTTTGAAAATTTCCGGCAATATGGCACACCATTCGATAGAGCTTAAAAAACTCTACAATTTTGCCCTAAGGAGTTTTTTCGATAAAACCAACCCCTAACGAGTTATGGACCCGGGACTCAAATGTCCCGCTCAGGCCAAAAATTTTTTCTATTTCCGGGAAAAAATCGAAATTTTTCCGAAAAAAATACCAGTCGATAGAGCTCGAAAAACTATGTTTTGGAAGTGGTCTCCGTTTCTCTGAGAAAAATCGTTAAAAAATCCTAAAATTCAAAAACCCGAAAACCGTTTTTTAGGCCTAGCTCGAAAAATTTTCAAAATTTTCGAAATTTTAAAACTTGGTTGGATAGCCTTTCAAATACTACACATTTTTGCTCAGAAACAATTTTTCGGTCAAAGCAACCCCTGGCGAGTTATTCACCTGGTACTGAAGTGTACTTTTTGAGCACGCTTCAGTTAGCCAAGCGTGCAGGCCAGGGGGTGGCTCTAATAAAAAAATAAAAAATACCAGCATGTAGAGGACAGTTGTGGGGAGTGCCCTCACAGCGGGCACTTTTTGATTCGGGTTTTAGAAAAAAAGTTACGGGCCCTAAAATGAGCGAAAAAGTGAGAAATCGGTCCCCGGGACTCAGTCGTCCGCGCAGAATTTTTCTCTATAGTTTTCCCGGATGCTCCTCAAAAAGTTGTAAGACACTTCCACTACTTTCAGGGCGCTCCCGGCCTTCGGCCGGGAGAAAATGGTTTTAGCAACGAAACTCCTTGTCAATATAACGTATATACTAGCGGGTGTGTGCTTACATGTTTCTTGGGTGCTTAAAGCGCTTCGCGCTTTGGGAGCTTCGCTACCTAGGCCTTGTGTTAGGGTCTTTGCGTCAGCCGACATGCACTTGGTTTCACTCACGTGATGAGCTGACACATTGCATTTATCAGTGCAATGGAAACCGGAAGTGCCCTAACTCGCACGTCATCCCTCCTCCCTCCCTTAGTCCAGGTGGCAGCACTTTTTGTATGTGTATCCGTTTAAAGTGCAGATGAGAACGGGGCGACATCAGTAAAGTGCCACACACGCTGGACTATAACTCGTTTGCCTTATTGTAATTTGAGCATGTTTTTGGCCACATCCTCCCTCCCTTTAGTCCAGGTGGCAGCACTTTTCTGAATGCGTGCATCCCTTTTAAAGTGCAGATGGGAACGGGGCGACATCTATAAAGTGCCGCACACTCTGGACTATAATTCTTTGCTTTATTGCAGTTTGAGCATTTTTGTTGCCACAATATTCAGCACTTTGACTCTGTCTTGGTCGTCGGTCATCCTATGAATCGTTAAACACCCATTATAATCCTTTTTTTTTGTCTGTAATTATAAGAAAATAGTTTATTTACCAAAGACAAAAAAGTATAAATCAAGCAATTCACATAAAACAATTTATAAATCAGTACGAGGTTTTTTCACTAAGTCTTGTTCAACAGTACTATTCTTTCTTTTCAATGCAATTAGTTCCTTTTGATTTACTTCAAATGTGACAATGGCAACCATTCTGTTGACAGTTGCACGAACAATCTGTTCATCAGTTATCGGTTTCATAACATTTGTTTCGTTTGGAATAGCTTTGTGAGTTAGTATATTGGACATTTCATCTCTGATGACTTGTGCTACCATCCGATGCACTACAACATGCACAATCTGTTCATCAGTAAACTAAAATTTTAAAATTTAATCATTTAAAAAATAATAGGTTATTAATAAAACCAAAGCTTAGAAATGTTACAAAAAGAGCTCACCTTTTTCTCCTGTCCTCGGCACTCAAACTGAACTAAAGAAGATGGAATGCTTTGCTGAAGATCTGCTTTCATAACAGTAAGTGATGATGAAGCAATTCGGGGTTCCGAGGATTTCACATGTGTTCTGTAATTAAAAAGACCTATTTGATCAAGCAGTATCATGTTATGGCTACCCGTCGGATAGATTTGTTCCATTTGAAATTGGATTGTGAGTTATTTTATCGGACATTTCATCTCTGATGACTTGTGCTACCATCCGATGCACAACAACATGCACAATCTGTTCATCACTCAACTAAAATTTTAAAAATTAATCATTTGGTTAAAAAATAATATGTTATTAATAAAATCAAATCTTAGAATCGTTAAAAAAGAGCTCACCTTTTTCTCCTTCTGTCCCCGGCACTCAGACTGAATTAAGGAAGATGAAATGCTTTGCTGAAGATCTGCTTTCATGACAGTAA
>CP049713.1:10827235-10861392 GCA_004148225.2 Heterodera glycines | reverse complement strand
GTGTGGCTATTATTAGGAATGAGAGGAGCAAAGCTCAACATAGCATAGGCGGCAATGCATAATAACTAAATTTCAGGATTATAATTCATAATCAATACCTAACTTGCTTTTATTTTATATTTACGTGTATATTCAATTGTCTGGTAAAATATTTTTGTAAATAAAAGACCAACACGGCACGCACTTAAAGAGCTCGATGTTAAAAAATACCATTAATTTCAATATTTTGTGGAACTGTTTATAGGTTGTTATTGTTCTTTCTCTGGAATAAAAATGAAGATTTACAGTTTATTGCACAAACTGCATATGGTATTTTTAAAAAGTTAACCTGACGCAAATTATATAGAAATAAAATTTGGCCACAAAATTCAGTTTTGATATGTGTGAGTTTATCACTTATAATCAATTTGGTTGCCTATAAAACACTTATTAAGCAGTGATGAAGTAATAGAGTGTGAAACAATACATGTTGCAGACTCAAACGAACAAAATGACAAATTTATGTGTGGCTATTATTAGGAATGAGAGGAGCAAAGCTCAACATAGCATAGGCGGCAATGCATAATAACTAAATTTCAGGATTATAATTCATAATCAATACCTAACTTGCTTTTATTTTATATTTACGTGTATATTCAATTGTCTGGTAAAATATTTTTGTAAATAAAAGACCAACACGGCACGCACTTAAAGAGCTCGATGTTAAAAAATACCATTAATTTCAATATTTTGTGGAACTGTTTATAGGTTGTTATTGTTCTTTCTCTGGAATAAAAATGAAGATTTACAGTTTATTGCACAAACTGCATATGGTATTTTTAAAAAGTTAACCTGACGCAAATTATATAGAAATAAAATTTGGCCACAAAATTCAGTTTTGATATGTGTGAGTTTATCACTTATAATCAATTTGGTTGCCTATAAAACACTTATTAAGCAGTGATGAAGTAATAGAGTGTGAAACAATACATGTTGCAGACTCAAACGAACAAAATGACAAATTTATGTGTGGCTATTATTAGGAATGAGAGGAGCAAAGCTCAACATAGCATAGGCGGCAATGCATAATAACTAAATTTCAGGATTATAATTCATAATCAATACCTAACTTGCTTTTATTTTATATTTACGTGTATATTCAATTGTCTGGTAAAATATTTTTGTAAATAAAAGACCAACACGGCACGCACTTAAAGAGCTCGATGTTAAAAATACCATTAATTTCAATATTTTGTGGAACTGTTTATAGGTTGTTATTGTTCTTTCTCTGGAATAAAAATGAAGATTTACAGTTTATTGCACAAACTGCATATGGTATTTTTAAAAAGTTAACCTGACGCAAATTATATAGAAATAAAATTTGGCCACAAAATTCAGTTTTGATATGTGTGAGTTTATCACTTATAATCAATTTGGTTGCCTATAAAACACTTATTAAGCAGTGATGAAGTAATAGAGTGTGAAACAATACATGTTGCAGACTCAAACGAACAAAATGACAAATTTATGTGTGGCTATTATTAGGAATGAGAGGAGCAAAGCTCAACATAGCATAGGCGGCAATGCATAATAACTAAATTTCAGGATTATAATTCATAATCAATACCTAACTTGCTTTTATTTTATATTTACGTGTATATTCAATTGTCTGGTAAAATATTTTTGTAAATAAAAGACCAACACGGCACGCACTTAAAGAGCTCGATGTTAAAAAATACCATTAATTTCAATATTTTGTGGAACTGTTTATAGGTTGTTATTGTTCTTTCTCTGGAATAAAAATGAAGATTTACAGTTTATTGCACAAACTGCATATGGTATTTTTAAAAAGTTAACCTGACGCAAATTATATAGAAATAAAATTTGGCCACAAAATTCAGTTTTGATATGTGTGAGTTTATCACTTATAATCAATTTGGTTGCCTATAAAACACTTATTAAGCAGTGATGAAGTAATAGAGTGTGAAACAATACATGTTGCAGACTCAAACGAACAAAATGACAAATTTATGTGTGGCTATTATTAGGAATGAGAGGAGCAAAGCTCAACATAGCATAGGCGGCAATGCATAATAACTAAATTTCAGGATTATAATTCATAATCAATACCTAACTTGCTTTTATTTTATATTTACGTGTATATTCAATTGTCTGGTAAAATATTTTTGTAAATAAAAGACCAACACGGCACGCACTTAAAGAGCTCGATGTTAAAAAATACCATTAATTTCAATATTTTGTGGAACTGTTTATAGGTTGTTATTGTTCTTTCTCTGGAATAAAAATGAAGATTTACAGTTTATTGCACAAACTGCATATGGTATTTTTAAAAAGTTAACCTGACGCAAATTATATAGAAATAAAATTTGGCCACAAAATTCAGTTTTGATATGTGTGAGTTTATCACTTATAATCAATTTGGTTGCCTATAAAACACTTATTAAGCAGTGATGAAGTAATAGAGTGTGAAACAATACATGTTGCAGACTCAAACGAACAAAATGACAAATTTATGTGTGGCTATTATTAGGAATGAGAGGAGCAAAGCTCAACATAGCATAGGCGGCAATGCATAATAACTAAATTTCAGGATTATAATTCATAATCAATACCTAACTTGCTTTTATTTTATATTTACGTGTATATTCAATTGTCTGGTAAAATATTTTTGTAAATAAAAGACCAACACGGCACGCACTTAAAGAGCTCGATGTTAAAAAATACCATTAATTTCAATATTTTGTGGAACTGTTTATAGGTTGTTATTGTTCTTTCTCTGGAATAAAAATGAAGATTTACAGTTTATTGCACAAACTGCATATGGTATTTTTAAAAAGTTAACCTGACGCAAATTATATAGAAATAAAATTTGGCCACAAAATTCAGTTTTGATATGTGTGAGTTTATCACTTATAATCAATTTGGTTGCCTATAAAACACTTATTAAGCAGTGATGAAGTAATAGAGTGTGAAACAATACATGTTGCAGACTCAAACGAACAAAATGACAAATTTATGTGTGGCTATTATTAGGAATGAGAGGAGCAAAGCTCAACATAGCATAGGCGGCAATGCATAATAACTAAATTTCAGGATTATAATTCATAATCAATACCTAACTTGCTTTTATTTTATATTTACGTGTATATTCAATTGTCTGGTAAAATATTTTTGTAAATAAAAGACCAACACGGCACGCACTTAAAGAGCTCGATGTTAAAAAATACCATTAATTTCAATATTTTGTGGAACTGTTTATAGGTTGTTATTGTTCTTTCTCTGGTTAAAAATACAATATGCAAGTTTGCTGCAATAAACTGTAAATCTCATTTTTATTGTTAACCTGACGCAAATTATATAGAAATAAAATTTGGCCACAAAAATTCAGTTTTGATATGTGTGAGTTTATCACTTATAATCAATTTGGTTGCCTATAAAACACTTATTAAGCAGTGATGAAGTAATAGAGTGTGAAACAATACATGTTGCAGACTCAAACGAACAAAATGACAAATTTTATGTGTGGCTATTATTAGGAATGAGAGGAGCAAAGCTCAACATAGCATAGGCGGCAATGCATAATAACTAAATTTCAGGATTATAATTCATAATCAATACCTAACTTGCTTTTATTTTATATTTACGTGTATATTCAATTGTCTGGTAAAATATTTTTGTAAATAAAAGACCAACACGGCACGCACTTAAAGAGCTCGATGTTAAAAAATACCATTAATTCAATATTTTGTGGAACTGTTTATAGGTTGTTATTGTTCTTTCTCTGGAATAAAAATGAAGATTTACAGTTTATTGCACAAACTGCATATGGTATTTTTAAAAAGTTAACCTGACGCAAATTATATAGAAATAAAATTTGGCCACAAAATTCAGTTTTGATATGTGTGAGTTTATCACTTATAATCAATTTGGTTGCCTATAAAACACTTATTAAGCAGTGATGAAGTAATAGAGTGTGAAACAATACATGTTGCAGACTCAAACGAACAAAATGACAAATTTATGTGTGGCTATTATTAGGAATGAGAGGAGCAAAGCTCAACATAGCATAGGCGGCAATGCATAATAACTAAATTTCAGGATTATAATTCATAATCAATACCTAACTTGCTTTTATTTTATATTTACGTGTATATTCAATTGTCTGGTAAAATATTTTTGTAAATAAAAGACCAACACGGCACGCACTTAAAGAGCTCGATGTTAAATAATACCATTAATTTCAATATTTTGTGGAACTGTTTATAGGTTGTTATTGTTCTTTCTCTGGAATAAAAATGAAGATTTACAGTTTATTGCACAAACTGCATATGGTATTTTTTAAAAAGTTAACCTGACGCAAATTATATAGAAATAAAATTTGGCCACAAAATTCAGTTTTGATATGTGTGAGTTTATCACTTATAATCAATTTGGTTGCCTATAAAACACTTATTAAGCAGTGATGAAGTAATAGAGTGTGAAACAATACATGTTGCAGACTCAAACGAACAAAATGACAAATTTATGTGTGGCTATTATTAGGAATGAGAGGAGCAAAGCTCAACATAGCATAGGCGGCAATGCATAATAACTAAATTTCAGGATTATAATTCATAATCAATACCTAACTTGCTTTTATTTTATATTTACGTGTATATTCAATTGTCTGGTAAAATATTTTTGTAAATAAAAGACCAACACGGCACGCACTTAAAGAGCTCGATGTTAAAAAATACCATTAATTTCAATATTTTGTGGAACTGTTTATAGGTTGTTATTGTTCTTTCTCTGGAATAAAAATGAAGATTTACAGTTTATTGCACAAACTGCATATGGTATTTTTAAAAAGTTAACCTGACGCAAATTATATAGAAATAAAATTTGGCCACAAAATTCAGTTTTGATATGTGTGAGTTTATCACTTATAATCAATTTGGTTGCCTATAAAACACTTATTAAGCAGTGATGAAGTAATAGAGTGTGAAACAATACATGTTGCAGACTCAAACGAACAAAATGACAAATTTATGTGTGGCTATTATTAGGAATGAGAGGAGCAAAGCTCAACATAGCATAGGCGGCAATGCATAATAACTAAATTTCAGGATTATAATTCATAATCAATACCTAACTTGCTTTTATTTTATATTTACGTGTATATTCAATTGTCTGGTAAAATATTTTTGTAAATAAAAGACCAACACGGCACGCACTTAAAGAGCTCGATGTTAAAAAATACCATTAATTTCAATATTTTGTGGAACTGTTTATAGGTTGTTATTGTTCTTTCTCTGGAATAAAAATGAAGATTTACAGTTTATTGCACAAACTGCATATGTATTTTTAAAAAGTTAACCTGACGCAAATTATATAGAAATAAAATTTGGCCACAAAATTCAGTTTTGATATGTGTGAGTTTATCACTTATAATCAATTTGGTTGCCTATAAAACACTTATTAAGCAGTGATGAAGTAATAGAGTGTGAAACAATACATGTTGCAGACTCAAACGAACAAAATGACAAATTTATGTGTGGCTATTATTAGGAATGAGAGGAGCAAAGCTCAACATAGCATAGGCGGCAATGCATAATAACTAAATTTCAGGATTATAATTCATAATCAATACCTAACTTGCTTTTATTTTATATTTACGTGTATATTCAATTGTCTGGTAAAATATTTTTGTAAATAAAAGACCAACACGGCACGCACTTAAAGAGCTCGATGTTAAATAATACCATTAATTTCAATATTTTGTGGAACTGTTTATAGGTTGTTATTGTTCTTTCTCTGGAATAAAAATGAAGATTTACAGTTTATTGCACAAACTGCATATGGTATTTTTAAAAAGTTAGCCTGACGCAAATTATATAGAAATAAAATTTGGCCACAAAATTCAGTTTTGATATGTGTGAGTTTATCACTTATAATCAATTTGGTTGCCTATAAAACACTTATTAAGCAGTGATGAAGTAATAGAGTGTGAAACAATACATGTTGCAGACTCAAACGAACAAAATGACAAATTTATGTGTGGCTATTATTAGGAATGAGAGGAGCAAAGCTCAACATAGCATAGGCGGCAATGCATAATAACTAAATTTCAGGATTATAATTCATAATCAATACCTAACTTGCTTTTATTTTATATTTACGTGTATATTCAATTGTCTGGTAAAATATTTTTGTAAATAAAAGACCAACACGGCACGCACTTAAAGAGCTCGATGTTAAAAAATACCATTAATTTCAATATTTTGTGGAACTGTTTATAGGTTGTTATTGTTCTTTCTCTGGAATAAAAATGAAGATTTACAGTTTATTGCACAAACTGCATATGGTATTTTTAAAAAGTTAACCTGACGCAAATTATATAGAAATAAAATTTGGCCACAAAATTCAGTTTTGATATGTGTGAGTTTATCACTTATAATCAATTTGGTTGCCTATAAAACACTTATTAAGCAGTGATGAAGTAATAGAGTGTGAAACAATACATGTTGCAGACTCAAACGAACAAAATGACAAATTTATGTGTGGCTATTATTAGGAATGAGAGGAGCAAAGCTCAACATAGCATAGGCGGCAATGCATAATAACTAAATTTCAGGATTATAATTCATAATCAATACCTAACTTGCTTTTATTTTATATTTACGTGTATATTCAATTGTCTGGTAAAATATTTTTGTAAATAAAAGACCAACACGGCACGCACTTAAAGAGCTCGATGTTAAAAAATACCATTAATTTCAATATTTTGTGGAACTGTTTATAGGTTGTTATTGTTCTTTCTCTGGAATAAAAATGAAGATTTACAGTTTATTGCACAAACTGCATATGGTATTTTTAAAAAGTTAACCTGACGCAAATTATATAGAAATAAAATTTGGCCACAAAATTCAGTTTTGATATGTGTGAGTTTATCACTTATAATCAATTTGGTTGCCTATAAAACACTTATTAAGCAGTGATGAAGTAATAGAGTGTGAAACAATACATGTTGCAGACTCAAACGAACAAAATGACAAATTTATGTGTGGCTATTATTAGGAATGAGAGGAGCAAAGCTCAACATAGCATAGGCGGCAATGCATAATAACTAAATTTCAGGATTATAATTCATAATCAATACCTAACTTGCTTTTATTTTATATTTACGTGTATATTCAATTGTCTGGTAAAATATTTTTGTAAATAAAAGACCAACACGGCACGCACTTAAAGAGCTCGATGTTAAAAAATACCATTAATTTCAATATTTTGTGGAACTGTTTATAGGTTGTTATTGTTCTTTCTCTGGAATAAAAATGAAGATTTACAGTTTATTGCACAAACTGCATATGTATTTTTAAAAAGTTAACCTGAAGCAAATTATATAGCAATAAAATTTGGCCACAAAATTCAGTTTTGATATGTGTGAGTTTATCACTTATAATCAATTTGGTTGCCTATAAAACACTTATTAAGCAGTGATGAAGTAATAGAGTGTGAAACAATACATGTTGCAGACTCAAACGAACAAAATGACAAATTTATGTGTGGCTATTATTAGGAATGAGAGGAGCAAAGCTCAACATAGCATAGGCGGCAATGCATAATAACTAAATTTCAGGATTATAATTCATAATCAATACCTAACTTGCTTTTATTTTATATTTACGTGTATATTCAATTGTCTGGTAAAATATTTTTGTAAATAAAAGACCAACACGGCACGCACTTAAAGAGCTCGATGTTAAAAATACCATTAATTTCAATATTTTGTGGAACTGTTTATAGGTTGTTATTGTTCTTTCTGGAATAAAAATGAAGATTTACAGTTTATTGCACAAACTGCATATGGTATTTTTAAAAAGTTAACCTGACGCAAATTATATAGAAATAAAATTTGGCCACA
The DNA here is from genome assembly GCA_004148225.2 of Heterodera glycines. Lineage (NCBI taxonomy): Eukaryota > Metazoa > Nematoda > Chromadorea > Rhabditida > Heteroderidae > Heterodera > Heterodera glycines. The sequence goes on along the minus strand of CP049713.1, from coordinate 10,853,489 downwards.
AAATTCAGTTTTGATATGTGTGAGTTTATCACTTATAATCAATTTGGTTGCCTATAAAACACTTATTAAGCAGTGATGAAGTAATAGAGTGTGAAACAATACATGTTGCAGACTCAAACGAACAAAATGACAAATTTATGTGTGGCTATTATTAGGAATGAGAGGAGCAAAGCTCAACATAGCATAGGCGGCAATGCATAATAACTAAATTTCAGGATTATAATTCATAATCAATACCTAACTTGCTTTTATTTTATATTTACGTGTATATTCAATTGTCTGGTAAAATATTTTTGTAAATAAAAGACCAACACGGCACGCACTTAAAGAGCTCGATGTTAAAAAATACCATTAATTTCAATATTTTGTGGAACTGTTTATAGGTTGTTATTGTTCTTTCTCTGGAATAAAAATGAAGATTTACAGTTTATTGCACAAACTGCATATGGTATTTTTAAAAAGTTAACCTGACGCAAATTATATAGAAATAAAATTTGGCCACAAAATTCAGTTTTGATATGTGTGAGTTTATCACTTATAATCAATTTGGTTGCCTATAAAACACTTATTAAGCAGTGATGAAGTAATAGAGTGTGAAACAATACATGTTGCAGACTCAAACGAACAAAATGACAAATTTATGTGTGGCTATTATTAGGAATGAGAGGAGCAAAGCTCAACATAGCATAGGCGGCAATGCATAATAACTAAATTTCAGGATTATAATTCATAATCAATACCTAACTTGCTTTTATTTTATATTTACGTGTATATTCAATTGTCTGGTAAAATATTTTTGTAAATAAAAGACCAACACGGCACGCACTTAAAGAGCTCGATGTTAAAAAAATACCATTCATTTCAATATTTTGTGGAACTGTTTATAGGTTGTTATTGTTCTTTTCTGGAATAAAAATGAAGATTTACAGTTTATTGCACAAACTGCATATGGTATTTTTAAAAAGTTAACCTGACGCAAATTATATAGAAATAAAATTTGGCCACAAAATTCAGTTTTGATATGTGTGAGTTTATCACTTATAATCAATTTGGTTGCCTATAAAACACTTATTAAGCAGTGATGAAGTAATAGAGTGTGAAACAATACATGTTGCAGACTCAAACGAACAAAATGACAAATTTATGTGTGGCTATTATTAGGAATGAGAGGAGCAAAGCTCAACATAGCATAGGCGGCAATGCATAATAACTAAATTTCAGGATTATAATTCATAATCAATACCTAACTTGCTTTTATTTTATATTTACGTGTATATTCAATTGTCTGGTAAAATATTTTTGTAAATAAAAGACCAACACGGCACGCACTTAAAGAGCTCGATGTTAAAAATACCATTAATTTCAATATTTTGTGGAACTGTTTATAGGTTGTTATTGTTCTTTCTCTGGAATAAAAATGAAGATTTACAGTTTATTGCACAAACTGCATATGGTATTTTTAAAAAGTTAACCTGACGCAAATTATATAGAAATAAAATTTGGCCACAAAATTCAGTTTTGATATGTGTGAGTTTATCACTTATAATCAATTTGGTTGCCTATAAAACACTTATTAAGCAGTGATGAAGTAATAGAGTGTGAAACAATACATGTTGCAGACTCAAACGAACAAAATGACAAATTTATGTGTGGCTATTATTAGGAATGAGAGGAGCAAAGCTCAACATAGCATAGGCGGCAATGCATAATAACTAAATTTCAGGATTATAATTCATAATCAATACCTAACTTGCTTTTATTTTATATTTACGCGTATATTCAATTGTCTGGTAAAATATTTTTGTAAATAAAAGACCAACACGGCACGCACTTAAAGAGCTCGATGTTAAAAAATACCATTAATTTCAATATTTTGTGGAACTGTTTATAGGTTGTTATTGTTCTTTCTCTGGAATAAAAATGAATATTTACAGTTTATTGCACAAACTGCATATGGTATTTTTAAAAAGTTAACCTGACGCAAATTATATAGAAATAAATTTGGCCACAAAATTCAGTTTTGATATGTGTGAGTTTATCACTTATAATCAATTTGGTTGCCTATAAAACACTTATTAAGCAGTGATGAAGTAATAGAGTGTGAAACAATACATGTTGCAGACTCAAACGAACAAAATGACAAATTTATGTGTGGCTATTATTAGGAATGAGAGGAGCAAAGCTCAACATAGCATAGGCGGCAATGCATAATAACTAAATTTCAGGATTATAATTCATAATCAATACCTAACTTGCTTTTATTTTATATTTACGCGTATATTCAATTGTCTGGTAAAATATTTTTGTAAATAAAAGACCAACACGGCACGCACTTAAAGAGCTCGATGTTAAAAAATACCATTAATTTCAATATTTTGTGGAACTGTTTATAGGTTGTTATTGTTCTTTCTCTGGAATAAAAATGAAGATTTACAGTTTATTGCACAAACTGCATATGGTATTTTTAAAAAGTTAACCTGACGCAAATTATATAGAAATAAAATTTGGCCACAAAATTCAGTTTTGATATGTGTGAGTTTATCACTTATAATCAATTTGGTTGCCTATAAAACACTTATTAAGCAGTGATGAAGTAATAGAGTGTGAAACAATACATGTTGCAGACTCAAACGAACAAAATGACAAATTTATGTGTGGCTATTATTAGGAATGAGAGGAGCAAAGCTCAACATAGCATAGGCGGCAATGCATAATAACTAAATTTCAGGATTATAATTCATAATCAATACCTAACTTGCTTTTATTTTATATTTACGTGTATATTCAATTGTCTGGTAAAATATTTTTGTAAATAAAAGACCAACACGGCACGCACTTAAAGAGCTCGATGTTAAAAAATACCATTAATTTCAATATTTTGTGGAACTGTTTATAGGTTGTTATTGTTCTTTCTCTGGAATAAAAATGAAGATTTACAGTTTATTGCACAAACTGCATATGGTATTTTTAAAAAGTTAACCTGACGCAAATTATATAGAAATAAAATTTGGCCACAAAATTCAGTTTTGATATGTGTGAGTTTATCACTTATAATCAATTTGGTTGCCTATAAAACACTTATTAAGCAGTGATGAAGTAATAGAGTGTGAAACAATACATGTTGCAGACTCAAACGAACAAAATGACAAATTTATGTGTGGCTATTATTAGGAATGAGAGGAGCAAAGCTCAACATAGCATAGGCGGCAATGCATAATAACTAAATTTCAGGATTATAATTCATAATCAATACCTAACTTGCTTTTATTTTATATTTACGCGTATATTCAATTGTCTGGTAAAATATTTTTGTAAATAAAAGACCAACACGGCACGCACTTAAAGAGCTCGATGTTAAAATACCATTAATTTCAATATTTTGTGGAACTGTTTATAGGTTGTTATTGTTCTTTCTCTGGAATAAAAATGAAGATTTACAGTTTATTGCACAAACTGCATATGGTATTTTTAAAAAGTTAACCTGACGCAAATTATATAGAAATAAAATTTGGCCACAAAATTCAGTTTTGATATGTGTGAGTTTATCACTTATAATCAATTTGGTTGCCTATAAAACACTTATTAAGCAGTGATGAAGTAATAGAGTGTGAAACAATACATGTTGCAGACTCAAACGAACAAAATGACAAATTTATGTGTGGCTATTATTAGGAATGAGAGGAGCAAAGCTCAACATAGCATAGGCGGCAATGCATAATAACTAAATTTCAGGATTATAATTCATAATCAATACCTAACTTGCTTTTATTTTATATTTACGCGTATATTCAATTGTCTGGTAAAATATTTTTGTAAATAAAAGACCAACACGGCACGCACTTAAAGAGCTCGATGTTAAAAAAAATACCATTAATTTCAATATTTTGTGGAACTGTTATAGGTTGTTATTGTTCTTTCTCTGGAATAAAAATGAATATTTACAGTTTATTGCACAAACTGCATATGGTATTTTTAAAAAGTTAACCTGACGCAAATTATATAGAAATAAATTTGGCCACAAAATTCAGTTTTGATATGTGTGAGTTTATCACTTATAATCAATTTGGTTGCCTATAAAACACTTATTAAGCAGTGATGAAGTAATAGAGTGTGAAACAATACATGTTGCAGACTCAAACGAACAAAATGACAAATTTATGTGTGGCTATTATTAGGAATGAGAGGAGCAAAGCTCAACATAGCATAGGCGGCAATGCATAATAACTAAATTTCAGGATTATAATTCATAATCAATACCTAACTTGCTTTTTATTTTATATTTACGCGTATATTCAATTGTCTGGTAAAATATTTTTGTAAATAAAAGACCAACACGGCACGCACTTAAAGAGCTCGATGTTAAAAAAATACCATTAATTTCAATATTTTGTGGAACTGTTTATAGGTTGTTATTGTTCTTTTTCTGGAATAAAAATGAAGATTTACAGTTTATTGCACAAACTGCATATGGTATTTTTAAAAAGTTAGCCTGACGCAAATTATATAGAAATAAATTTGGCCACAAAATTCAGTTTTGATATGTGTGAGTTTATCACTTATAATCAATTTGGTTGCCTATAAAACACTTATTAAGCAGTGATGAAGTAATAGAGTGTGAAACAATACATGTTGCAGACTCAAACGAACAAAATGACAAATTTATGTGTGGCTATTATTAGGAATGAGAGGAGCAAAGCTCAACATAGCATAGGCGGCAATGCATAATAACTAAATTTCAGGATTATAATTCATAATCAATACCTAACTTGCTTTTATTTTATATTTACGCGTATATTCAATTGTCTGGTAAAATATTTTTGTAAATAAAAGACCAACACGGCACGCACTTAAAGAGCTCGATGTTAAAAAATAACCATTAATTTCAATATTTTGTGGTAACTGTTTATAGGTTGTTATTGTTCTTTTTCTGGAATAAAAATGAAGATTTACAGTTTATTGCACAAACTGCAAATGGTATTTTTAAAAAGTTAACCTGACGCAAATTATATAGAAATAAAATTTTGGCCACAAAATTCAGTTTGATATGTGTGAGTTTATCACTTATAATCAATTTGGTTGCCTATAAAACACTTATTAAGCAGTGATGAAGTAATAGAGTGTGAAACAATACATGTTGCAGACTCAAACGAACAAAATGACAAATTTATGTGTGGCTATTATTAGGAATGAGAGGAGCAAAGCTCAACATAGCATAGGCGGCAATGCATAATAACTAAATTTTCAGGATTATAATTCATAATCAATACCTAACTTGCTTTTATTTTATATTTACGTGTATATTCAATTGTCTGGTAAAATATTTTTGTAAATAAAAGACCATCACGGCACGCACTTAAAGAGCTCGATGTTAAAAAATACCATTAATTTCAATATTTTGTGGAACTGTTTATAGGTTGTTATTGTTCTTTCTCTGGAATAAAAATGAAGATTTACAGTTTATTGCCCAAACTGCATATGGTATTTTTAAAAAGTTAACCTTGACGCAAATTATATAGAAATAAAATTTGGCCACAAAATTCAGTTTTGATATGTGTGAGTTTATCACTTATAATCAATTTTGGTTGCCTATAAAACACTTATTAAGCAGTGATGAAGTAATAGAGTGTGAAACAATACATGTTGCAGACTCAAACGAACAAAATGACAAATTTATGTGTGGCTATTATTAGGAATGAGAGGAGCAAAGCTCAACATAGCATAGGCGGCAATGCATAATAACTAAATTTCAGGATTATAATTCATAATCAATACCTAACTTGCTTTTATTTTATATTTACGTGTATATTCAATTGTCTGGTAAAATATTTTGTAAATAAAAGACCAACACGGCACGCACTTAAAGAGCTCGATGTAAAAAAAAATACCATTAATTTCAATATTTTGTGGAACTGTTTATAGGTTGTTATTGTTCTTTTTCTGGAATAAAAATGAAGATTTACAGTTTATTGCACAAACTGCATATGGTATTTTTAAAAAGTTAACCTGACGCAATTATATAGAAATAAAATTGGCCACAAAATTCAGTTTTGATATGTGTGAGTTTATCACTTATAATCAATTTGGTTGCCTATAAAACACTTATTAAGCAGTGATGAAGTAATAGAGTGTGAAACAATACATGTTGCAGACTCAAAACGAACAAAATGACAAATTTATGTGTGGCTATTATTAGGAATGAGAGGAGCAAAGCTCAACATAGCATGGCGGCAATGCATAATAACTAAATTTCAGGATTATAATTCATAATCAATACCTAACTTGCTTTTATTTTATATTTACGTGTATATTCAATTGCTCGATAAAGGTAACTCCATGCGTTGACAAATTTATGTGTGGCTATTATTAGGAATGAGAGGAGCAAAGCTCAACATAGCATAGGCGGCAATGCATAATAACTAAATTTCAGGATTATAATTCATAATCAATACCTAACTTGCTTTTATTTTATATTTACGTGTATATTCAATTGTCTGGTAAAATAGAAAAATATCGCGCTCAAAATTGAGGATTTATTGCTCAAATGGGGTATTCCTAAGGAACGTGTGCATGCAATTATCTCGGATTCAGCAGCCAATATGAAAAGAGTGATAATCTAATTAATTTTCTTTACACTTGCTCTTATTTGCAGGCATTTGTTGAGAGGGATGAAAATGAAAATCAAATTTTGCCGATGCCAAACGGACCTTGCGCTGCTCATTTATTGAATTTGGCTGTACAGGAGGCGTTGAAGAGATGAATCAATCAGCAGTTTATTGGCCAAAACTCGTCATATTGTTGGCCGTTTCAAGCACAGTAACACTGCCTTCAGCGAATTGAAAAAAATTCAAAAATTACTCGATGCCCCTTCTCATACTCTTTTGCAGGTTAAAGTTAATTACAATACACTTAATTTTATTTATTTCTAATGTCATTCAGATGGTATGTGTCCGGTGGAACAGTGCGCTTACAATGTGTGAGAGGCTGATAGAACAAAGGTCGGCAATCACACAATATGCAGTCGACAACAACGAATTCGAGCTTTTATTGAAGAATGATGAGTGGGAGCAAATTGAAGAGCTGGTTGGGGTATTGAAATGTGCTGAAGAAGCAACAAAAAGGTTCACCGCAGAGCCAATTTCATTTGTCATTCCTCAAGCAAGAGCATTACATGATGAGTTGTACGAAATGAAAATTGTTAACCGGACTGTGGAGACAATCAGAACAACCCTTTATTTTGCGGTCGAGCGACGCTTTTTTGGGCTAGCGAATTTGAAGTAGAAAAATTTAACTTAATTTTCAATAATGTTTGGTCTTAGGGAATATGCGCTAGCGACTTTTTTTGATGTGCGATTCAAGGACAAAGTGCTGACTGAAAATTCCGCAACTTTTCGCGCTCGAGTCACTGTCTGGATCAAAAATGAATTGAAGGAATGGGAAATTGATAATGACCTCGATGAACTACAACAAAATGAATTTGTTCGTCCTGTTATGTCGCCCCAACCCGAAAATCCGCCAGCTAAACGACGAATGTCATTTTTTGAACTTCTGAAACACATTACAGGCGCAAACACAAGTGAACAGGGTGATTTTTGGTCTCTAAAAATTAAATTTATAATGAAATTAAGGCTTCCAAACGTCACAAGATGATGACATTGAAAAAGAAATTAAGGAATTTCTCGCGCTGGAAATACCGGGCCGGGCCGGGCTGACTTTTTCAGAAGCAACCGGTTTCCGGGCCCGGTCTCTCAAAAACCGGTCAAACCGGAAAACCGGTCAAACCGGATTTTCAAATTGCCGGGCCCGGCACCGGTTTCCGGGTTGGTAAAAATTTAAATTTTCGCATGTTAATTTGGGAAAAAACCCACAAAATTTCATCAATTAGATGTAGAAATTTAACAATTTTAATAAAATCAACAGAAAAATTGATTCAATAATTGTAATTCATCTGGGGAAGAGATTTGTTCAAAAATAAGCTGTTCTGCAGTTTCTGGTGATAATTTGGAACGGCGATAATCAAAAACATCACGGGCGACTTTGAATGTTTGTTCACTTGGGACACTGGTGGCAGGTGCTGAAAGATATTTTTCCGCAAATTTGGCAAGGATTGAAAATCGGGGAGCAATTTTCTTCCATTCGTCCAACGGGTCCGCTTCTGGGTTCGCAATTTCCAGCGCGAGAAATTCCTTAATTTCTTTTTCAATGTCATCATCTTGTGACGTTTGGAAGCCTTAATTTCATTATAAATTTAATTTTTAGAGACCAAAAATCACCCTGTTCACTTGTGTTTGCGCCTGTAATGTGTTTCAGAAGTTCAAAAAATGACATTCGTCGTTTAGCTGGCGGATTTTCGGGTTGGGGCGACATAACAGGACGAACAAATTCATTTTGTTGTAGTTCATCGAGGTCATTATCAATTTCCCATTCCTTCAATTCATTTTTGATCCAGACAGTGACTCGAGCGCGAAAAGTTGCGGAATTTTCAGTCAGCACTTTGTCCTTGAATCGCACATCAAAAAAAGTCGCTAGCGCATATTCCCTAAGACCAAACATTATTGAAAATTAAGTTAAATTTTTCTACTTCAAATTCGCTAGCCCAAAAAAGCGTCGCTCGACCGCAAAATAAAGGGTTGTTCTGATTGTCTCCACAGTCCGGTTAACAATTTTCATTTCGTACAACTCATCATGTAATGCTCTTGCTTGAGGAATGACAAATGAAATTGGCTCTGCGGTGAACCTTTTTGTTGCTTCTTCAGCACATTTCAATACCCCAACCAGCTCTTCAATTTGCTCCCACTCATCATTCTTCAATAAAAGCTCGAATTCGTTGTTGTCGACTGCATATTGTGTGATTGCCGACCTTTGTTCTATCAGCCTCTCACACATTGTAAGCGCACTGTTCCACCGGACACATACCATCTGAATGACATTAGAAATAAATAAAATTAAGTGTATTGTAATTAACTTTAACCTGCAAAAGAGTATGAGAAGGGGCATCGAGTAATTTTTGAATTTTTTTCAATTCGCTGAAGGCAGTGTTACTGTGCTTGAAACGGCCAACAATATGACGAGTTTTGGCCAATAAACTGCTGATTGATTCATCTCTTCAACGCCTCCTGTACAGCCAAATTCAATAAATGAGCAGCGCAAGGTCCGTTTGGCATCGGCAAAATTTGATTTTCATTTTCATCCCTCTCAACAAATGCCTGCAAATAAGAGCAAGTGTAAAGAAAATTAATTAGATTATCACTCTTTTCATATTGGCTGCTGAATCCGAGATAATTGCATGCACACGTTCCTTAGGAATACCCCATTTGAGCAATAAATCCTCAATTTTGAGCGCGATATTTTTCTATTTTACCAGACAATTGAATATACACGTAAATATAAAATAAAAGCAAGTTAGGTATTGATTATGAATTATAATCCTGAAATTTAGTTATTATGCATTGCCGCCTATGCTATGTTGAGCTTTGCTCCTCTCATTCCTAATAATAGCCACACATAAATTTGTCAACGCATGGAGTTACCTTTATCGAGAATGGCTGCGGCAGTAATTAAAGAAATTAAATTCTCAAATTTTTAGACCGGAAGTTTGACTGATTTACGTGTTAAACAAAGCTTTGCTCCTAAATACTCTGACGAGAATAGTGTGTTTATTTTCTTTTGACAGTTATTTTGAGGCATAATCAGAGAGTTTTTTCTTCTCCAGTTTGTTCCTTTGTATAGGCCAAAATCAAGCGCCACCCCACGGAAACTGCTCATGGTATTCGATAAACCCAAAGCAACCATTTCTTACCCGAGAATCATGCATGAATTTTAACGGTCAATCCATATCGGTTTACAACTGCATTAAACAAAATGCTCGGTACAGAGTTTCATTAGGCTTCCGTATACGCATGGAGTTACCTTTATCGAGAATGGCTGCGGCAGTAATTAAAGAAATTAAATTCTCAAATTTTTAGACCGGAAGTTTGACTGATTTACGTGTTAAACAAAGCTTTGCTCCTAAATACTCTGACGAGAATAGTGTGTTTATTTTCTTTTGACAGTTATTTTGAGGCATAATCAGAGAGTTTTTTCTTCTCCAGTTTGTTCCTTTGTATAGGCCAAAATCAAGCGCCACCCCACGGAAACTGCTCATGGTATTCGATAAACCCAAAGCAATCATTTCTTACCCGAGAATCATGCATGAATTTTAACGGTCAATCCATATCGGTTTACAACTGCATTAAACAAAATGCTCGGTACAGAGTTTCATTAGGCTTCCGTATACGCATGGAGTTACCTTTATCGAGAATGGCTGCGGCAGTAATTAAAGAAATTAAATTCTCAAATTTTTAGACCGGAAGTTTGACTGATTTACGTGTTAAACAAAGCTTTGCTCCTAAATACTCTGACGAGAATAGTGTGTTTATTTTCTTTTGACAGTTATTTTGAGGCATAATCAGAGAGTTTTTTCTTCTCCAGTTTGTTCCTTTGTATAGGCCAAAATCAAGCGCCACCCCACGGAAACTGCTTATGGTATTCGATAAACCCAAAGCAATCATTTCTTACCCGAGAATCATGCATGAATTTTATCGGTCAATCCATATCGGTTTACAACTGCATTAAACAAAATGCTCGATACAGAGTTTCATTAGGCTTCCGTATACGCATGGAGTTACCTTTATCGAGAATGGCTGCGGCAGTAATTAAAGAAATTAAATTATCAAATTTTTAGACCGGAAGTTTGACTGATTTACGTGTTAAACAAAGCTTTTCTCCTAAATACTCTGACGAGAATAGTGTGTTTATTTTCTTTTGACAGTTATTTTGAGGCATAATCAGAGAGTTTTTTCTTCTCCAGTTTGTTCCTTTGTATAGGCCAAAATCAAGCGCCACCCCACGGAAACTGCTCATGGTATTCGATAAACCCAAAGCAATCATTTCTTACCCGAGAATCATGCATGAATTTTAACGGTCAATCCATATCGGTTTACAACTGCATTAAACAAAATGCTCGGTACAGAGTTTCATTAGGCTTCCGTATACGCATGGAGTTACCTTTATCGAGAATGGCTGCGGCAGTAATTAAAGAAATTAAATTCTCAAATTTTTAGACCGGAAGTTTGACTGATTTACGTGTTAAACAAAGCTTTGCTCCTAAATACTCTGACGAGAATAGTGTGTTTATTTTCTTTTGACAGTTATTTTGAGGCATAATCAGAGAGTTTTTTCTTCTCCAGTTTGTTCCTTTGTATAGGCCAAAATAAAGCGCCACCCCACGGAAACTGCTCATGGTATTCGATAAACCCAAAGCAATCATTTCTTACCCGAGAATCATGCATGAATTTTAACGGTCAATCCATACCGGTTTACAACTGCATTAAACAAAATGCTCGGTACAGAGTTTCATTAGGCTTCCGTATACGCATGGAGTTACCTTTATCGAGAATGGCTGCGGCAGTAATTAAAGAAATTAAATCCTCAAATTTTTAGACCGGAAGTTTGACTGATTTACGTGTTAAACAAAGCTTTGCTCTTAAATACTCTGACGAGAATAGTGTGTTTATTTTCTTTTGACAGTTATTTTGAGGCATAATCAGAGAGTTTTTTCTTCTCCAGTTTGTTCCTCTGTATAGGCCAAAATCAAGCGCCACCCCACGGAAACTGCTCATGGTATTCGATAAACCCAAAGCAATCATTTCTTACCCGAGAATCATGCATGAATTTTAACGGTCAATCTATATCTGTTTACAACTGCATTAAACAAAATGCTCGGTACAGAGTTTCATTAGGCTTCCGTATACGCATGGAGTTACCTTTATCGAGAATGGCTGCGGCAGTAATTAAAGAAATTAAATTATCAAATTTTTAGACCGGAAGTTTGACTGATTTACGTGTTAAACAAAGCTTTGATCCTAAATACTCTGACGAGAATAGTGTGTTTATTTTCTTTTGACAGTTATTTTGAGGCATAATCAGAGAGTTTTTTCTTCTCCAGTTTGTTCCTTTGTATAGGCCAAAATCAAGCGCCACCCCACGGAAACTGCTCATGGTATTCGATAAACCCAAAGCAATCATTTCTTACCCGAGAATCATGCATGAATTTTAACGGTCAATCCATATCGGTTTACAACTGCATTAAACAAAATGCTCGGTACAGAGTTTCATTAGGCTTCCGCATACGCATGGAGTTACCTTTATCGAGAATGGCTGCGGCAGTAATTAAAGAAATTAAATTCTCAAATTTTTAGACCGGAAGTTTGACTGATTTACGTGTTAAACAAAGCTTTGCTCCTAAATACTCTGACGAGAATAGTGTGTTTATTTTCTTTTGACAGTTATTTTGTGGCATAATCAGAGAGTTTTTTCTTCTCCAGTTTGTTCCTTTGTATAGGCCAAAATCAAGCGCCACCCCACGGAAACTGCTCATGGTATTCGATAAACCCAAAGCAATCATTTCTTACCCGAGAATCATGCATGAATTTTAACGGTCAATCCATATCGGTTTACAACTGCATTAAACAAAATGCTCGGTACAGAGTTTCATTAGGCTTCCGTATACGCATGGAGTTACCTTTATCGAGAATGGCTGCGGCAGTAATTAAAGAAATTAAATCCTCAAATTTTTAGACCGGAAGTTTGACTGATTTACGTGTTAAACAAAGCTTTGCTCTTAAATACTCTGACGAGAATAGTGTGTTTATTTTCTTTTGACAGTTATTTTGAGGCATAATCAGAGAGTTTTTTCTTCTCCAGTTTGTTCCTTTGTATAGGCCAAAATCAAGCGCCACCCCACGGAAACTGCTCATGGTATTCGATAAACCCAAAGCAATCATTTCTTACCCGAGAATCATGCATGAATTTTAACGGTCAATCCATATCGGTTTACAACTGCATTAAACAAAATGCTCGGTACAGAGTTTCATTAGGCTTCCGTATACGCATGGAGTTACCTTTATCGAGAATGGCTGCGGCAGTAATTAAAGAAATTAAATTCTCAAATTTTTAGACCGGAAGTTTGACTGATTTACGTGTTAAACAAAGCTTTGCTCTTAAATACCTGACGAGAATAGTGTGTTTATTTTCTTTTGACAGTTATTTTGAGGCATAATCAGAGAGTTTTTTCTTCTCCAGTTTGTTCCTTTGTATAGGCCAAAATCAAGCGCCACCCCACGGAAACTGCTCTTGGTATTCGATAAACCCAAAGCAATCATTTCTTACCCGAGAATCATGCATGAATTTTAACGGTCAATCCATATCGGTTTACAACTGCATTAAACAAAATGCTCGGTACAGAGTTTCATTAGGCTTCCGTATACGCATGGAGTTACCTTTATCGAGAATGGCTGCGGCAGTAATTAAAGAAATTAAATTCTCAAATTTTTAGACCGGAAGTTTGACTGATTTACGTGTTAAACAAAGCTTTGCTCCTAAATACTCTGACGAGAATAGTGTGTTTATTTTCTTTTGACAGTTATTTTGAGGCATAATCAGAGAGTTTTTTCTTCTCCAGTTTGTTCCTTTGTATAGGCCAAAATCAAGCGCCACCCCACGGAAACTGCTCATGGTATTCGATAAACCCAAAGCAATCATTTCTTACCCGAGAATCATGCATGAATTTTAACGGTCAATCCATATCGGTTTACAACTGCATTAAACAAAATGCTCGGTACAGAGTTTCATTAGGCTTCCGTATACGCATGGAGTTACCTTTATCGAGAATGGCTGCGGCAGTAATTAAAGAAATTAAATTCTCAAATTTTTAGACCGGAAGTTTGACTGATTTACGTGTTAAACAAAGCTTTGCTCCTAAATACTCTGACGAGAATAGTGTGTTTATTTTCTTTTGACAGTTATTTTGAGGCATAATCAGAGAGTTTTTCTTCTCCAGTTTGTTCCTTTGTATAGGCCAAAATCAAGCGCCACCCCACGGAAACTGCTCATGGTATTCGATAAACCCAAAGCAATCATTTCTTACCCGAGAATCATGCATGAATTTTAACGGTCAATCCATATCGGTTTACAACTGCATTAAACAAAATGCTCGGTACAGAGTTTCATTAGGCTTCCGTATACGCATGGAGTTACCTTTATCGAGAATGGCTGCGGCAGTAATTAAAGAAATTAAATCCTCAAATTTTTAGACCGGAAGTTTGACTGATTTACGTGTTAAACAAAGGAACAAACTGGAGAAGAAAAAACTCTCTGATTATGCCTCAAAATAACTGTCAAAAGAAAATAAACACACTATTCTCGTCAGAGTATTTAGGAGCAAAGCTTTGTTTAACACGTAAATCAGTCAAACTTCCGGTCTAAAAATTTGAGAATTTAATTTCTTTAATTACTGCCGCAGCCATTCTCGATAAAGGTAACTCCATGCGTATACGGAAGCCTAATGAAACTCTTTACCGAGCATTTTGTTTAATGCAGTTGTAAACCGATATGGATTGACCGTTAAAATTCATGCATGATTCTCGGGTAAGAAATGATTGCTTTGGGTTTATCGAATACCATGAGCAGTTTCCGTGGGGTGGCGCTTGATTTTGGCCTATACAAAGGAACAAACTGGAGAAGAAAAACTCTCTGATTATGCCTCAAAATAACTGTCAAAAGAAAATAAAACACACTATTCTCGTCAGAGTATTTAGGAGCAAAGCTTTGTTTAACACGTAAATCAGTCAAACTTCCGGTCTAAAAATTTGAGAATTTAATTTCTTTAATTACTGCCGCAGCCATTCTCGATAAAGGTAACTCCATGCGTATACGGAAGCCTAATGAAACTCTGTACCGAGCATTTTGTTTAATGCAGTTGTAAACAGATATAGATTGACCGTTAAAATTCATGCATGATTCTCGGGTAAGAAATGATTGCTTTGGGTTTATCGAATACATGAGCAGTTTCCGTGGGTGGCGCTTGATTTTGGCCTATACAAAGGAACAAACTGGAGAAGAAAAAACTCTCTGATTATGCCTCAAAATAACTGTCAAAAGAAAATAAACACACTATTCTCGTCAGAGTATTTAAGAGCAAAGCTTTGTTTAACACGTAAAACACGTAAATCAGTCAAACTTCCGCTCTAAAAATTTGAAAATTTAATTTCTTTAATTACTGCTGCAGCCATTCTCGATAAAGGTAACTCCATGCGTATACGGAAGCCTAATGAAACTCTGTACCGAGCATTTTGTTTAATGCAGTTGTAAACCGATATAGATTGACCGTTAAAATTCATGCATGATTCTCGGTAAGAAATGATTGCTTTGGGTTTATCGAATACCATGAGCAGTTTCCGTGGGGTGGCGCTTGATTTTGGCCTATACAAAGGAACAAACTGGAGAAGAAAAAAACTCTCTGATTATGCCTCAAAATAACTGTCAAAGAAAATAAACACACTATTCTCGTCAGAGTATTTAGAGCAAAGCTTTGTTTAACACGTAAATCAGTCAAACTTCCGGTCTAAAAATTTGAGGATTTAATTTCTTTAATTACTGCCGCAGCCATTCTCGATAAAGGTAACTCCATGCGTATACGGAAGCCTAATGAAACTCTGTACCGAGCATTTTGTTTAATGCAGTTGTAAACCGATATGGATTGACCGTTAAAATTCATGCATGATTCTCGGGTAAGAAATGATTGCTTTGGGTTTATCGAATACCATGAGCAGTTTCCGTGGGGTGGCGCTTGATTTTGGCCTATACAAAGGAACAAACTGGAGAAGAAAAAACTCTCTGATTATGCCTCAAAATAACTGTCAAAAGAAAATAAACACACTATTCTCGTCAGAGTATTTAGGAGCAAAGCTTTGTTTAACACGTAAATCAGTCAAACTTCCGGTCTAAAAATTTGAGAATTTAATTTCTTTAATTACCGCAGCCATTCTCGATAAAGGTAACTCCATGCGTATACGGAAGCCTAATGAAACTCTGTACCGAGCATTTTGTTTAATGCAGTTGTAAACCGATATGGATTGACCGTTAAAATTCATGCATGATTCTCGGGTAAGAAATGATTGCTTTGGGTTTATCGAATACCATGAGCAGTTTCCGTGGGGTGGCGCTTGATTTTGGCCTATACAAAGGAACAAACTGGAGAAGAAAAACTCTCTGATTATGCCTCAAAATAACTGTCAAAAGAAAATAAACACACTATTCTCGTCAGAGTATTTAGGAGCAAAGCTTTGTTTAACACGTAAATCAGTCAAACTTCCGGTCTAAAAATTTGAGAATTTAATTTCTTTAATTACTGCCGCAGCCATTCTCGATAAAGGTAACTCCATGCGTATACGGAAGCCTAATGAAACTCTGTACCGAGCATTTTGGTTTAATGCAGTTGTAAACCGATATGGATTGACCGTTAAAATTCATGCATGATTCTCGGGTAAGAAATGATTGCTTTGGGTTTATCGAATACCATGAGCAGTTTCCGTGGGGTGGCGCTTGATTTTGGCCTATACAAAGGAACAAACTGGAGAAGAAAAAACTCTCTGATTATGCCTCAAAATAACTGTCAAAAGAAAATAAACACACTATTCTCGTCAGAGTATTTAAGGAGCAAAGCTTTGTTTAACACGTAAATCAGTCAAACTTCCGGTCTAAAAATTTGAGAATTTAATTTCTTTAATTACTGCCGCAGCCATTCTCGATAAAGGTAACTCCATGCGTATACGGAAGCCTAATGAAACTCTGTACCGAGCATTTTGTTTAATGCAGTTGTAAACCGATATGGATTGACCGTTAAAATTCATGCATGATTCTCGGTAAGAAATGATTGCTTTGGGTTTATCGAATACCATGAGCAGTTTCCGTGGGTGGCGCTTGATTTTGGCCTATACAAAGGAACAAACTGGAGAAGAAAAAACTCTCTGATTATGCCTCAAAATAACTGTCAAAAGAAAATAAACACACTATTCTCGTCAGAGTATTTAGGAGCAAAGCTTTGTTTAACACGTAAATCAGTCAAACTTCCGGTCTAAAAATTTGAGAATTTAATTTCTTTAATTACTGCCGCAGCCATTCTCGATAAAGGTAACTCCATGCGTATACGGAAGCCTAATGAAACTCTGTACCGAGCATTTTGTTTAATGCAGTTGTAAACCGATATGGATTGACCGTTAAAATTCATGCATGATTCTCGGGTAAAAATGATTGCTTTGGGTTTATCGAATACCATGAGCAGTTTCCGTGGGGTGGCGCTTGATTTTGGCCTATACAAAGGAACAAACTGGAGAAGAAAAAACTCTCTGATTATGCCTCAAAATAACTGTCAAAAGAAAATAAACACACTATTCTCGTCAGAGTATTTAGGAGCAAAGCTTTGTTTAACACGTAAATCAGTCAAACTTCCGGTCTAAAAATTTGAGAATTTAATTTCTTTAATTACTGCCGCAGCCATTCTCGATAAAGGTAACTCCATGCGTATACGGAAGCCTAATGAAACTCTGTACCGAGCATTTTGTTTAATGCAGTTGTAAACCGATATGGATTGACCGTTAAAATTCATGCATGATTCTCGGGTAAGAAATGATTGCTTTGGGTTTATCGAATACCATGAGCAGTTTCCGTGGGGTGGCGCTTGATTTTGGCCTATACAAAGGAACAAACTGGAGAAAAAAAACTCTCTGATTATGCCTCAAAATAACTGTCAAAAGAAAATAAACACACTATTCTCGTCAGAGTATTTAGGAGCAAAGCTTTGTTTAACACGTAAATCAGTCAAACTTCCGGTCTAAAAATTTGAGAATTTAATTTCTTTAATTACTGCCGCAGCCATTCTCGATAAAGGTAACTCCATGCGTATACGGAAGCCTAATGAAACTCTGTACCGAGCATTTTGTTTAATGCAGTTGTAAACCGATATGGATTGACCGTTAAAATTCATGCATGATTCTCGGGTAAGAAATGATTGCTTTGGGTTTATCGAATACCATGAGCAGTTTCCGTGGGGTGGCGCTTGATTTTGGCCTATACAAAGGAACAAACTGGAGAAGAAAAAACTCTCTGATTATGCCTCAAAATAACTGTCAAAAGAAAATAAACACACTATTCTCGTCAGAGTATTTAGGAGCAAAGCTTTGTTTAACACGTAAATCAGTCAAACTTCCGGTCTAAAAATTTGAGAATTTAATTTCTTTAATTACTGCCGCAGCCATTCTCGATAAAGGTAACTCCATGCGTATACGGAAGCCTAATGAAACTCTGTACCGAGCATTTTGTTTAATGCAGTTGTAAACCGATATGGATTGACCGTTAAAATTCATGCATGATTCTCGGGTAAGAAATGATTGCTTTGGGTTTATCGAATACCATGAGCAGTTTCCGTGGGGTGGCGCTTGATTTTGGCCTATACAAAGGAACAAACTGGAGAAGAAAAAACTCTCTGATTATGCCTCAAAATAACTGTCAAAAGAAAAAAACACACTATTCTCGTCAGAGTATTTAGGAGCAAAGCTTTGTTTAACACGTAAATCAGTCAAACTTCCGGTCTAAAAATTTGAGAATTTAATTTCTTTAATTACTGCCGCAGCCATTCTCGATAAAGGTAACTCCATGCGTATACGGAAGCCTAATGAAACTCTGTACCGAGCATTTTGTTTAATGCAGTTGTAAACCGATATGGATTGACCGTTAAAATTCATGCATGATTCTCGGGTAAGAAATGATTGCTTTGGGTTTATCGAATACCATGAGCAGTTTCCGTGGGGTGGCGCTTGATTTTGGCCTATACAAAGGAACAAACTGGAGAAGAAAAAACTCTCTGATTATGCCTCAAAATAACTGTCAAAAGAAAATAAACACACTATTCTCGTCAGAGTATTTAGGAGCAAAGCTTTGTTTAACACGTAAATCAGTCAAACTTCCGGTCTAAAAATTTGAGGATTTAATTTCTTTAATTACTGCCGCAGCCATTCTCGATAAAGGTAACTCCATGCGTATACGGAAGCCTAATGAAACTCTGTACCGAGCATTTTGTTTAATGCAGTTGTAAACCGATATGGATTGACCGTTAAAATTCATGCATGATTCTCGGGTAAGAAATGATTGCTTTGGGTTTATCGAATACCATGAGCAGTTTCCGTGGGGTGGCGCTTGATTTTGGCCTATACAAAGGAACAAACTGGAGAAGAAAAAAACTCTCTGATTATGCCTCAAAATAACTGTCAAAAGAAAATAAACACACTATTCTCGTCAGAGTATTTAGGAGCAAAGCTTTGTTTAACACGTAAATCAGTCAAACTTCCGGTCTAAAAATTTGAGAATTTAATTTCTTTAATTACTGCCGCAGCCATTCTCGATAAAGGTAACTCCATGCGTATACGGAAGCCTAATGAAACTCTGTACCGAGCATTTTGTTTAATGCAGTTGTAAACCGATATGGATTGACCGTTAAAATTCATGCATGATTCTCGGGTAAGAAATGATTGCTTTGGGTTTATCGAATACCATGAGCAGTTTCCGTGGGGTGGCGCTTGATTTTGGCCTATACAAAGGAACAAACTGGAGAAGAAAAAACTCTCTGATTATGCCTCAAAATAACTGTCAAAAGAAAATAAACACACTATTCTCGTCAGAGTATTTAGGAGCAAAGCTTTGTTTAACACGTAAATCAGTCAAACTTCCGGTCTAAAAATTTGAGAATTTAATTTCTTTAATTACTGCCGCAGCCATTCTCGATAAAGGTAACTCCATGCGTATACGGAAGCCTAATGAAACTCTGTACCGAGCATTTTGTTTAATGCAGTTGTAAACCGATATGGATTGACCGTTAAAATTCATGCATGATTCTCGGGTAAGAAATGATTGCTTTGGGTTTATCGAATACCATGAGCAGTTTCCGTGGGGTGGCGCTTGATTTTGGCCTATACAAAGGAACAAACTGGAGAAGAAAAAACTCTCTGATTATGCCTCAAAATAACTGTCAAAAGAAAATAAACACACTATTCTCGTCAGAGTATTTAGGAGCAAAGCTTTGTTTAACACGTAAATCAGTCAAACTTCCGGTCTAAAAATTTGAGAATTTAATTTCTTTAATTACTGCCGCAGCCATTCTCGATAAAGGTAACTCCATGCGTATACGGAAGCCTAATGAAACTCTGTACCGAGCATTTTGTTTAATGCAGTTGTAAACCGATATGGATTGACCGTTAAAATTCATGCATGATTCTCGGGTAAGAAATGATTGCTTTGGGTTTATCGAATACCATGAGCAGTTTCCGTGGGGTGGCGCTTGATTTTGGCCTATACAAAGGAACAAACTGGAGAAGAAAAAACTCTCTGATTATGCCTCAAAATAACTGTCAAAAGAAAATAAACACACTATTCTCGTCAGAGTATTTAGGAGCAAAGCTTTGTTTAACACGTAAATCAGTCAAACTTCCGGTCTAAAAATTTGAGAATTTAATTTCTTTAATTACTGCCGCAGCCATTCTCGATAAAGGTAACTCCATGCGTATACGGAAGCCTAATGAAACTCTGTACCGAGCATTTTGTTTAATGCAGTTGTAAACCGATATGGATTGACCGTTAAAATTCATGCATGATTCTCGGGTAAGAAATGATTGCTTTGGGTTTATCGAATACCATGAGCAGTTTCCGTGGGGTGGCGCTTGATTTTGGCCTATACAAAGGAACAAACTGGAGAAGAAAAAACTCTCTGATTATGCCTCAAAATAACTGTCAAAAGAAAATAAACACACTATTCTCGTCAGAGTATTTAGGAGCAAAGCTTTGTTTAACACGTAAATCAGTCAAACTTCCGGTCTAAAAATTTGAATTTAATTTCTTTAATTACTGCCGCAGCCATTCTCGATAAAGGTAACTCCATGCGTATACGGAAGCCTAATGAAACTCTGTACCGAGCATTTTGTTTAATGCAGTTGTAAACCGATATGGATTGACCGTTAAAATTCATGCATGATTCTCGGGTAAGAAATGATTGCTTTGGGTTTATCGAATACCATGAGCAGTTTCCGTGGGTGGCGCTTGATTTTGGCCTATACAAAGGAACAAACTGGAGAAGAAAAAACTCTCTGATTATGCCTCAAAATAACTGTCAAAAGAAAATAAACACACTATTCTCGTCAGAGTATTTAGGAGCAAAGCTTTGTTTAACACGTAAATCAGTCAAACTTCCGGTCTAAAAATTTGAATTTAATTTCTTTAATTACTGCCGCAGCCATTCTCGATAAAGGTAACTCCATGCGTATACGGAAGCCTAATGAAACTCTGTACCGAGCATTTTGTTTAATGCAGTTGTAAACCGATATGGATTGACCGTTAAAATTCATGCATGATTCTCGGGTAAGAAATGATTGCTTTGGGTTTATCGAATACCATGAGCAGTTTCCGTGGGGTGGCGCTTGATTTTGGCCTATACAAAGGAACAAACTGGAGAAAAAAACTCTCTGATTATGCCTCAAAATAACTGTCAAAAGAAAATAAACACACTATTCTCGTCAGAGTATTTAGGAGCAAAGCTTTGTTTAACACGTAAATCAGTCAAACTTCCGGTCTAAAAATTTGAGAATTTAATTTCTTTAATTACTGCCGCAGCCATTCTCGATAAAGGTAACTCCATGCGTATACGGAAGCCTAATGAAACTCTGTACCGAGCATTTTGTTTAATGCAGTTGTAAACCGATATGGATTGACCGTTAAAATTCATGCATGATTCTCGGGTAAGAAATGATTGCTTTGGGTTTATCGAATACCATGAGCAGTTTCCGTGGGGTGGCGCTTGATTTTGGCCTATACAAAGGAACAAACTGGAGAAGAAAAAACTCTCTGATTATGCCTCAAAATAACTGTCAAAAGAAAATAAACACACTATTCTCGTCAGAGTATTTAGGAGCAAAGCTTTGTTTAACACGTAAATCAGTCAAACTTCCGGTCTAAAAATTTGAGAATTTAATTTCTTTAATTACTGCCGCAGCCATTCTCGATAAAGGTAACTCCATGCGTATACGGAAGCCTAATGAAACTCTGTACCGAGCATTTTGTTTAATGCAGTTGTAAACCGATATGGATTGACCGTTAAAATTCATGCATGATTCTCGGGTAAGAAATGATTGCTTTGGGTTTATCGAATACCATGAGCAGTTTCCGTGGGGTGGCGCTTGATTTTGGCCTATACAAAGGAACAAACTGGAGAAGAAAAAACTCTCTGATTATGCCTCAAAATAACTGTCAAAAGAAAATAAACACACTATTCTCGTCAGAGTATTTAGGAGCAAAGCTTTGTTTAACACGTAAATCAGTCAAACTTCCGGTCTAAAAATTTGAGAATTTAATTTCTTTAATTACTGCCGCAGCCATTCTCGATAAAGGTAACTCCATGCGTATACGGAAGCCTAATGAAACTCTGTACCGAGCATTTTGTTTAATGCAGTTGTAAACCGATATGGATTGACCGTTAAAATTCATGCATGATTCTCGGGTAAGAAATGATTGCTTTGGGTTTATCGAATACCATGAGCAGTTTCCGTGGGGTGGCGCTTGATTTTGGCCTATACAAAGGAACAAACTGGAGAAGAAAAAACTCTCTGATTATGCCTCAAAATAACTGTCAAAAGAAAATAAACACACTATTCTCGTCAGAGTATTTAGGAGCAAAGCTTTGTTTAACACGTAAATCAGTCAAACTTCCGGTCTAAAAATTTGAGAATTTAATTTCTTTAATTACTGCCGCAGCCATTCTCGATAAAGGTAACTCCATGCGTATACGGAAGCCTAATGAAACTCTGTACCGAGCATTTTGTTTAATGCAGTTGTAAACCGATATGGATTGACCGTTAAAATTCATGCATGATTCTCGGGTAAGAAATGGTTGCTTTGGGTTTATCGAATACCATGAGCAGTTTCCGTGGGGTGGCGCTTGATTTTGGCCTATACAAAGGAACAAACTGGAGAAGAAAAAACTCTCTGATTATGCCTCAAAATAACTGTCAAAAGAAAATAAACACACTATTCTCGTCAGAGTATTTAGGAGCAAAGCTTTGTTTAACACGTAAATCAGTCAAACTTCCGGTCTAAAAATTTGAGAATTTAATTTCTTTAATTACTGCCGCAGCCATTCTCGATAAAGGTAACTCCATGCGTATACGGAAGCCTAATGAAACTCTGTACCGAGCATTTTGTTTAATGCAGTTGTAAACCGATATGGATTGACCGTTAAAATTCATGCATGATTCTCGGGTAAGAAATGATTGCTTTGGGTTTATCGAATACCATGAGCAGTTTCCGTGGGGTGGCGCTTGATTTTGGCCTATACAAAGGAACAAACTGGAGAAGAAAAAACTCTCTGATTATGCCTCAAAATAACTGTCAAAAGAAAATAAACACACTATTCTCGTCAGAGTATTTAGGAGCAAAGCTTTGTTTAACACGTAAATCAGTCAAACTTCCGGTCTAAAAATTTGAGAATTTAATTTCTTTAATTACTGCCGCAGCCATTCTCGATAAAGGTAACTCCATGCGTATACGGAAGCCTAATGAAACTCTGTACCGAGCATTTTGTTTAATGCAGTTGTAAACCGATATGGATTGACCGTTAAAATTCATGCATGATTCTCGGGTAAGAAATGATTGCTTTGGGTTTATCGAATACCATGAGCAGTTTCCGTGGGGTGGCGCTTGATTTTGGCCTATACAAAGGAACAAACTGGAGAAGAAAAAACTCTCTGATTATGCCTCAAAATAACTGTCAAAAGAAAATAAACACACTATTCTCGTCAGAGTATTTAAGAGCAAAGCTTTGTTTAACACGTAAATCAGTCAAACTTCCGGTCTAAAAATTTGAGGATTTAATTTCTTTAATTACTGCCGCAGCCATTCTCGATAAAGGTAACTCCATGCGTATACGGAAGCCTAATGAAACTCTGTACCGAGCATTTTGTTTAATGCAGTTGTAAACCGATATGGATTGACCGTTAAAATTCATGCATGATTCTCGGGTAAGAAATGATTGCTTTGGGTTTATCGAATACCATGAGCAGTTTCCGTGGGGTGGCGCTTGATTTTGGCCTATACAAAGGAACAAACTGGAGAAGAAAAAACTCTCTGATTATGCCTCAAAATAACTGTCAAAAGAAAATAAACACACTATTCTCGTCAGAGTATTTAAGAGCAAAGCTTTGTTTAACACGTAAATCAGTCAAACTTCCGGTCTAAAAATTTGAGAATTTAATTTCTTTAATTACTGCCGCAGCCATTCTCGATAAAGGTAACTCCATGCGTATACGGAAGCCTAATGAAACTCTGTACCGAGCATTTTGTTTAATGCAGTTGTAAACCGATATGGATTGACCGTTAAAATTCATGCATGATTCTCGGGTAAGAAATGATTGCTTTGGGTTTATCGAATACCATGAGCAGTTTCCGTGGGGTGGCGCTTGATTTTGGCCTATACAAAGGAACAAACTGGAGAAGAAAAAACTCTCTGATTATGCCTCAAAATAACTGTCAAAAGAAAATAAACACACTATTCTCGTCAGAGTATTTAGGAGCAAAGCTTTGTTTAACACGTAAATCAGTCAAACTTCCGGTCTAAAAATTTGAGGATTTAATTTCTTTAATTACTGCCGCAGCCATTCTCGATAAAGGTAACTCCATGCGTATACGGAAGCCTAATGAAACTCTGTACCGAGCATTTTGTTTAATGCAGTTGTAAACCGATATGGATTGACCGTTAAAATTCATGCATGATTCTCGGGTAAGAAATGATTGCTTTGGGTTTATCGAATACCATGAGCAGTTTCCGTGGGGTGGCGCTTGATTTTGGCCTATACAAAGGAACAAACTGGAGAAGAAAAAACTCTCTGATTATGCCTCAAAATAACTGTCAAAAGAAAATAAACACACTATTCTCGTCAGAGTATTTAGGAGCAAAGCTTTGTTTAACACGTAAATCAGTCAAACTTCCGGTCTAAAAATTTGAGATTTAATTTCTTTAATTACTGCCGCAGCCATTCTCGATAAAGGTAACTCCATGCGTATACGGAAGCCTAATGAAACTCTGTACCGAGCATTTTGTTTAATGCAGTTGTAAACCGATATGGATTGACCGTTAAAATTCATGCATGATTCTCGGGTAAGAAATGATTGCTTTGGGTTTATCGAATACCATGAGCAGTTTCCGTGGGGTGGCGCTTGATTTTGGCCTATACAAAGGAACAAACTGGAGAAAAAAACTCTCTGATTATGCCTCAAAATAACTGTCAAAAGAAAATAAACACACTATTCTCGTCAGAGTATTTAGGAGCAAAGCTTTGTTTAACACGTAAATCAGTCAAACTTCCGGTCTAAAAATTTGAGAATTTAATTTCTTTAATTACTGCCGCAGCCATTCTCGATAAAGGTAACTCCATGCGTATACGGAAGCCTAATGAAACTCTGTACCGAGCATTTTGTTTAATGCAGTTGTAAACCGATATGGATTGACCGTTAAAATTCATGCATGATTCTCGGGTAAGAAATGATTGCTTTGGGTTTATCGAATACCATGAGCAGTTTCCGTGGGGTGGCGCTTGATTTTGGCCTATACAAAGGAACAAACTGGAGAAAAAAAACTCTCTGATTATGCCTCAAAATAACTGTCAAAAGAAAATAAACACACTATTCTCGTCAGAGTATTTAGGAGCAAAGCTTTGTTTAACACGTAAATCAGTCAAACTTCCGGTCTAAAAATTTGAGAATTTAATTTCTTTAATTACTGCCGCAGCCATTCTCGATAAAGGTAACTCCATGCGTATACGGAAGCCTAATGAAACTCTGTACCGAGCATTTTGTTTAATGCAGTTGTAAACCGATATGGATTGACCGTTAAAATTCATGCATGATTCTCGGGTAAGAAATGATTGCTTTGGGTTTATCGAATACCATGAGCAGTTTCCGTGGGGTGGCGCTTGATTTTGGCCTATACAAAGGAACAAACTGGAGAAGAAAAAACTCTCTGATTATGCCTCAAAATAACTGTCAAAAGAAAATAAACACACTATTCTCGTCAGAGTATTTAGGAGCAAAGCTTTGTTTAACACGTAAATCAGTCAAACTTCCGGTCTAAAAATTTGAGAATTTAATTTCTTTAATTACTGCCGCAGCCATTCTCGATAAAGGTAACTCCATGCGTATACGGAAGCCTAATGAAACTCTGTACCGAGCATTTTGTTTAATGCAGTTGTAAACCGATATGGATTGACCGTTAAAATTCATGCATGATTCTCGGGTAAGAAATGATTGCTTTGGGTTTATCGAATACCATGAGCAGTTTCCGTGGGGT
>CP049713.1:10804945-10826335 GCA_004148225.2 Heterodera glycines | reverse complement strand
GTAGCACTCAAATTTCCATTTTTAGTGAAAAAGTGCAGTTGTTACCCAGCAGTGGAAAAATCCCGAAAACCTCAGAAAAATACAAAAAAAAAACCTCCAGTTCCTGAATTCGGTTCTCGAGCGCTTCTATTTCGTGCTTCAATTCTTCGCCTTCCAACCTTGAATTGTTGGATTTCTTATTTTATTAATAATATATTGTAATAACGGACCTTCTCAAATTCCCAGTCCGGGTTGCCTTCATACTGCTTCATTTTCTCCGTTATTTCCGGTGTTATTGAATCCGTGTTGAATTGATGAATGCGCGGGATGAAGTCGTCTTTAAACATC
The DNA here is from genome assembly GCA_004148225.2 of Heterodera glycines. NCBI lineage: Eukaryota > Metazoa > Nematoda > Chromadorea > Rhabditida > Heteroderidae > Heterodera > Heterodera glycines. The sequence continues at coordinate 10,826,008 of CP049713.1, read as the reverse complement.
ATTGCGCGGATGGACTTCCATTCCGTTTGCGTTTCGCCCAACAACAAACAGATGATGCAGCTTCGCATCAGCTTCCCCTTGTTTGTTCCTAAACATTGTTGTTTTTATACAAATTTAAGTAAAAATCAACCGCAATGCCGCCAACAATGTCAAATTTTTGGGATTTTGCTTACAACAAAATCCAAAATGAAAAAAACAAAACCAAACATTTTCATTTTTCAAATTCATTTTTAACGCAAAACAATTACAAAACGCCACGCCAATTCAAAGCATGGCAGATACACACACTCAACTTTATTATATAAGATAGGATAGTAGTCATTTGAAAATCCTGCCAAGTCAATAGCGAATTACAATAAAATGCGCATGTAATGTACAAAAGGGAGGATCAATTCGGACCCACCAAAATTCAAAGAAAAAACAATTTTTTTTTTAAATTTGAAATTCCGACAACTTTTTTCTGAGATGACAAATTACTTAATATTCGCTTAGAAAAAAAAAGATTCCCCTTTTCAAAATCTTTTTTTAGATACCAAATTTGTTCAGTTTAGTTGGGAATGAAGCGAGTTATGGCAGATCAAAATAAGAAATACAAAAAAGGCATTTTCCAGTGTAAATTTTGAATTAACGCGCAAAAATTTACGCCAAATGCGCTATTTGGCGTTATGAGCAATTTTGTCTGACACTGGCGCGTACCCATAGTGAAAAACTTTTCGTAAGGAGTTTTCGAGGTAGCTCTGATCACGAATCTGACATCATCTACGGGAACCGGCCACTTTGGCGCCAGCCATTTTGGCGCCAAACGCTATAACATTTTTATTTCTCATTCAAATTAAATAAGCTTGATATCACGGAGATTGGGTTGGGTTCTGCAGGGTTTCTCCGCCCAAAATTTCCGCGATTTACCACTTCCTTAACCCTCCCCCCCCTGCCCTGAGGGGTTTTGTCTTATGTTTGCGCAAACATTTGTTAGCGGGGTGCTTCGGGAGGGGGGGGGGTCATCGAGGGAGGAACAGCACAGCAGATGGGATTTGTGAGGGGAAGGAATGGGTTGGAGGAGGAGGGCACGGAGAGGGCGGAGATACACCCCTCCCCGAGGGGAGGGGGAGACTGGGGCGGGGACGCATTTCCCCCCCCCCCCCCCGGGCGGGGGGCAACCGGCAGCATTAGAAGTAGCAGTCATGCTGACTCCGCCCCGTCCCCGCGCCGGTGGCGGGGCGTCCGTCGTCCCCGCTGTTCTTCTTCTGCTGGCTGCTGACGTTGTAACAGCACCACCACCACCCGCCAAATTGCTCACGGCGAATTGGATGGACAGGAACAGAAACGGGGCGGAGCGCACATTGTTCGGGGACAGCAGCAAATTTTGCAGTACGGGGAATACACGGGAACGGGGAATGAAATAAAAAAACAAATTATATGTGTTACACATTTTGACACATATAAATAGAATTTTTTTGTTGAAAAACGGTGTGGAAAAGCAACTGAAAATAAATTGACACCGATAAAGGATAATGAACACCTTAAAAAATCATCTTTAGAGAAAATAAAGTACTTAAAAATATTCGGGAATTGCTCTGGAAGGATTTTTTTGAAAAAAAAAAATTTTTTCAAAAAATTCGGGGACCTTTTCCCCGTCCTCGTTCAGTGGAAAGAAAATTCGGGGATAATTAAATTGTGGAGAATGCTCTCCCCCCCCCCCACATTGTGGGCAAATGAAAAATGAATGTGATATATAAAAAAAGGAGTCATTTCCCTTCGTAAAAAATTGCGCACCGACCAATTTTTTTTTAGGAAAAAAAGTTGCATTTTTTGGCGTAATGTTGTTGATGAGCAATTTAAATTTGAAAAAGAAAAATTTTAAAAATGCAAAAAATTTATGAAACAAAAATGTTTGAAATAAATTGAAGTATGAAGTTCTTTCAAAAAATGATACAAATGAAAATAAAAAATAAATTTAATCAATTATTTACTAGTTTTTTTATAAAACGGGTTTTTACACTAAAAATATAAATTAATTTTTACAAAATTTATTTTACTAAATGGATTTTCACACTATTTTAGCAAAAAAAACTTATTTCACCAAATAAAATTTATTTCAATTGATATATTTAATTAAAAAAAAAAAAATTAATAAATGCTTTTCCTCTCGGATGCCTTGGCTGGGGCGCATCCGCTTAAACCCGGGCATAATCCGCTTCTTCTTCTTCTTCCCTCGACTGAGAGTAGTGGTGCCGTTGTTGCTGCTCCCTGCCGATGTTGGCCGGCTCAAGTATGGCCCAAATTGGATGGGAGATGGGAAAATCGGCAAACGGAGCAGCCAAACTAACGACGGCAACGAGGCGGGGGGGGGGGGTAGGTATCGGGTTACAAGCCCAAGCCATTGGGCCATGGCATTTTTTTTTTGCAAGATAGCTAATCTATGGACAAATTGAAATAAGAAAAAAAAATGAGTATTTTTATGCAATTGTTTTTTGGACTATTTTGTAGCAAATATTTTGCCATATTTTTGCAAATTTTGTTAATTATACTTATAGAAATTCGGAATGCAGCAATTTATTTTCATTTTTTACAATAAATGAATATTAAATTAAAAAAATTTTCTAAAATATTCCCACACATTTTTTTAGTTTATCAATTATTGAATTGTTGAATAATTGTTGTTGTTTCCAGCGTTTGTTGTGCTGCTGCTGCTGCTGCTGTTCAAAGAATGTTGCAACAATGGAACTGAAAAATTAAAAGATTTTCAATTTAAAAATATGATTCTTTACACGGGCTTGGCTAAATTTCCAAAAAAAAAAACATCCTATACATGCCGGAAAGCAAAATACACACATAATTTGCCCAAATTTAAAATAAAATTCTTCAAATTTCTTCAAATTCGTTAATTTAAGCCAAAAACCTCAAAAATAGCTAATATGGTATGAAAAATTCATTTAGAAGAAAATACACAAAATAAAGCTAAAGTTTTTTTTTAATTTTGAAGAAAATTGAGTAGAAAATGGAAAATTTTCATTTTGGACTTTTTATTTAGCATAGGTAATTATTCTTTTTTGAAAGTTAGTTATATTTTTATTAATATTTGACGCTTTAAATATTTTTTTTCCAAAAAACTCCACCTGTTTGCCCGGCATTTTCCACTGTCAAATGGATGCCATGATGGGATGGGGTGCCACCGTTGGTCAACATTGTCGCGTTTGAACTCATCCGTTGCATTTGCATTGAATTCACCGACATTGTGGACACATTGAAACTGAGGAAATGAACAGATTTTAATACCAAAATTTATTTTTTTTTGAAGAACAAATTTTCCATTATCCCAAAAAAAATTTTCATTTTTTTTTAAATTTGTCACTAAAATCACTATTCTTTTATGTGAATATATAACAGATTCTTGAAAAAAAATATTTCCAAAGATTCATCAATGACTTAATTTCTGATATAATTTTTGTTTCCCCCCCCCCCCCCTCTTTTTAAGTTATTTTTTCAATTACCCTGTCCTTTATGAAAAAAATTGAACAATATTTAAAGAAATTTAAACTTTTAAATTTGAGAAAGATTAAATATTCAAATAAAACTCATAAAAAAATTTCTATGAAAATTTGAAGTAAAAACTAGAAATTTTTCTTTCTTTCGTCTATTTTATCTCAGAAATTCAGAAAAAAAAATTTTCTTTTAAAATTTAATTTTTCTCAAAATACTATATTCTAAATTTTTTAAAATATTTTTTCAATTTTTCAAAATTGCTTCTCTCCACCTCGTATCTGATGGCAAATTGACCCGTTCCGCAATGTTCACCACACAGCCCAGCACGTCCAGCTCCGGTTGCAGCCATCCGTTGAGGAACAGCCAACGCGAGTACAGCGAGGCGAACACGGAGGTGAACAGAGAGACGAGCATGGCCATGGTGCGGAACGGAAAGTACTGCACGCGTGCTTCCGCGTCATACCTTTGATTTAGACATTGGATAGTATCCAAATCCAGACTAATCGGATTTGAGCATGTCGGGCAGGGCTGGACGTAACTGATTTTCAATTACGGAAATCCGTAATCCGTAATTACGGCAATTTTTTCAGTTACGGCCATCCGTAATCCGTCATTACGGAGGTCCAAAAAGGCCGTAATTTGGCGTAATCCGTAATACGTAATCCGTAATTTTCAAAAAAATTTTTAAATTTAAAAAATCCAATCTAAAAATTGTTAAGATTAATTTATGATCAGAATATCTGCTTGTTTTTTTGAGGTGAAAATCCCAAAATAGTTTTTTTCGCGGTGTGCTTTTTCCAAAAAACTGGGGAATGTGGGGGGGGGGGGTCAGGCGGCACCGAAAGGCGCCGCCGGAAAAATTTTTGAAAAATTTTATGCAATTTGCTATAAGATTTTGTCTAAAAATGACTAAGATTTTGGAGCTAATATTTAAAAATAATTAGGAATTTTTGGGGCGGGCGGTGCCGATAAGCGCCGCCGAGGAAAATTTTTTTTCAGAATTTTATCGAATTTTGTTAAAAAATAGCCAAATTTTTAGCATGTCCTCTTTTCCCCCTTGCTAGCCTCCCCCCCCCCCCCCCTTTATGTATGTTAATAATACTACAAATTACCAAGAATAAGTCAGATTAAATCGAAATATGGGTAGCCTTTTAATAAAAATAGAAAAATAAAATTCATTTTATAAAAAATAATCTTGCAAGAAATCGTCTCGAAAAATAATCTAAAAAGCCAGTTACGGATCAAAATTACGGAAAAATCCCAAAAATCCGTAACCCGTAATCCGTAACTCCAAAAAGGCCGTAATTTCCGTAATCCGTAATACGTAATCCGTAATTACGTCCAGCCCTGATGTCGGGGGAGGATAATCCCGAAAATGCCAAAATTTTCGGGATCGGGTTTTTTTGGGATTTAAACATTTTTCGAAATTCTGTGTTTTCCATTATTTTTATTTTTACAAAATTATTCATAAGTTTTTTTTTCTCTAAAAATTTTATAGGCATATTCCCCGGTACAGGACTAACTAACTTAACTTGAAAATATTTCAACGCTTATTGGTTTTTAAAAAATTTTTCGAAATTCTTAGTTTTTGAAAAAAAAATTTGTCCCAAATAATTTTTCGTTAGGTGATCAGAAATTCAACAAACTTTACAAGGAATACTAAAAGGAAGAGAATTAATCTATTTTAAAGGTTTTCATCCCATATCCTGAAAGTATTTCAATTTCAACGTTTATTGGTTTTAAAATTTTTTCAAAATTCTGAGTTTTCCATTATTTTATTTTTTGCAAAAAAAAAATTTTTTTTGTCCCACCATGGGTAGTGAATAATTGCTGGGAAGTGAAGCAATGTTTCACCGCCGGACAATCGCAACAGCATGCCAACTAAATTTATTTAAAAAAATTTTAAAAAACAAATATTTAAAAATCCATACTCGCATATCCGCACAGACATCCGTACGTGTTGCTCTCCTTGAAGTAGACCACACAAAGCAGTTGCGGAAACAGAATCACATAGATCTTGAAGGGGGATTAAAGGGGAAATGGATGACAGGCAGTCAGTCAGTCATTGACTGGATTCGATCAGTGATCAGACAAACATAATTATGCCCGGATCGGATCAATCGTTAAAGACATGGGACAAAAAATGGATGACAGGTGAGTCATTGGTACATTTGATCAGTGATCAGACAAACTTTAATTATGTCCGGGATCAGACAAATACACATGAGACTAGAGAAAAATGGATGACAGACAGTCATTTGTTGCATTTGTTCAGTGATCAGACAAACGTAATTATGCTCGGATTAGAGCAATCATTAAAATGACATGAGATTAACTGATCCAATCAATAATGATTAAATGCATCAAAATAATCACCAGATCAGCGCACAGATACCACAGTCCATAGATGGAATTTATTGTCAGTGCCATCACGGTGGCCAATATGCTGACAGCAATTATGCCGAACCGCATCATGATGATCACCTCACGTTCGCTGGCCTTGAGTTATAAAAAATTTAAAATTTCAAATTCACACATAAACCAATTTAAAGCCCCCAATTTAATTAATAGAATTTATATTTTATTATTAAATTTTAAATTCAAATTTAATGATTAAGCACTTCCGGTCTGATGGTCAGCTTCCAAATGTTGTGCGCAAACATTGAAGCAGCTGACAAAATGGATGAATCTGCTGAAGACATCACAGCAGCCTGAGAAATCAAATAAGAAATTGTAAATTAATCGAAAAATTGATTAAATTAAAATTAAAATTAATTAAAAAACAATGGTTACCGAAACGGCACCGAGTCCAATGAATGCCACCCATTTGGGTGTCAAATATTGGAACACCAACGGGACGACCTGTAGTGATACTCAAAATAATTAAATTAAATTCCATTTTATTTACTTGTGAAGTTTGATCGGCTGGGATTGAGCTGACTTTTGTCCCGTTGTTCCATGGCGAATATTCGGTCAATGACCAATCTGAAAATTCAAAATTTTCCATTTTGAATTCGAGTACATTTTTATTTAATCAAAAAAGAAATAAGAAATCGTTAAAATTATTAGTTTTGGCTAGATTTAAATTGTGCGCGAAAAAATTTTTCAACAAAAATAAATATTAAAAGCGAGAAAAATTTTTTTAAAAATTTTTATTTGTGCTTTAATTTTTTTTTATATGAAATTGAAGACAGAAAATTCCAATAAAAATTTAAAGAAACAACACCAACCTGTATTTCTTGCGATGGCACCAATCTTAAAATAAATGAATAAACTTTTTTTTCTAATTTTCCAAATAATTTTGGGACCAATGCCGGCGGAATTGCCATCAAAAGACAGCCGACGCCCGCAACAAAAGACAGTTTTTGCGCAGCTTTTGAGGTTCGTGAAGAGAGCACACGTTGGAAGTACACCTTTTGGGATTATGTAGTTAAAATTACCGAAAATTAAAAATTAAAAAAAATTTTTTAAGATTTTTACTGAAAATTTAGAAAAATCAATGTTTATTTTTAATTAAAAAAATAAAAATTATTTTTTAATTAAATTTTGCTTAAAAGTCAACAAAAAAAAAAATGTCAAAAAATTGATTTTTTGTTAACTTAAACTTTTGGCTTCTTACCTTACTTATACTTGCGTGATATAAGTTTGTTTTGTTTAAATTATGTCCTGTTCTTATAGTTTTTGAAAAGTTATGGGGCTCCAATTTATAGTTTTTTTCTAGACTTTTATTTTTAGCAACTAAAAAACTATAAAATTTTTGAAAAAAAAAACTATTTTCAACTATTTTGGCATTTTGCCAAAATTTGTTATCAAAAATGCAATAAAAACGAAAAATACACCCCTAAGAATCGATTTTTTGGGAATTTAAAAAATACACCTCTAAGAATCGATTTTTTGGGAATTTTAAAAATACACCCTTTGAATCGATTTTTTGGGAATTTTAAAAATACACCCTTTGAATCGATTTTTTGGGAATTTTAAAAATACACCTCTAAGAATCGATTTTTTGGGAATTTTAAAAATACACCCCTTTGAATCGATTTTTTGGGAATTTTAAAAATACACCCCTAAGAAATGAAATATTTTTTCAAAAATCGTCATGAAATTTTTTTTTTGGACAAATTTTTGAATTTAAAAAATAATGTAACTCAATTCTGATTTGACTTATTTTTTTACCTTTTTGAATAAATTTTTGTCATTTTACATCCCTAAATTTGAAAGTTTTTAGAAACTATACTATTTTCCCATTTTTAGCAACTATTTTAGGGGGTCTAAAAATTAATTATTTTGGCAGTTTTTAGCAATAAAAAAACTTCGTTTTAATATAGCTGGTGATTTGTCTCAGAACAATAAACATAATGCCAAAAATAAAATAAAAAATAATCTGAAAATTAAGCCTCGGGCCCGGATGTTTCGGGATTTTGCCGGAATTTCCAGGGACCCATGGCCACAAAAAGCCAGGGAATAGGTATTTTAATCCCTTAAATCCGCCGAGCATCCGTTAGTAGTAATTTTTCCCAGAGCAATAAACAGAATGCCAAAAAAATACAAATTTGAAAAATTAGCTCCAATTTTCCATTAGAAATTCCTGTCCGCCGTCCCCATTGGCAAAACGGCACCGGTGCCATTCTGCTGCATTCGAAATGCCGACCAAGCGAACCGTGGAATCATCGGAGAACATTACAGTGCGGGCACTGGCGAAATTTTGGTGGAGGACCATAAAACGCTGACAATCCGCAACATTACATTGGAGGCAAACAGAGCGCCAGGCAAATAAAAAAAATGCGTAAAATTTAAATTCAAAATGTTTGGCATAATGTCTCTGTTAGATGCTTGGGTGTTCGCGGGGCGAGGCGAAGTGCGTCAGTCGAGCGGGAAGAAGGCATTTGTTGTGGGCCGAGACACGCCGAGCCGGTAGGCCCAAAGGCATACTGCTGGTGGCGCTTTTCTTTAAGCTGACATCCCTCCAAAAAATCGATGGAATTTTAAAATAATTTGAAAAGAAAATTTTGAGTAATTTTAAACAATTGAAAAAAATTTATGGAATTTTAATGAATTTTGAAAAAACAAATTGGATTTGAGAAATTCACTTTTTTGAAAATTCTTTTTTCCTAAATTTTTACTCCTATTTTAAAATGAATTTTTCTGAAAAAAAAATTTAAAACTCCAATTTTTGTCAATTTTCTCTAAACTTTCTTAAAACATTTATGTTTAAAATTTTTCATGGATTTTCGGAAGTGAGGGGGGAATGGAAGTTTTTAAGAAACGCACTATCATTGGCCAGAACAGTGCTCGAGATTCTAACGCCGATATTAACGGGATTGACTTTACCATTATTGTTGTCACTCTCGACTTTATTGGCCAAATTATCGATTCTATAGTGATCAGGAAAATGTTCTAAAACTTAGGCCTGGTTGTGGCCCAAAATGCCATGGGCATGTTTAAAGAATCGTGCCGTTTATTTGTGTTGGCACTTTTGGTAGCAGCAGTCGACGCTTTAGTACTTTGCTTGGAAAACAACCAATGAAATAAAAAAATTTTGGTATCATTTGAGTCGAACCGAAAATAGTCTCAGTGTGAATAAAAATATTTAAATTTAATTTTAAAGTAAAAATATTTAAATTTAATTATTCTAAAGCAATATTTTTTTAAAATAATATTAATAATTTCAAATAACTTTAATATATTTCTATTCAACTTTTCTTCAATGTTTTTTCTTCAAAAAATGGTAATGGATTTGATAACTCCGCCAAATGGCCATCTCTAAAATTCAAAATTTATGTTTTTGAGAAAAATTGCCTCAAAAAGTAGCAATCCAGCCAGACTCAAACAAAAAAACATTTTAAGGGCTTTTTATTTGCTAAAAATGGGGACGTGACAAAATCTCGCGCCGAAATCTCGCGCTGCCCGAAATTTTTTATTTTACTTTAAAATAATTAAATTTAAATATTTTTACTTTGAAATAAATAAATTTAAAATTTTTTATTCACACTGAGACTATTTTCGGTTCGTCTCACAAGGGAACATTCCAAACTGTCACTGCTCAGATCGCTTTAAAATCACTTTTAAATGATAGAGCCATAACTTTTTTTTAAATGATCAGCAAATAATTCTCTATCAAATAGCTTCATAAAACAAATTAAAAAACTGAATAAAAATATGCTAGGTGGAATAATATTTTGTTAAAAATTCAAAATAAATTCATCTTCTGTCGAGCGGATCTGAACCCATGACCAATGGTCGTCATTAAAATGTAAGAGGAAAAAATTAATCAAATTAACAATTTTTGCTGTTTTTCATTTGATCAATTTTTTCTGATCATTTTTGGCTCCATAGCCAAAAAAGCCGAAAATTGGCAATAGCAAATCAACAATGCTCTACACGATAAAAGTGATTTAAAGCGATCTGAGCAGTGACGACAGTTCGGAATGTTCCCTTGTCAGCACGTCATTTGATACCAATAAACATTCTCAATTAACCTGCAAAATTCAAAATTCATTAATAATATGTTTGTTATTTATTGATCAGTAAGGTTGGGGAAAACAATTTTAAATTATTTTTTGGCCCAACTTTTTTTTTTGAAATTTAATGAATTTCTAATAAAATAAAAAACGATTTGACTAGAGAGTGATGCGCAACATAATCATTTTCCCGTGCCACAGACATTGCTCCTTGCGCGACGATTACCGCGGTGACACTGATCTCCGAGTACAACTCGCCCACGGCCAAACCATCTACGGGATTGATTATCTGAGCTTGTTTTGGTGTGTATGTGTTTTCCAAGTGGTTTTGTTTTTTACTTGGCTATTTGTCCTTGATTCCAAGGACGGTTTCCTTCAAAATCGGCCTTTAATTGGCAGGAAAACTCGCCGAACAAATTTGCTCTCTCCCCTCCATTTTTGAGTTAAAAAAATAAATAAATTCCCAAACAAATGGGAAAATATGTTTTACAGCGGAATCCTTGCATCCATTTCTTCGAATTCCGAACCCGAGTTCGATCGCTGTTCCCGCTGAAAAAAGCGCTATGATTTTTTCGAATCTTATATTAAAAAAATTTCGAGGCGGATAAAGTGCACCCTCATATTATCTACCGCCAATGGAGCCCCTTAATTTGCGGGGCTCCCGGTAAATTGGACATTATTGGATATAAAATAAATTAAAAATAAATAAACAAAAATTTTGGTTTTGCTAAAAGATTGTATTTTAGTCTGCACATCCCTGTGTTTTTATAAGCGTAATAAAATGGCAATAAATAAGGTTTTTATTATTGTAACATTAGGAGAAGAAAGCCACCATAACATTCATAAAGAAAGAAACAAAGTTTTATTTTGGATAGGATTCCCATTTTTATGCAATTTTGGCACATTGATCAATCATCGTGCCTGATTTACTCTAAGTGCCTTAATTCATTAATCCATTTACCCTTCATAAATTTATTTTTCACCCCAATTCCTGGCTTTATTTTAGGAACTTGGTGTCCAGTTTTCCGCTTGGTGTCCAATTTTCTGGTGTCCAATTTACCGGTCCCCCATTTGCGGTCCGACCTTTGCGCCTATGTCCAAAATAGGATTCTAAGTTGTAATTTTTTCAAGCCCTTAAAGCTTAAACAGCATTAAAAAAGTTGAAGGTCGGGGAACGGAAAATATCCTTTTGTCATTGATCCGTACAGACGTTTCGGTTTTCGTCCAGTGTCCTTGCTAATTGTTATTTCTCTGCAAATTGTCAATTCGCTTTTTCCATCAAAATGCGTGTCCACCAAAACATCGAAACGGTCGGAAAGCAATGCGATTTTGAGCCCGAGTTGAAGACGGTCAAAGAAGGGGAGAATGTTCAGCCAAACGTCGTTACAAATCCAGCTGAAATGTGTAAAAAAACTTAGCTAATTAGAAAAAAAAAGTCTAAAAAAGCCTTTTAATTACAAATTAAAAATCTAAATTATTAAAGAAAAAAGGCTAAAAACAAGTTATTTTTGTTTTTTTATTTTATTTTAAGAATTTGTTTTTTGGGTAAATAAGGCGTTTTGAAAAAGGCGACAATGGCCTAAAATTATTAATGTTTCGACAAAAAATTGCTGTTGCTTCTCACCCAATGGGATCATTTCCACTCCACAAATCAAATAAGATTTTGTTCAAATTGGCGCCCGAATTATTGTCATACCGCAGCTCAAATCTGATATAGTTAAAATTGGCACCCGAATTTTCGCGGTTTTCCCACTTAACTGGCGCCGTCGCCGTTTCCCAATTGGGCACCGTTGCAACAGCCAATTACACACATTTACGTAGAATTCGTCGATCTCCTGTTTCAGTGTCAGCTTCTCATTCGTCCGTTCGTTCACCAATTCAAATGGTTCAGTTGGCATTGTGTTCACATGAAAATAAAGTTGAATATGGTAACTGACAGAAGTGGTGGCACGGCGAAATGTCTAAACAAAATTGGTAAAATAAAAACAAATTGACGAAAATATGGCGGGACACCTCTTTGAAGTTGTTGACCCATTCGAGATTCAGTGGACCCAAATAATCATTGCGATGTAATTGCTTCGGTTGCCCATTTTTTGTCGGAGTGTGAAGCCATTTGGTCAACGCTTGACCAGCAATTCCATTTGGCCCATCATCAGCAATTCCATCGGGGAACAGACCAACAGAATCGATTGAAACCAATTGATCAAGATCAGTGAGAATTGTTGGCGAGATCAAACGACGCAAATTGTCCAAATGATCGCCATTATGAAAGCCCAAATGACGAATGTTTGTCGCAAAAATAGGCCAAATTTCGCGGGTAAAAACATCCCAAATCGGTTGAACACCCATTTCAAATGCATGCACAAACTCTTTCAATTTGATTGGCTTGTTGGCACGGAGAAATTTGATCACGGAATAGTCAATGTAACTAAAGCAAGAGAAAAATGCTTTAGCGTACACAAAAGTTAAGACTGACTCAATCTGAAGGTTCTTAAAGCGAATTTTGATGGGCAGCGGACGGTCCGGCAATGGAAATCCCACAAATTTGCCATCGATCGCCACAGACAGTTTCGCTTTTGGTCCTTTGTCCTTGCTAATTTTGATTGTTCTCCAAATTGTCAATTCGCTTTTTCCATCAAAATGCGTGTCCACCAAAACATCGAAACGGTCGGAAAGCAATGCCATTTTGAGTCCGAGTTGAGCATGGTCAAATGATGGGAGAATGTCCATCCAAACGTCGCTACAAAGCCAACTGAAACATGGAAAAAATTGCATGGGACAATGAAAATTTGTAATTTTAAATGAAAATCCGTAATTTTTCAAAATATTTGCTGACCGTCGGCGGTTCATTTTGTGGTTCAATCAGCACAGGTCTCACCAATTTTTTCAATTTTATTTGTGTGTCACAAAGGGCAAAAAAAACTGTGTTAACTTAAAGCATAGACAATTAGGAAAAATGAGAGAGCAAAAAGAACACAAAATTTAGAGAAGGTAAATGAAAAGTGAAAAACAGTAATTTCACATTAAAAACTGTGCTATTATTAGGGTTGTAAATTATATGGACTAAAAAAGCCCGAAATATGGATTAAAAAGCTCAAAAATGGCCAAATATGGACCAAAATATGGACTAAAAACTCCACCCAAATGGCTGAACAATTCAACGCAATTGCTGAACGCCTCAGTGAAATTGAGCGCAAAATCAACAGCAACAACAATGCCAATGACAGCGCGGAAGAGAAAGAACGAAAACGGAGCCTCGTTTTGATCGGACTTCCGGAGGCTGTGGCCGAAAAGCCATCAGAACGCGCCAAAGAGGACGCGGAAACAGTTGCGGAAGTGTTGGACGCTTTGGATGTGGAGGTTTGCCCACAGATGGTGTATAGAATGGGGCGGCGGATTGATGAGAAGCGAAAGGGGCCGCGTTTGGTCAAAGTTGTCTTGCCAGCGACGACGTTCCAACGTTTTGCACTGGCACAATGGGGGCGCAACCGGACGGAACTGAAACAGCGTGTCGGTTGGCAGCGACTGCTCGTCAGGCCCTCCTTGACGAAGGAAGAATTGGCGGCTGAGCGGGAGACACGTGAACAAAGGCGGATGAATTATGAAGAAAGCAAAAAGAACGAAATGGTGACGACGCGGCGTGGAGGCAACATGGGAAAAAACTTTTGAGGTCACATAACTTTCTCAATTGTTTTTACTTTAACTCAAGAAGTTTAGTAAACAAAATGGATGAGTTTAGGCTTTTACTTTTAGAAAATAGGTATAAAATTATCGCAATAACCGAAAGCTGGTTGAACAATAAAATAAGCGACTCGCAAATTTTAGAAAATTTTCCTTTTTCTTTAATAAGAAAAGATAGAAAAAATAAAAAGGGAGGAGGGGTAGCGTTTGTCATTTCTAATGAAATACCGTTTGAAATTATAAAAACTCCAAAAATACAAAATTCTGATATACTTTGTATCGATGTTTTTTCGCCCATTACAGAATCAAAAATCCGTCTTATTTTGGTTTATAGACCTGTAACTACTGAAACACTCGAAAATTTTATGCAACTTGTAGAATTAATTTCGTCACTAACAGTCTCAACAGAAAATTTTGTCATTCTTGGAGATTTTAATTTTACTAATATTCACTGGAACCAAAATGGCCCTTTCTCTGTCCAAAATAATTTGACAAATTATGAAAGTAATTTCCTTGGTTTTGTTGAAGGTTTACGACTTAATCAAATGATTAAAGAACCCACCAGGGAATGCAATTTTTTGGATTTAATTTTAACAAATAATAAATTTCTCATAAAAGACATTTCAGTTGGTCCCCATTCTCACTTAGTGATCACAACACTGTAAATTCGACTTAAGACTAAATGTTTTTCCTTGTAGAAAATTTAAACACTTTAACTTTAAAAAAGCTAGTTACTTGGAAATAAATGCCATACTCTCTTCTACTGATTGGATTACCTTTTTTTCGGACTGTATAGAAATTGACCAAATTTATAACAAATTCGCAGCATTTTTACATTTTTTAGTATCGAAATATGTTCCATTAACAGTATCAAATTTTAAACATAATTTCCCAGACCATATTAAAAAAATTATGATTTATCGACGGCAACTTTGGAAAGACATTAAAAAAGGAAAAAACTAGAGAAAAATTTATAGAAACCTCTAAAAAACTTGAATATGAAATAAAGAAATACCTTACAAATCGTGAAAATAAATTTTTAAGTGGTTTAGACCCTAAACAACGATTTCGATATATTGGCTCTTTTTTAAAAACTAAAAACGCGAAAATTCCCCCTCTTAAAAATAACGAAAACAAAATTGCCTTTTCCGAAAAAGCTAAATCCAATTTATTAGCCGAACAATTTTATTCAGTCTTCACTGATCAAAAAATTCCTGTTTCCTGTGAAGTCACCCCTAAAAAAAATATTGACTTTTTCACAATGACACTTAATGAAATTTATTTGGCTCTTAATAAACTAGAAAACAATAATAATACTTCCATTGACAGCATCCCGAATATTTTTCTCAAAAATTGTAAAGAAAATTTGGTTTATCCGCTATTTCATATTTTTTGTTTTTCAATGATGACTGGCCAAGTCCCAAACATTTGGAAAAAATCAATTATTTATCCAGTACCGAAAATACCCAATCCAATAAATCCTGTTGATTTTCGGCCAATTTCACTTCTATGCTCAATTTCAAAAATTCTAGAAGAAAATATTACCCAGAAAATCACTAATTTTGTTGAGACAAATAATGTACTTCCGAATTGCCAACATGGCTTTAGGAGAAAACACTCTGTTAGAAATCAACTTTTGGAAGTCATTGATGACTTTAGTTTAGCTTTGGAAAACAAAAAATCAATTGATGTTATATATTTTGATCTAGCAAAGGCATTTGATACTGTTCCACACGAAAGATTAGTTTCTAAACTCAAAAATGTTGGTATAAATGGTACTTTGCTTAAATGGCTTCAAAATTATTTACAAAATCGTACATTTTTTGTTCGAGTTGGTTCTGCGTTTTCTGATGAATTCCCTTGCTTAAGTGGTGTTCCTCAGGGATCAAATTTGGGACCACTTTTGTTTTTAATTTATATTTCAGATCTTCCTAATTTTTGTAAAACTGAAAACGTTGAAATTAAGCTTTTTGCCGACGATCTTAAGGCCTATTCTATACTATCAAAAAATACTATTTATCCACTCCATTCTTTCATTAATAAATTTCGGAATTATTGTGAATTAAATGGCCTTAAAATCGCTCCTAATAAATGCTTAGTTTCACATCTTGGGCCTAAAAACCCTAATGAATGTTACTTAATAAATAATATTCCAATTTTAAAAAATGAAGAAGGTGAACCAGTTAGAGACCTTGGCATTTATTTTTCAAAAAACTTAAAATGGGAAAAACATATAGAATTTATTACTAAAAAAGCAATAAGAACATCTTTTGCTTTACTCAAGTCACTTAAAACTAAAAGCCCAAAAATTCTCATAAATATATTCAATGTTTATTGTCGATCCATTTTGGAATTTGGTTCTCCGATTTTTAATCCATATATGAAAAAAGACATTGATGCTCTTGAAAATGTTCAAAAAACATTTTTACGTATTGTTTTTAGACGTAATAATAATAAGGATGATATACCCGGGTATAACGAACTCCTCCAACTCTTTAAACAAGAATCCCTCTTAAAACGCAGAATAAAAATAGATTTAAAACTCTTCCATGATATAATTTTGGAAAAGATCCATATTCAGCATAATGATTCCTTTTCAAAAACATATTCAGAACTGAAAAATGATTTTATTATTAAAACCGCTTATTGTTCAACCAATGTTCGGTATCATTCGTTTTTTATTCGTACCTCTCGCCTCTATAGGTGTTTGCCTAAAGAGGCGAGGTTACTTAATTCCATTGACTTTGCTAAACTTCTTGACACCTATGATGTTGATTCTTTACTTTTGAAACCACCACATCTCATTCAGTGACCAAATTTATTTATATTGTTATTTATGTCGGTGTCACGCTTTTGCGTATAAATTGATTGATTGATTGATTGAAAATATATGTTTTAAACCCACAAAAATTCCAAAAAGGTGTATATGAACTTAGACGACAAAACACTAACTGACAGGAAAAACTTCATGCGCGACGTTACATCAGAAATTTTCAGCAAAAATGTATCCCCCCCTTTTGGGTCAAATTTTTCAAAAGCGTGACCAGACAGTCAGACAGTGCACTATTTCCTTCTTTTCTTCCGCATAGCCACTGGAGAAAGGAAGAAATAGTACACTGTCTGACTGTCTGTCTACGTGGGGCCGCGGCGGGTGGAAGGGCAGACAGTAAACAGCCGTGTGCTCGCTGTGCAGCAGCATTGTGTGTGGGAAAAGGGAAGCAGTGAGAAAAATAAAGAAGGAAATAGTGCACTGTCTGACTGTCTGGTTACGCTTTTGAAAAATTTGACCAAAATTGTGGGTACTTTTCTGTTTTGTGACCCCCCCTGAAATTTTCAAATAAAAAGTCATTTCTAGGGTAATTTGGGGCGCTGATCACGAATATGGCATTTATTTTTCAAAATTCCGAATCCCGAACCCGAATTCGAACATAAATTTGAAATTCATAAATTACAAGGAAAACATATTTTTATGGGTTTTCAAGGTCGCTGAATACGTACTGGGCCTATGCCTAAGCCTAAGCTGAAGCCTAAGCTGAAGCCTAAGCCTAGGCCTAGGCAAGCTGAAGCCTAAGGCTAAATACATGCCACCAAATTAGCGCAAATTTTATTACGCATTTCTCGGCAGTTTGGCCAATATTTTGATGATTTTGTGTTTGCTGAAAAAAAAACTCCGATTTCTCGAGTTAAGGTTATTTAATTGGTCAAAATGGATGTCATAACCGTTTTCAGCAACCTCGAAACCCCATAAAAATATGTTTTCCTTGTAATTTATGAATTTCGAATTTTGGTTCGAATTCGGATTCGGAATTATGAAAAATAAATGTCATATTCGTGATCAGCGCCCCAAATTACCCTAGAAATGACTTTTTATTTGAAAATTTCAGGGGGGGTCACAAAACTGAAAAGAACCAAATTGTGGACCCAAACTGCACTAGTACCCCAAAAAAATGGATTTAAAACATAAAAATGCAAAAATGACGAAATATGGATTTAATCCAGAAAACCCCCAAAATATGGATTTATATGCACTAAAAACCTTCACCAAATCAAAAAATTTTAACGTAGAAATGCTATTTTGAGCCCCTTTCTTCATAGCCAGGGAACGGATTTTCCTTTCAATTAGAGCGAGTTTTTAGCACATATAAAAAAATTTTTTAAAAAGCGCGCCGTAAAAAAACCCATTTTATAAACAAAAAAAGTCGTTGCATGGCTTAAAATCGCAAAAATTAGGCAGTTTTTGGTGAAAATCTGTTAACAAATTGGATTCAAATTTTCAAAATTTTTCCCCGGCGGCGCCTGTCGGCACCGCCGGACCCCCCCCCCTCGCTCTGTCCCACAAAATTTTTGGAAAAAGCGCGCCACAAAAAAAGCGTTTTTAAAGCAGAAAAAAGTCGTCGTAAATGAAGAAAATGATAAGTGAAAACAAAAAAATGTTGGAAAAAAACAATTCCGGTGAAAAATACAAGCCATTTGAATAAATATTAACCATTTTGCATTGCATATAATAAAAATTTTAAATGTCCTTGAATTTCATGAATTTTCCCCACTATGTCCTTGCAAATCGGCATACCCGTCCTTGGAAACCGACTTCGGACGATACCATCCCTGGCATAGACAATTAGGAAAAATGAGAGAGCAAAAAGAACACAAAATTTAGAGAAGGTATATGAAAAGTGAAAAACAGTAATTTCGCATTAAAAACTTTGAAATTACCGAAAAGGAGAAAAAATGGCAATTTTATACTAAAATATTAGCGTACATTTGAGTGCCGATAAAATGCCAATGATTTGGTGAGATTTAAGCGGGCCAGGACGTTTTCGCGTGGTCGTTTTAGCGTGAGTGCCTGTTTACGACTGAAATTGGTCGGATATGTTCCAAACATCCATTTTTCGAATCCCGAACCCGAATTCGAAAATTTTCTTTACTTTTTTTGTTTTTTTATTTCCTGAGGCTGGTACCTTCTTTAATAATTTGTCAGCGATATAAAAATTCAAAAATTTAACAAAAATAACAAAATTGAGAACAAACTAAGGACGAATTTGGCGCTTTATTAAAAGTGACCAGTTTTGAAAATTTTTTCAAAAGGGGGACCCTTTTGTTTTGCAAAATTTTTTTGTGATACGCAAAAAGAACACAAAATTTAGAGAAGGTACATGAAAAGTGAAAAACAGTAATGGGCAAAATTTTTTAAGTTAAAGACATTATGCCAAATAGATATTTTTCAAAGAAAAACGAACAAACGTCAAGGTTTTTTGGTTGAGACCAAGCCGGACCGGATCCGGTCCGGTCCGCTCTCTAATATATTCAATATTTGCTTAACCAGGGAACGGATTTTCCTTTCAATTAGAGCGAGTTTTTAGCACATATAAAAACATATTTTGGACTTTTTGGGAATAAAAACATATTTTGGAAAAATCCGAAAATAAGCATTTTGCTAGCGAAATGGGTAAAAAATGAGACTTTTATGCAAAATTCACGTATTTATTAAGTAGTTTTTTTCAGTTTTTGGCACATATTTTTCCTTTTTTGGTGTTTTTAGCACATATTTTGGGGGGTTTTTTGGCACATATAAATCCGTTGCCTGTTCATAGCATATACGAAGAAAAAATATGTTAATCCATATAATTTACAACCCTAGAAATATGTACAAAAAGTGTTCAAAATATGTACATAAATATGTAAAAAAAATCCCGAAATTTGTAAGAAAACCCCAAAATATGTACCAAATATGTAAATAAAATTGTCCAAATGGTTGCACACTCCGACAACTGATGGTCAACCGAAGAGATTGTTTGCAGTGATTATTTGGATCCACCAAAAATTGATTGGATCAACAACTTCAAAGAGGTGTCTCGCCATTTTTCTCAAATTGTTTTTGTTTTTCCCAATTTTGTTTAGACATTTCTCCGTGCCACCTCTTCGGCCAGTTACACTGTTCGAATTATTTTTCCTGTGGAAACAACGCCAATTGCGCCATTTGAATTGATGAACGAAGTGACAAATGAGAAGCTGACACTGATTAAGGGTGGAGCTTTTCGTTGGCTGTTGAAACGGTGCCCAATTGTTGGGGAGACGGCGGCGGCGGTTCAGAAACAGCAGAAGAAAGACGAGAAATTGGACCGTTTGAACGGAGTCTACTTCTATCTTTACGATGCAAATTTCTCGACTCCCAGGACCAGTGATCAGCGGAATGAGTGATCACTTGAGAAATGGCCGATCATTATTGATTTTTGATAATTGGGTTGATTGATGCTAATTGTTTGCTCTTTGAACTCATATCACTTTAGTGGTGGACTTTTCAATGTTACTATAACTGAATCTCTAGACAATTTCTATTGATACTAAAGAAATTTCCCAACAAAAAAATCAACAATGGTTTATATAATTGAAACAAAAGAATTAACAAAAGCATTTCTGAGAGAAAATAAGCACAACAAATTGAGATCGATAATTTCTCAAATACAATTAATTATTCTTTCCCGTACACTTAATCAGATGACATTTCCGTTGCTTTGATCCGCTTCTTCTTTTTCTTCTTCCGTTGGTGGCGACAATGGCCTAAAATTAATTTAATATTTTATTTTTCGATAAAATTCAAATGCTATTGCTGCTGCTCACCCAATGGGTTTATCGAAACTCCACAGATCAAAAGTGACATTGTTCAAATTGGCACTCGGATTTAAGCTGTCACCCCATTTAATTGCTGGCGCCGTCGCCCCAATTGGGCACCGTTGCAACAGCCAATTACACACATTTACGTCGAATTCGTCGATCTCCTGTTTCAGTGTCAGCTTCTCATTCGTCCGTTCATTCACCAATTCAAATGGTTCAATTGGCATTGTGTCCACCCAAAAATAAAATTGAATATGGTAACTGACAGAAGTGGTGGCACTGATAAATGCCTAAACACAAAATTTGGAAAAACAAAAACAATTTGACGGAAATATGGCTAGACACACCTCCTTGAAGTTGTTGACCCATTCGAGATTCTGTGGATCAAAATAATTATTGCAATACAATCGCTTCAGTTGTCCATTTTTTCTCGGCGTGTGCAACCATTTGGACAAAGCTTGGCCAGCAGTTGCATTTGGTCCATCGTCAGCAATTCCATCGGGGAACAGTTCATTGGAATCAATGAAATTCAATTGATCAATATCAGTGAGAATTGTCGGCGAGATCAGACGACGCAAATTGTCAAAGGCATCGCCACTGGTAAAGCCCAACTGGCGAATGTTTTCCGCAAAAATTTTTATGCCTATTTGAGGTACCTATTTATAAAATGTTGACTCTTAATCTGAAAGCACCAATGTATAAAGCAATTATTAACTTTTTGAGGAATTTTTCTGGACTTTTTTCTATTTTTCGTGCTTTTTGTGCCTTTTTTGTGACTTTTTTATTTGCAGGACAATTATTAACTAATTCAGTACTTCTTGAAAGG
>CP049713.1:10784263-10804720 GCA_004148225.2 Heterodera glycines | reverse complement strand
CAATTGGAGATTTTTAGGCCCGTTATGAGCTAAAAAGCCTTAGGATTCACCCCACCGAAATTTTTTTGGCAGCCTGGACTTAGAATGGCCTAATTCAATTGTGTCCGTCCACTGGCATTTTCTCTTTCCCCTTTTTCCAATTCGTTCCTCCGTTTTCACAATTTTTTCCTCCCTTTCCGATGTTTTCGCCAACATTCCCCCGGGCGAACGTTCGAAAGCGCTGAACACATCCATCGCGGATTACCCTCCAAATTTTTGCTTGGCCATTAGCGGACAAAGGCCGAATTGGCCGGGCGAGACAAATGCGGGAAAACCCTTCCGAACGATGCGAAATGTGAAAAGAACAAATGATTAATAATGACAGATTGCCAATTTGTTGAGGACAGCCCTTCCACGCGCTTTTCCTCCGTCCGACTTTTGTGTGCGGCGAAGGGGAGAAGAGATTGTCAATGGCACTTAAGAAAGTGGTGGAACGGCACGGAGAGATCAGCGAAATCGCTGGGTAATCAAATAGAATGATACAATATGTAAGGGGAACGGAGTCACCGAAAAGGGGGACAGAATGCCATTCACGAGGGTATTTGGCCAAACTAAGGCACCCAATACCAGATTTATGCCGGCATTTGGCCTCCATTATGGTCTAGTCGATGGAACTGCTTCTGTCCGATAGGGCCGAGAATCTCTCCGGCACTTACTTCTATTGCATGGACGACAGAGTGTGCACCAAATTTGGCGAAGTGAGCAAAAACAAACGGATGAATGTTTGAAAGCAACGAAATGCCAAAGCATCGTGAAGCTGGTTAATCTTTTCAGTTCTGTGCCCCTTTTGTCCATGCGCTTGACCATCGAATGTGCCCACCCATTGCCAACCAATGGGCAGCACTTTTTAAGCTGTTCATTGAGCATTTGATCAAATTGTTGATGATCAAAATAATTTTTTTTTAATTAAAAATTCTTTGTTATAAATTATTTTTATTTTTTATTTTCTTGCTATTATTCGATAGCCCTATGTGTCCTCTATCAGCCTGCAAATGGCCAAAAATATTCGAAAACCTGGTCTCTTGGGTACTTTTGGCCATGACTTTGCTGAAACTTGACCAAATTTTTTGAAACTTAGGTGAACTAATAGAGAACTCTTTGGGCTATCGAATTATACAAAGAATGTTTCTAATTTGGTTGACTTTGACAAAAGTTATGGGTAGGGAACGGATTTCTAAGTTTTTGCTTATTTTTTCTGCGGCTTTAATTCGACGAGAAATGCACGAAAAACACATTTTTTGTTCGAAAATTTTGTGTTTTAACGCACTTATTCGAACTTAGAAATGCTTATTTTGGCGTTTCGTGCTTAAAAATGCTTATTTTAGAGGTTCGCCCATAAAATAAGTTTTTGTACTTATTTTAGCGTTTTATGCTTATTTTCGTTCTTATTTCGCGATTTTTGGGAAATTTATTAACAAAAATGCAATAAAAATGATAAATACACCCCTAAGAATCGGCCAAAAAAATTTCGGAAAAATACACCCCTGAGAATTGACCTAAAAATTTTCAAAAAATACACTCCTAAGAATCGACCCAAAAAATTTCGGAAAAATACGCCCCTGAGAATCGACCCTTAAATCCTGAAAATTTCTAAATGTACTTCATTTCTAACTGCAATCAGTAAATAAAATTGTTTGACTTAATTTTAACTAATTTACATAGAGAAAACAGCAATTTTAACAAATTTCACCTCTACATTTGGAATTTTTTCATGCTTATTTTCGCACTTATTTCGCGCTTTTTTCGCGCTTAAAAATCCGTTCCCTATTGATAAGCTTAAAGTCTAAGAATTGTTTTTTTTAATTTTTACCTAAGGCTATTGGAAAAAATAATTCGCAAATACACTCGGAAAACAAAGTTGAATTTCGTGTTTTCTCATTGTAATTTTTTTATGAATGCTTGGTATTTGTTCTTTTCTTGCCTCTATAAAATCCCGAGACTTTAAAACCGAGACCAAAACAAGTTTAGGTACTCTAAAAAAAATTATTTTTGAAACTTGAACACAAACAAAAAACACGACCAAAAAATCAGTTACCTAAAGAAAAAACATCGGATTATCTAAAGTAAAAAAAAAGTGCCAAATTTTCCATTTTTTTAATAGCAAAAAATGTCAGCGTCAAATTGAACAATTCAAAGAGCAAACAAAACATCATCAATCAATCCAATTCGTCGTAACTCAAAAATGATCGGCCATTTCCCAAAATGATCACTTTTTCTTCTTCCGCTGATCACTTGGTCCGGGAATCGAGAACAATTTTTCGTCGCTTTGACGGCGGAGACAGCGGCCTAAATTAAGCGCAATTTGAATCGGATAACTTTTTCGAAAGTACAGCCCGTAATTATTGGAAAAACCCGGACCAGCAGGTTTTCCGAGATGGACCAGAACAGGACGGACAAAACTAATTACTGAAATTCTGTCTTAACAGAACCCATGGCCCTGCCAAGATTCTGGGAAAGTACTGTACATGGGATATTGTCCTCCTCCTGTCCGTGCCGGTTTACCGCACTTGGACCGTCACGGTTGGGCCCCACCACTTTTTGGACTATACATTTTTTCTTTGCATCCAAATCCAACAATGGTGGCATCATTCGAGAGCTTAACATGTTTAGAAGCTATCGCTTTGCGAAATATGACAATTACCAGAAAAGTTATAGCATGAAACTAGCAAAAAAAAAGTCAAAATTTTGAAGTTTTTTACAGGGTAGAAAATCTAAAATTTGAACAATTCCGTCGTTTTGCGATCAAAAATGTTAAAATTTTGACCAAAATTCAAAAAATATACAAAAAAATTTAGGAAACCTAATTTCTGCATCGGTTGCCTTGGCCTTACCCATTCGCACTACCCTTATGAAACGATCCATTTTTATTTAATAATCATCCGAGGGGATAATTAGAGATATACGGTATCAGCTCAATCAATTTTTAATTAGGATACGGAGAATCCAGGAAAAAAATATATGCATTTACAAAAATAAGGAAGCCGTGTAAATTATGTATGTATTGAACAAAATCAGCAAAACACCCTTCCCCATTACTCTCTCTTTATATACGCATAAATTAATGCGTTATGGCCATTATTTTGGCCAACAAATCATTTTAATCTCCCCCCATCCGTTCATCCGTTTTCAAATCTCTCACTTTTATTTTGGTAGGTATATAAAGAGGTCGAAAAGACATTTTTGATGCAGAATAGCGAAAAAATGAACAGACGGTAAGCAATTTCTTTTGAAAAACAGCATGGGTAAATGAAAATGAAATTCCTCACCGTCTGTGCATCCAAAAAGTCTTTTTGACCCCTTTATATATTCAGTAGTTCTTAATTGTTGTGCGTAAGAAAGCATTTTGGTAACCTTTCAAAAAGACGAAGAAGAAGCGGATCAAAGCAACAAAAATGTCGTCTGCTGATTAAGTGTACGGAAATGAATAATTAAATTGATTAATTGTATTTGAGAAATGAATTTTCGATTGAAACGATTATCTAGAGAATTTGGAAATCCATTAAGTAGTTAAGGGTTCACTCATCCCCCCGCTTAGAAAAAAATAATTAAAAATTCACTAGGGTAATAAGAAAGGTTGCGATTTTTAGTGACGAAAAATCTCGAGAGTTTTTATTCAAATCAAAGGCAAGCTTTCGTGCATTTGAACGTGCATCGATCGGTGAGAATTACCAAATCCGGAAAAACCCGATCAGAGAGTCCGCCTCAGTTTCCTAGCAATTAACAATTTTTCAATCATCGATATTAGCAGGGAACGGATTTTTAGGTTTTCACCTACTTTTTTGGGGGGATAACATATGCTGAGATAAGCGCAAAAACACATTTTCTTCGATCACTTTTCGATTTAGAGCGACTTTTAAACAATTATTATGACTTGTGAAATTTTTAAAAAACTTTTAAAATATTTCTGCTTTTCAACAGAAACATTATAATTAGGGTTGTAAATTATATGGATTAACATATTTTTTCTGCGCATATGCTATGAAGAAAGGGGCTTAAAAATAGCATTTCTGCGTTAAAATTTTTTGATTTGGTGAAGGTTTTTAGTCCATATAAATCCATATTTTGGGGGTTTTCGGGAATAAATCCATATTTCGCCATTTTTGGGTTTTTAGTCCATATTTTGGCCATTTTTTGGAAATTTTCACAAGAAAAATGAAAAAAAAAACGAAAAATACACCCCTAAAGATCAACTTTTTGGAAATTTTTAAAAATTACACCCCACAAAACACGAAAAATTTGAGTTTTCGTCGTCATTTTGGCATTTTCAATAAATATTTTCGTCATTTTTTTGCGAACATTTCTTTTTTTAATGAGAGTTTTTTCGAAATTTGGCAAACTTGGAGGTGTTTTTGATACAACGAACAACAATAAAAAATATGCATTTTTAAGTTTTAAACCCCATTTTTTGGTTGTTTATTGTACTTTTTAGGTTTATTTAAGCAAATATTAAATATGCACACCTTTTTTGGGATTTTTGGGGGTTTACAACATATATTTTGGCATTTTTTATCATATTTTGGTCCATATTTGGCCATTTTTGTCCTTTTTAGTCCATATTTCGGGCTTTTTTAGTCCATATTTAATGTCCATATTTCGCGTTTTTTAGTCCATATAATTTACAACCCTAATTATAATGAAAAAGCAATAAAAAAACAAAACAAAAAATTGGCGTTACTTTTTTTCAAAAAATGCACCCCTCAGAATCGATTTTTCAAAAAGCAAAGATCCTGGACCATGATTTGGCGGACGATCGAACATTTTTACGCTTGAATACTACATATCTTCAAATGTGGTTAATTTACATTGTGCAACCGAAGAGGATAAAGATGAGGAAATTATGGCAAATTCACACATTTATTGACATGTATTTTTGCTTTTTTTAGTTTTTTTAGCACCTAAAAACCCGTTCCCTGAACTGGATATTACTAGGGCTGGGAATTTAAGTCAAAAATTTGAAATTCATCATAGAAAATGCCGAAAAATAAAATTTCGACCGGTGAAAAGGTTTTCATAAAATGCGTGAAAAATAGGTGTGACAAAAAAGTGATGCCTCTATTTTCTAGGCGAACTACCCAAATAGCCTTAACAACAACAAATAAAAAATTATAAATCTATTTTAATTCTTAAATAAATCGAAATACGGGTAGCCCTTTAAATAAAAAATAGAAAAATTTGTTTTTTATAAAAATAATCTTACAAGAAATCGTCTCGAGAAAATAATCCAAAAGTCAAATTACGGATCAAAATTACGGAAAAATCCCAAAAATCCGTAACCCGTAATCCGTAATTCCCAAAACCCCGTAATTTCCGTAATCCGCAATCCGTAATTGCGTGCAGCCCTGGTAGTGATCAGTTGACTTTTGACCATTTGATATTATTTTAAATTATATTTGTTTGGCATTTTATTTATGATTTTGTTTTGTTATTTTGTTTTGTGTAATTTTGTAGTTCGTTGTTTTATGTAATTTGGAGAATAATTGGATATGTGCTGTGCCAATTTGAGTTTTAATATTAATTTGACGGAGTTGGATAATTTGTGAACAATAATCGTTGGTCAAAGTCCTAAGGAAAAATTGGGACTTTTAAATTTTTTTGTCGATTTTTCTTAATAAAATAATTAAAATTTAAAAAAAAATTTGCCCGGCGGCACCTATCGGCACCGCCGGACCACCGGACCACGATTTACTCGATTTTACCTTATTTTTTTTAATTTTGACTACAAAATGGCAAAAATTATATTCGTACCTCTCGCCTCTATAGGTGTTTGCCTAAAGAGGCGAGGTTACTTAATTCCATTGACTTTGCTAAACTTCTTGACACCTATGATGTTGATTCTTTACTTTTGAAACCACCACATCTCATTCAGTGACCAAATTTATTTATATTGTTATTTATGTCGGTGTCACGCTTTTGCGTATAAATTGATTGATTGAAAATATATGTTTTAAACCCACAAAAATTCCAAAAAGGTGTATATGAACTTAGACGACAAAACACTAACTGACAGGAAAAACTTCATGCGCGACGTTACATCAGAAATTTTCAGCAAAAATGTATCCCCCCCTTTTGGGTCAAATTTTTCAAAAGCGTGACCAGACAGTCAGACAGTGCACTATTGCCTTCTTTTCTTCCGCATAGCCACTGGAGAAAGGAAGAAATAGTACACTGTGTGACTGTCTGTCTACGTGGGGCCGCGGCGGGTGGAAGGGCAGACAGTAAACAGCCGTGTGCTCGCTGTGCAGCAGCATTGTGTGTGGGAAAAGGGAAGCAGTGAGAAAAATAAAGAAGGAAATAGTGCACTGTCTGACTGTCTGGTTACGCTTTTGAAAAATTTGACCAAAATTGTGGGTACTTTTCTGTTTTGTGACCCCCCCTGAAATTTTCAAATAAAAAGTCATTTCTAGGGTAATTTGGGGCGCTGATCACGAATATGGCATTTATTTTTCAAAATTCCGAATCCCGAACCCGAATTCGAACATAAATTTGAAATTCATAAATTACAAGGAAAACATATTTTTATGGGTTTTCAAGGTCGCTGAATACGTACTGGGCCTATGCCTAAGCCTAAGCTGAAGCCTAAGCTGAAGCCTAAGCCTAGGCCTAGGCAAGCTGAAGCCTAAGGCTAAATACATGCCACCAAATTAGCGCAAATTTTATTACGCATTTCTCGGCAGTTTGGCCAATATTTTGATGATTTTGTGTTTGCTGAAAAAAAAACTCCGATTTCTCGAGTTAAGGTTATTTAATTGGTCAAAATGGATGTCATAACCGTTTTCAGCAACCTCGAAACCCCATAAAAATATGTTTTCCTTGTAATTTATGAATTTCGAATTTTGGTTCGAATTCGGATTCGGAATTATGAAAAATAAATGTCATATTCGTGATCAGCGCCCCAAATTACCCTAGAAATGACTTTTTATTTGAAAATTTCAGGGGGGGTCACAAAACTGAAAAGAACCAAATTGTGGACCCAAACTGCACTAGTACCCCAAAAAAATGGATTTAAAACATAAAAATGCAAAAATGACGAAATATGGATTTAATCCAGAAAACCCCCAAAATATGGATTTATATGCACTAAAAACCTTCACCAAATCAAAAAATTTTAACGTAGAAATGCTATTTTGAGCCCCTTTCTTCATAGCCAGGGAACGGATTTTCCTTTCAATTAGAGCGAGTTTTTAGCACATATAAAAAAATTTTTTAAAAAGCGCGCCGTAAAAAAACCCATTTTATAAACAAAAAAAGTCGTTGCATGGCTTAAAATCGCAAAAATTAGGCAGTTTTTGGTGAAAATCTGTTAACAAATTGGATTCAAATTTTCAAAATTTTTCCCCGGCGGCGCCTGTCGGCACCGCCGGACCCCCCCCCCCTCGCTCTGTCCCACAAAATTTTTGGAAAAAGCGCGCCACAAAAAAAGCGTTTTTAAAGCAGAAAAAAGTCGTCGTAAATGAAGAAAATGATAAGTGAAAACAAAAAAAATGTTGGAAAAAAACAATTCCGGTGAAAAATACAAGCCATTTGAATAAATATTAACCATTTTGCATTGCATATAATAAAAATTTTAAATGTCCTTGAATTTCATGAATTTTCCCCACTATGTCCTTGCAAATCGGCATACCCGTCCTTGGAAACCGACTTCGGACGATACCATCCCTGGCATAGACAATTAGGAAAAATGAGAGAGCAAAAAGAACACAAAATTTAGAGAAGGTATATGAAAAGTGAAAAACAGTAATTTCGCATTAAAAACTTTGAAATTACCGAAAAGGAGAAAAAATGGCAATTTTATACTAAAATATTAGCGTACATTTGAGTGCCGATAAAATGCCAATGATTTGGTGAGATTTAAGCGGGCCAGGACGTTTTCGCGTGGTCGTTTTAGCGTGAGTGCCTGTTTACGACTGAAATTGGTCGGATATGTTCCAAACATCCATTTTTCGAATCCCGAACCCGAATTCGAAAATTTTCTTTACTTTTTTTGTTTTTTTATTTCCTGAGGCTGGTACCTTCTTTAATAATTTGTCAGCGATATAAAAATTCAAAAATTTAACAAAAATAACAAAATTGAGAACAAACTAAGGACGAATTTGGCGCTTTATTAAAAGTGACCAGTTTTTGAAAATTTTTTCAAAAGGGGGACCCTTTTGTTTTGCAAAATTTTTTTGTGATACGCAAAAAGAACACAAAATTTAGAGAAGGTACATGAAAAGTGAAAAACAGTAATGGGCAAAATTTTTTAAGTTAAAGACATTATGCCAAATAGATATTTTTCAAAGAAAAACGAACAAACGTCAAGGTTTTTTGGTTGAGACCAAGCCGGACCGGATCCGGTCCGGTCCGCTCTCTAATATATTCAATATTTGCTTAACCAGGGAACGGATTTTCCTTTCAATTAGAGCGAGTTTTTAGCACATATAAAAACATATTTTGGACTTTTTGGGAATAAAAACATATTTTGGAAAAATCCGAAAATAAGCATTTTGCTAGCGAAATGGGTAAAAAATGAGACTTTTATGCAAAATTCACGTATTTATTAAGTAGTTTTTTTCAGTTTTTGGCACATATTTTTCCCTTTTTTGGTGTTTTTAGCACATATTTTGGGGGGTTTTTTGGCACATATAAATCCGTTGCCTGTTCATAGCATATACGAAGAAAAAATATGTTAATCCATATAATTTACAACCCTAGAAATATGTACAAAAAGTGTTCAAAATATGTACATAAATATGTAAAAAAAATCCCGAAATTTGTAAGAAAACCCCAAAATATGTACCAAATATGTAAATAAAATTGTCCAAATGGTTGCACACTCCGACAACTGATGGTCAACCGAAGAGATTGTTTGCAGTGATTATTTGTATCCACCAAAAATTGATTGGATCAACAACTTCAAAGAGGTGTCTCGCCATTTTTCTCAAATTGTTTTTGTTTTTCCCAATTTTGTTTAGACATTTCTCCGTGCCACCTCTTCGGCCAGTTACACTGTTCGAATTATTTTTCCTGTGGAAACAATGAAAACAATGCCAATTGCGCCATTTGAATTGATGAACGAAGTGACAAATGTGAAGCTGACACTGATTAAGGGTGGAGCTTTTCGTTGGCTGTTGAAACGGTGCCCAATTGTTGGGGAGACGGAGGCGGTTCAGAAACAACAGAAGAAATACGAGAAATTGGACCGTTTGAACGGAGTCTACTTCTATCTTTACGATGCCATTTTCTCGACTCCCAGGACCAGTGATCAGCGGAAGAAAAAGTGATCATTTGAGAAATCGCCGACCATTATTGATTTTTGATAATTGGGTTGATTGATGCTAATTGTTTGCTCTTTGAACTCATATCACTTTAGTGGTGGACTTTTCAATGTTACTATAACTGAATCTCTAGACAATTTCTATTGATACTAAAGAAATTTCCCAACAAAAAAATCAACAATGGTTTATATAATTGAAACAAAAGAATTAACAAAAGCATTTCTGAGAGAAAATAAGCACAACAAATTGAGATCGATAATTTCTCAAATACAATTAATTATTCTTTCCCGTACACTTAATCAGATGACATTTCCGTTGCTTTGATCCGCTTCTTCTTTTTCTTCTTCCGTTGGTGGCGACAATGGCCTAAAATTAATTTAATATTTTATTTTTCGATAAAATTCAAATGCTATTGCTGCTGCTCACCCAATGGGTTTATCGAAACTCCACAGATCAAAAGTGACATTGTTCAAATTGGCACTCGGATTTAAGCTGTCACCCCATTTAATTGCTGGCGCCGTCGCCCCAATTGGGCACCGTTGCAACAGCCAATTACACACATTTACGTCGAATTCGTCGATCTCCTGTTTCAGTGTCAGCTTCTCATTCGTCCGTTCATTCACCAATTCAAATGGTTCAATTGGCATTGTGTCCACCCAAAAATAAAATTGAATATGGTAACTGACAGAAGTGGTGGCACTGATAAATGCCTAAACACAAAATTTGGAAAAACAAAAACAATTTGACGGAAATATGGCTAGACACACCTCCTTGAAGTTGTTGACCCATTCGAGATTCTGTGGATCAAAATAATTATTGCAATACAATCGCTTCAGTTGTCCATTTTTTCTCGGCGTGTGCAACCATTTGGACAAAGCTTGGCCAGCAGTTGCATTTGGTCCATCGTCAGCAATTCCATCGGGGAACAGTTCATTGGAATCAATGAAATTCAATTGATCAATATCAGTGAGAATTGTCGGCGAGATCAGACGACGCAAATTGTCAAAGGCATCGCCACTGGTAAAGCCCAACTGGCGAATGTTTTCCGCAAAAATTTTTATGCCTATTTGAGGTACCTATTTATAAAATGTTGACTCTTAATCTGAAAGCACCAATGTATAAAGCAATTATTAACTTTTTGAGGAATTTTTCTGGACTTTTTTCTATTTTTCGTGCTTTTTGTGCCTTTTTTGTGACTTTTTTATTTGCAGGACAATTATTAACTAATTCAGTACTTCTTGAAAGGGAAAAGTGTGCTCTAAAATTGCAGCAAAAAATGAACAGACGGTAAGGAAAATTTTTAAAAATTACAAATTTTCCATGTTTCAGTTGGATTTGTGCGGATGTTTGGATGGACATTCTCCCATCTTTTAACCATGCTCAACTCGGACTCAAAATGGCATTGCTTTCCGACCGTTTCGATGTTTTGGTGGACGCACATTTTGATGGAAAAAGCGAATTGACAATTTGGAGAGCAATCGAAATTCGCAAGGACAAAGGACCAAAAGCGAAACTGTCTGTATGGACCGATGACAAATTTGTGGATTTTCCGATGCCGGACCATTCGCTGCCCAACAAAATCCGCTTTAAAGACCTTCAGATTCAGTAAATCAAAAATTATATAGAAACCAATTACTTAATATTAGGGTTGCAACCCCGACCCCGAACCCCGACATTTTTGGCCATTTTCGGGGAAAACCCCGAACCCCGACGCTTCCAACCCCGAACCCCGATCGGGGTCGGGGTTAAATATACACTCCTAAGAACGGAATTTTTGTGGGGGAAAAAGCAAAACATTTATACAAAAATTGATTTTTTTAACCATCTTGACAAATTTTTATGAAATATAGTAAATTTTGCTTTTTTAAACCAAAAATACCTATTAAAATCAATCATCCATGGCATAATTTATACGGTCGGGGTCGTTTTCGCGTGGCCATTTTCGCGTGGCCGTTTTCGCGTGGGGTACGTTTTCGCGTGAGTACCTGTTTAGGACTGAAATTGGTCGGATTTGTGCAAAACATCCATGTTTCGAATCCCGAACCCGAATTCGGACAAATTTCTTAACTTTTTTATTTCTTGCGGCTATTATAAAGTTTTTTGACTATTTGGCATAAGGCAAAAATTGAAAAACCCCGACCCCGAACCCCGAACGATTTGGCAACCCCGACCCCGAACCCCGACACTTCCAACCCCGACGTCGGGGTTGCAACCCTACTTAATATGGTTGGTCATCTTCTTCATTTTTCCCCTTTTCAGTTACATTGACCATTCTGTACTCACATTTATCCGTGTCAACAAACAAATTTGGGACAGAAGTGGCACCTATTTGGAGTTGTCTATTTCAAATGAACAACCAATTTGGGATGTTTTCGCCCGTGAAATTTGGCCAATTTTTGCGGAAAACATTCGCCAGTTGGGCTTTACCAGTGGCGATGCCTTTGACAATTTGCGTCGTCTGATCTCGCCGACAATTCTCACTGATATTGATCAATTGAATTTCATTGATTCCAATGAACTGTTCCCCGATGGAATTGCTGACGATGGACCAAATGCAACTGCTGGCCAAGCTTTGTCCAAATGGTTGCACACGCCGAGAAAAAATGGACAACTGAAGCGATTGTATTGCAATAATTATTTTGATCCACAGAATCTCGAATGGGTCAACAACTTCAAGGAGGTGTGTCTAGCCATATTTCCGTCAAATTGTTTTTGTTTTTCCAAATTTTGTGTTTAGGCATTTATCAGTGCCACCACTTCTGTCAGTTACCATATTCAATTTTATTTTTGGGTGGACACAATGCCAATTGAACCATTTGAATTGGTGAATGAACGGACGAATGAGAAGCTGACACTGAAACAGGAGATCGACGAATTCGACGTAAATGTGTGTAATTGGCTGTTGCAACGGTGCCCAATTGGGGCGACGGCGCCAGCAATTAAATGGGGTGACAGCTTAAATCCGAGTGCCAATTTGAACAATGTCACTTTTGATCTGTGGAGTTTCGATAAACCCATTGGGTGAGCAGCAGCAATAGCATTTGAATTTTATCGAAAAATAAAATATTAAATTAATTTTAGGCCATTGTCGCCACCAACGGAAGAAGAAAAAGAAGAAGCGGATCAAAGCAACGGAAATGTCATCTGATTAAGTGTACGGGAAAGAATAATTAATTGTATTTGAGAAATTATCGATCTCAATTTGTTGTGCTTATTTTCTCTCAGAAATGCTTTTGTTAATTCTTTTGTTTCAATTATATAAACCATTGTTGATTTTTTTGTTGGGAAATTTCTTTAGTATCAATAGAAATTGTCTAGAGATTCAGTTATAGTAACATTGAAAAGTCCACCACTAAAGTGATATGAGTTCAAAGAGCAAACAATTAGCATCAATCAACCCAATTATCAAAAATCAATAATGATCGGCCATTTCTCAAGTGATCACTCATTCCGCTGATCACTGGTCCTGGGAGTCGAGAAATTTGCATCGTAAAGATAGAAGTAGACTCCGTTCAAACGGTCCAATTTCTCGTCTTTCTTCTGCTGTTTCTGAACCGCCGCCGCCGTCTCCCCAACAATTGGGCACCGTTTCAACAGCCAACGAAAAGCTCCACCCTTAATCAGTGTCAGCTTCTCATTTGTCACTTCGTTCATCAATTCAAATGGCGCAATTGGCGTTGTTTCCACAGGAAAAATAATTCGAATAGTGTAACTGGCCGAAGAGGTGGCACGGAGAAATGTCTAAACAAAATTGGGAAAAACAAAAACAATTTGAGAAAAATGGCGAGACACCTCTTTGAAGTTGTTGATCCAATCAATTTTTGGTGGATACAAATAATCACTGCAAACAATCTCTTCGGTTGACCATCAGTTGTCGGAGTGTGCAACCATTTGGACAATTTTATTTACATATTTGGTACATATTTTGGGGTTTTCTTACAAATTTCGGGATTTTTTTTACATATTTATGTACATATTTTGAACACTTTTTGTACATATTTCTAGGGTTGTAAATTATATGGATTAACATATTTTTTCTTCGTATATGCTATGAACAGGCAACGGATTTATATGTGCCAAAAAACCCCCCAAAATATGTGCTAAAAACACCAAAAAAGGAAAAATATGTGCCAAAAACTGAAAAAAACTACTTAATAAATACGTGAATTTTGCATAAAAGTCTCATTTTTTACCCATTTCGCTAGCAAAATGCTTATTTTCGGATTTTTCCAAAATATGTTTTTATTCCCAAAAAGTCCAAAATATGTTTTTATATGTGCTAAAAACTCGCTCTAATTGAAAGGAAAATCCGTTCCCTGGTTAAGCAAATATTGAATATATTAGAGAGCGGACCGGACCGGATCCGGTCCGGCTTGGTCTCAACCAAAAAACCTTGACGTTTGTTCGTTTTTCTTTGAAAAATATCTATTTGGCATAATGTCTTTAACTTAAAAAATTTTGCCCATTACTGTTTTTCACTTTTCATGTACCTTCTCTAAATTTTGTGTTCTTTTTGCGTATCACAAAAAAATTTTGCAAAACAAAAGGGTCCCCCCTTTTGAAAAAATTTTCAAAACTGGTCACTTTTAATAAAGCGCCAAATTCGTCCTTAGTTTGTTCTCAATTTTGTTATTTTTGTTAAATTTTTGAATTTTTATATCGCTGACAAATTATTAAAGAAGGTACCAGCCTCAGGAAATAAAAAAACAAAAAAAGTAAAGAAAATTTTCGAATTCGGGTTCGGGATTCGAAAAATGGATGTTTGGAACATATCCGACCAATTTCAGTCGTAAACAGGCACTCACGCTAAAACGACCACGCGAAAACGTCCTGGCCCGCTTAAATCTCACCAAATCATTGGCATTTTATCGGTACTCAAATGTACGCTAATATTTTAGTATAAAATTGCCATTTTTTCTCCTTTTCGGTAATTTCAAAGTTTTTAATGCGAAATTACTGTTTTTCACTTTTCATATACCTTCTCTAAATTTTGTGTTCTTTTTGCTCTCTCATTTTTCCTAATTGTCTATGCCAGGGATGGTATCGTCCGAAGTCGGTTTCCAAGGACGGGTATGCCGATTTGCAAGGACATAGTGGGGAAAATTCATGAAATTCAAGGACATTTAAAATTTTTATTATATGCAATGCAAAATGGTTAATATTTATTCAAATGGCTTGTATTTTTCACCGGAATTGTTTTTTTCCAACATTTTTTTGTTTTCACTTATCATTTTCTTCATTTACGACGACTTTTTTCTGCTTTAAAAACGCTTTTTTTGTGGCGCGCTTTTTCCAAAAATTTTGTGGGACAGAGCGAGGGGGGGTCCGGCGGTGCCGACAGGCGCCGCCGGGGAAAAATTTTGAAAATTTGAATCCAATTTGTTAACAGATTTTCACCAAAAACTGCCTAATTTTTGCGATTTTAAGCCATGCAACGACTTTTTTTGTTTATAAAATGGGTTTTTTTACGGCGCGCTTTTTAAAAAATTTTTTTATATGTGCTAAAAACTCGCTCTAATTGAAAGGAAAATCCGTTCCCTGGCTATGAAGAAAGGGGCTCAAAATAGCATTTCTACGTTAAAATTTTTTGATTTGGTGAAGGTTTTTAGTGCATATAAATCCATATTTTGGGGGTTTTCTGGATTAAATCCATATTTCGTCATTTTTGCATTTTTATGTTTTAAATCCATTTTTTTGGGGTACTAGTGCAGTTTGGGTCCACAATTTGGTTCTTTTCAGTTTTGTGACCTCCCCTGAAATTTTCAAATAAAAAGTCATTTCTAGGGTAATTTGGGGCGCTGATCACGAATATGACATTTATTTTTCATAATTCCGAATCCGAATTCGAACCAAAATTCGAAATTCATAAATTACAAGGAAAACATATTTTTATGGGGTTTCGAGGTTGCTGAAAACGGTTATGACATCCATTTTGACCAATTAAATAACCTTAACTCGAGAAATCGGAGTTTTTTTTTCAGCAAACACAAAATCATCAAAATATTGGCCAAACTGCCGAGAAATGCGTAATAAAATTTGCGCTAATTTGGTGGCATGTATTTAGCCTTAGGCTTCAGCTTGCCTAGGCCTAGGCTTAGGCTTCAGCTTAGGCTTCAGCTTAGGCTTAGGCATAGGCCCAGTACGTATTCAGCGACCTTGAAAACCCATAAAAATATGTTTTCCTTGTAATTTATGAATTTCAAATTTATGTTCGAATTCGGGTTCGGGATTCGGAATTTTGAAAAATAAATGCCATATTCGTGATCAGCGCCCCAAATTACCCTAGAAAAGACTTTTTATTTGAAAATTTCAGGGGGGGTCACAAAACAGAAAAGTACCCACAATTTTGGTCAAATTTTTCAAAAGCGTAACCAGACAGTCAGACAGTGCACTATTTCCTTCTTTATTTTTCTCACTGCTTCCCTTTTCCCACACACAATGCTGCTGCACAGCGAGCACACGGCTGTTTACTGTCTGCCCTTCCACCCGCCGCGGCCCCACGTAGACAGACAGTCAGACAGTGTACTATTTCTTCCTTTCTCCAGTGGCTATGCGGAAGAAAAGAAGGAAATAGTGCACTGTCTGACTGTCTGGTCACGCTTTTGAAAAATTTGACCCAAAAGGGGGGGATACATTTTTGCTGAAAATTTCTGATGTAACGTCGCGCATGAAGTTTTTCCTGTCAGTTAGTGTTTTGTCGTCTAAGTTCATATACACCTTTTTGGAATTTTTGTGGGTTTAAAACATATATTTTCAATCAATCAATCAATCAATTTATACGCAAAAGCGTGACACCGACATAAATAACAATATAAATAAATTTGGTCACTGAATGAGATGAGGTGGTTTCAAAAGTAAAGAATCAACATCATAGGTGTCAAGAAGTTTAGCAAAGTCAATGGAATTAAGTAACCTCGCCTCTTTAGGCAAACACCTATAGAGGCGAGAGGTACGAATAAAAAACGAATGATACCGAACATTGGTTGAACAATAAGCGGTTTTAATAATAAAATCATTTTTCAGTTCTGAATATGTTTTTGAAAAGGAATCATTATGCTGAATATGGATCTTTTTCCAAAATTATATCATGGAAGAGTTTTAAATCTATTTTTATTCTGCGTTTTAAGAGGGATTCTTGTTTAAAGAGTTGGAGGAGTTCGTTATACCCGGGTATATCATCCTTATTATTATTACGTCTAAAAACAATACGTAAAAATGTTTTTTGAACATTTTCAAGAGCATCAATGTCTTTTTTCATATATGGATTAAAAATCGGAGAACCAAATTCCAAAATGGATCGACAATAAACATTGAATATATTTATGAGAATTTTTGGGCTTTTAGTTTTAAGTGACTTGAGTAAAGCAAAAGATGTTCTTATTGCTTTTTTAGTAATAAATTCTATATGTTTTTCCCATTTTAAGTTATTTGAAAAATAAATGCCAAGGTCTCTAACTGGTTCACCTTCTTCATTTTTTAAAATTGGAATATTATTTATTAAGTAACATTCATTAGGGTTTTTAGGCCCAAGATGTGAAACTAAGCATTTATTAGGAGCGATTTTAAGGCCATTTAATTCACAATAATTCCGAAATTTATTAATGAAAGAATGGAGTGGATAAATAGTATTTTTTGATAGTATAGAATAGGCCTTAAGATCGTCGGCAAAAAGCTTAATTTCAACGTTTTCAGTTTTACAAAAATTAGGAAGATCTGAAATATAAATTAAAAACAAAAGTGGTCCCAAATTTGATCCCTGAGGAACACCACTTAAGCAAGGGAATTCATCAGAAAACGCAGAACCAACTCGAACAAAAAATGTACGATTTTGTAAATAATTTTGAAGCCATTTAAGCAAAGTACCATTTATACCACATTTTTGAGTTTAGAAACTAATCTTTCGTGTGGAACAGTATCAAATGCCTTTGCTAGATCAAAATATATAACATCAATTGATTTTTTGTTTTCCAAAGCTAAACTAAAGTCATCAATGACTTCCAAAAGTTGAGTTGTAATAGAGTGTTTTCTCCTAAAGCCATGTTGGCAATTCGGAAGTACATTATTTGTCTCAACAAAATTAGTGATTTTCTGGTAATATTTTCTTCTAGAATTTTTGAAATTGAGCATAAAAGTGAAATTGGCCGAAAATCAACAGGATTTATTGGATTGGGTATTTTCGGTACTGGATAAATAATTGATTTTTTCCAAATGTTTGGGACTTGGCCAGTCATCATTGAAAAACAAAAAATATGAAATAGCGGATAAACCAAATTTTCTTTACAATTTTTGAGAAAAATATTCGGGATGCTGTCAATGGAAGTATTATTATTGTTTTCTAGTTTATTAAGAGCCAAATAAATTTCATTAAGTGTCATTGTGAAAAAGTCAATATTTTTTTTTAGGGTGACTTCACAGGAAACAGGAATTTTTGAATCAGTGAAGACTGAATAAAATTGTTCGGCTAATAAATTGGATTTAGCTTTTTCGGAAAAGGCAATTTTGTTTTCGTTATTTTTAAGAGGGGGAATTTTCGCGTTTTTAGTTTTTAAAAAAGAGCCAATATATCGAAATCGTTGTTTAGGGTCTAAACCACTTAAAAATTTATT
Organism: Heterodera glycines; assembly: GCA_004148225.2. Classification (NCBI taxonomy): domain Eukaryota; kingdom Metazoa; phylum Nematoda; class Chromadorea; order Rhabditida; family Heteroderidae; genus Heterodera; species Heterodera glycines. The sequence goes on along the minus strand of CP049713.1, from coordinate 10,786,821 downwards.
TTCACGATTTGTAAGGTATTTCTTTATTTCATATTCAAGTTTTTTAGAGGTTTCTATAAATTTTTCTCTAGTTTTTTCTTTTTTAATGTCTTTCCAAAGTTGCCGTCGATAAATCATAATTTTTTTAATATGGTCTGGGAAATTATGTTTAAAATTTGATACTGTTAATGGAACATATTTCGATACTAAAAAATGTAAAAATGCTGCGAATTTGTTATAAATTTGGTCAATTTCTATACAGTCCGAAAAAAAGGTAACCCAATCAGTAGAAGAGAGTATGGCATTTATTTCCAAGTAACTAGCTTTTTTAAAGTTAAAGTGTTTAAATTTTCTACAAGGAAAAACATTTAGTCTTAAGTCGAATTTTACAGTGTTGTGATCACTAAGTGAGAATGGGGGACCAACTGAAATGTCTTTTATGAGAAATTTATTATTTGTTAAAATTAAATCCAAAAAATTGCATTCCCTGGTGGGTTCTTTAATCATTTGATTAAGTCGTAAACCTTCAACAAAACCAAGGAAATTACTTTCATAATTTGTCAAATTATTTTGGACAGAGAAAGGGCCATTTTGGTTCCAGTGAATATTAGTAAAATTAAAATCTCCAAGAATGACAAAATTTTCTGTTGAGACTGTTAGTGACGAAATTAATTCTACAAGTTGCATAAAATTTTCGAGTGTTTCAGTAGTTACAGGTCTATAAACCAAAATAAGACGGATTTTTGATTCTGTAATGGGCGAAAAAACATCGATACAAAGTATATCAGAATTTTGTATTTTTGGAGTTTTTATAATTTCAAACGGTATTTCATTAGAAATGACAAACGCTACCCCTCCTCCCTTTTTATTTTTTCTATCTTTTCTTATTAAAGAAAAAGGAAAATTTTCTAAAATTTGCGAGTCGCTTATTTTATTGTTCAACCAGCTTTCGGTTATTGCGATAATTTTATACCTATTTTCTAAAAGTAAAAGCCTAAACTCATCCATTTTGTTTACTAAACTTCTTGAGTTAAAGTAAAAACAATTGAGAAAGTTTTGTGACCTCAAAAGTTTTTTCCCATGTTGCCTCCACGCCGCGTCGTCACCATTTCATTCTTTTTGCTTTCTTCATAATTCATCCGCCTTTGTTCACGTGTCTCCCGCTCAGCCGCCAATTCTTCCTTCGTCAAGGAGGGTCTGACGAGCAGTCGCTGCCAACCGACACGCTGTTTCAGTTCCGTCCGGTTGCGCCCCCATTGTGCCAGTGCAAAACGTTGGAACGTCGTCGCTGGCAAGACAACTTTGACCAAACGCGGCCCCTTTCGCTTCTCATCAATCCGCCGCCCCATTCTATACACCATCTGTGGGCAAACCTCCACATCCAAAGCGTCCAACACTTCCGCAACTGTTTCCGCGTCCTCTTTGGCGCGTTCTGATGGCTTTTCGGCCACAGCCTCCGGAAGTCCGATCAAAACGAGGCTCCGTTTTCGTTCTTTCTCTTCCGCGCTGTCATTGGCATTGTTGTTGCTGTTGATTTTGCGCTCAATTTCACTGAGGCGTTCAGCAATTGCGTTGAATTGTTCAGCCATTTGGGTGGAGTTTTTAGTCCATATTTTGGTCCATATTTGGCCATTTTTGAGCTTTTTAATCCATATTTCGGGCTTTTTTAGTCCATATAATTTACAACCCTAATAATAGCACAGTTTTTAATGTGAAATTACTGTTTTTCACTTTTCATTTACCTTCTCTAAATTTTGTGTTCTTTTTGCTCTCTCATTTTTCCTAATTGTCTATGCTTTAAGTTAACACAGTTTTTTTTGCCCTTTGTGACACACAAATAAAATTGAAAAAATTGGTGAGACCTGTGCTGATTGAACCACAAAATGAACCGCCGACGGTCAGCAAATATTTTGAAAAATTACGGATTTTCATTTAAAATTACAAATTTTCATTGTCCCATGCAATTTTTTCCATGTTTCAGTTGGCTTTGTAGCGACGTTTGGATGGACATTCTCCCATCATTTGACCATGCTCAACTCGGACTCAAAATGGCATTGCTTTCCGACCGTTTCGATGTTTTGGTGGACACGCATTTTGATGGAAAAAGCGAATTGACAATTTGGAGAACAATCAAAATTAGCAAGGACAAAGGACCAAAAGCGAAACTGTCTGTGGCGATCGATGGCAAATTTGTGGGATTTCCATTGCCGGACCGTCCGCTGCCCATCAAAATTCGCTTTAAGAACCTTCAGATTGAGTCAGTCTTAACTTTTGTGTACGCTAAAGCATTTTTCTCTTGCTTTAGTTACATTGACTATTCCGTGATCAAATTTCTCCGTGCCAACAAGCCAATCAAATTGAAAGAGTTTGTGCATGCATTTGAAATGGGTGTTCAACCGATTTGGGATGTTTTTACCCGCGAAATTTGGCCTATTTTTGCGACAAACATTCGTCATTTGGGCTTTCATAATGGCGATCATTTGGACAATTTGCGTCGTTTGATCTCGCCAACAATTCTCACTGATATTGATCAATTGGTTTCAATCGATTCTGTTGGTCTGTTCCCCGATGGAATTGCT
>CP049713.1:10758598-10783662 GCA_004148225.2 Heterodera glycines | reverse complement strand
GAAGAAATCTGTATTTTTCGTGGACATGAACAAAAAATTGCTAAAAGATTTTTGCAACATGGTCATATATTTTATGATCATCTAGATAGGCAAATCTATTTAATTGATAAGTTTGAGCGGAGAATCAGTCAGCTTGAAACAGAATATTTGGAACAATGGTGGTTGACGAGAAACCGAAGTGAACATGTATTACTTAAGACAAATTTTGTTGGATTTCTTCCGACGGATAAGACCGATTTTATGATAGCAGACAGAAAAGTTTATATAATTCATAATAATCACATTTATAGATATAAAATTGGCGAACCTGCCGACAACGAACACATGCATTATTTAACTAATGCGAGTAATACAAAATTCAGTTTTTTAATATTCAGAAAAAAGGAAACGGAGAATTATGAAAATATTTTTAAGATATCAGAATCAACACTTAATAATTCAACCTTTGGCGTTAAATTCTGGTTAATGTTGACTTATATTTTTGACCTTTCATTGATTATCGCATGCTCAATTGCATTAAAACAATTGCGAAATGCAAGGAAAAGTTTTGAGAGAATGAGTAAATCACATTCCGGCTCTGGTTCCGAAGGAAATGATTATTTGATGCATGAAATGAAATCTTTTGATAATTCGTTTCGTAATGCTGTTAATGCGCAAAATGAGAAAGAAGAATCGTTTATGAAACCACGCCCACACCAATTTCGTATTTAAGTCTGAGCTTCTCATTGTAAAACTCGCTTCCCATTCACTTCATTTGTTTTTGCTTTCCGTTTAATGAAAAGTGCAATCAATTATCTTTGCGAACTATTTGGATTGGATAGCCAAGAAGAATTGTACAAATTTTTCGTAGAGGAAATACAAACATCTCCGTCTTCATATTATCAGAATCCGTTGTGCGCTCTTGACTGTGTTCACATTGTTAATATTGAATACCCAAATCAAGCAGCCATAATTAGCGGAACCTTAGATCTTGTGGACGATTGTCAACTGTTTTCGACATGTTATCTGAAGAAAGTGTCAGAACAGGGAGTCGATTGGTGAGCTGAAAATAAAAAATAATTAAAATTTTGTGATTTTAGGAGCGAACCTCTGTTTGTGGAACTGAGCGAGTTGATGATTTGTCAACAAAATTTGCCGCAATGTCTCTACGTACAACCCAAAACGGAGCAGCAATGGATTGTAGACGAGCTGGACAATCTTCACCAGTGCGAAAACGATTTGCACGACGACAGCGACGATTGAAAAGAAGACAACAAAATCTTGTCCATATTTTATGTCAATTCAACAAATGCGGTCCTGGTCAACTCGGAATAATGCTTCAAAAAAGAAAATGGCAGAATCTTAAATTTTTGCGTGATCGTAAACTGGAAACAGTGCATCTTATACGTCCAATGACTGTTATCCCGGATGCAATCTCGGTTCTTGGCTCAAACAGTTTGTTTGCGTACCGCGGATTTTTATCGATAACGGTTGAGCAGCATATTTATTCGAAACACCGTGTGAAATTGATCTATCCTTTCCTTCCATGTGTAGTCCAATTTGGAGGGAATGGGCATTGTAGTTTGTTTCCACTCGAAATATTGAAATTATCCAACAAATAAACATTTAACTTCAAAAATTATCAATTCATATTATCATTGTCGATGTTTTGAATAAAATTTTTAAAAATATAGTTTCATTTCATTAAATAGGGTAATCAAATTTATTCAAATCCAAAAGGTAAAACATTCAGGTCATTGGTTATAATGCCCTTCTGACAAACTGGTAAATATCGTTTGCATTGTTGGCGAGTTATCACTTTACTGTCCCGCATTGGTTGTATTTTTGAATACCGAAAAATGGCAGGACAATTTCTTTCATCTTCCTGAACATTTGCAAGGGCACCACAAGAGTCATCATCGTTGTTTTTCGCATAATTCAGCACTTGTTGACGAAAATGATGAAATTGTAATGCTTTGCTGTTCTCTACATCAAATGTAATGCCACGTATTTTTTGGACGAATTCCTCATTGCCTGTAAGTTTGTCGAGCATGCGAAAAGCATACTGTTTAGCACCTAAGGTAGAAAAATATATAAATGATAAATGTAAAAATCACCTCCGCAAACGAAAGTACGGATGTCATAGTTCGTGTATTCCTCACTCATTTCTCCCAAATATTGACCAGTTTTGATCGGAACAAGGTCCTTCTTATGCATTACGGTTACACTGTCGGTGTCAGTGTACAAAAGATGTGCTCCTTCAGTTCGGTCAATTTGTTGCATATAATCCAATAATTTGAGCCGAGCCCGGCTTGTCGTCCATAAGCTTAAGACGATGTTGCTTGAGGAATGTTCGGTCACAAAATTCCTTTTGTGTTTGTATAACACTCGAATCGCATCATCGGAAAGCGGAATTACAGAACTTATTTCCTGATGATAACAAATTTATATATGAAAGTAAAATATTCCCTACCACTTTATGGTCGAAAACCAATTTGAAAAATTCTTGGGGACGTGTTATTACTTTGTTTGCTCCTAATTCGTTTCTCATGCTGAACTTCCCCCTGAAAAAATATTTTTTAAAATCTCCTAGAGAAAATTATCACAAACCAAAGACTGTTTAACATGAGCTTTGTGATAAAACGAAGACCAGGATTTTTCTTTATCTGTTTAACGTTCAGCGAAACGTCATATATCCTCTTATATTCAGCTGCAAAACTCATTATTTGTTGATCGGTTGTTACACCATCCGGGAAACCGCTTGCTTGAACCTTAATTTATCGATGAAGCCTATGATACCGTTGAAAAGTTACTTTTAGTTTAATCAAAAGACGGACATATTCTTTGAAAATTTGATCGCTCCTAAAAAGGTTGAAAAATAAAGTCATAAATTAAAAATACCATTCTTCATAATGCCAAGCTCGCCAAAAACGATCAATACGATAACCACTCTCAAGTGCCCTCTCAAGCTCAATATGTGTGTAATTTCCAGTAAAAGAGCGTTGCGCATCAGAATGCGGGCATTTGTGCTGAACACATGTTCCACGTTTCCGAAAAGCGGAAGCACAATGATGGCAACAGCAAAACAGTAGGCGTTCATCAATTTTGACTGGTAGGACAGGAATTCGAAGTCCTCTATGAGGAACAATACGAACTCGGTAAATTCCACGGTATTTCAAATCGTCCGGTCGAGTCCAGTTGACAAACATTTCATCGTGTTCAGGTCGAATTATTTGCGGTATTCCAACCGGGTACTCTGTTGTATAATTGACCCACGGATAAAGGCTGACGATGTCGAAAACGGATATTTTTTCGTCAGCCTCCGGTTCGGCAAAGAGTCGAAGTGGTCCTGTTCTGCCTCCACAATAAGCAGTTCGAGGATCAATTGGACCTCTTTCATTTCCCAAATCATCGAAAAAAGTTCGCATCTCAGCGTTTTTCGTAAGCTGGGCATTAATTTCGCATTCCCACACTTCTTCAACTTCAATGCATTGACCGTCATCATCGGGTTCACGTATTTGCAACAATCGATCATAGGTAGCCACATTCAGCTCTCTGCAACTCTTTCCATCAACCAACAGATCCTCCGGAGAAAAACAGTGTTCGCAACCATGCCAGTAGCAACCAAGGACTTCAATACATTTATTTTGTTCTTCGATCCATCCATCCAATTTGTATTTTTTCCATTGCTTTTCTCTTCCATTTCCTGCGTGCTGTATTTGTACTCCCTCGGTTTTTGAACGCCAGTCCAAATATTTAATTGCAAAAACAGATGCACGGTCATTCCTTTCATAACCGGCCTCTGGCACTAAGGCCAATTGATCCTCTTCCATAAAGATTCCACGAAAAATATTCATACATGCACTGAAAAAGAGAAATTTATGAAAATTTTATGTTTTTTACCTTGCAATTGTACAGCTTAAAGGTAATACATCATAACCATCTGTAACTTCAGTCATCAGAATTCGTCGGAACTCAACGATCGCCTTCAGCAATATTTCAGTATCGTTTTGGCAATATTTTTTTAGTTCTTCGCGCAAATAAAAAGAATTTTGCACATTTTGAGCATACCTAGATATGTAAATTTAAATGAATTAAGTATCAAGTGACCATTTTTCAAATTGTTGGTGTTTGTCGCGCTTCATAGAACCAGGACAATAATTATTTTTAGCCGGTAAATGGGGAAGTCGAACAGAATAATTCTCCCTAAATGTTTATCAATATCTGAATAAAAAACTTTTTTAAGTTTTTATTGTAAGCATATGGGAAGAATGGTTTATCGTCACAGTCGAGGTTGAATGTCCGCTTTAGGCCATCCAACGCAATCGGCATCAAAAGACAAGAGTCACGCCAGGTTAATAATGAATGTTTTCGTGTATGCTGGACACGAAACTCGAACAACTTGAGCCCATTCATTATTACATCAGGACGACGTTTTGTTTCACCCAAATATTTGAGAACAAAATGTCCATCAAATCTTGAGGCATTATGAGCCTTAACAAGAATAAAAACATGGCTATAAGTTCTATGTATTACCCATAAATATGTTTTATATTTTTTATCCCATGCACGTAGGATCCATTCAACGAAATTTGCAATTGGGTCATCCCCATCCGCTTCACTCCTTAATTTATAATGATATTTTAAATCGATGTTTTACCGACCAGTCTTTCGATCGTTCCAATAATCCAGTATTATTCGTGCATATTTCACAATTAAATATTTCGGTTGCCAATGAGTCGCAGCATTCAGTACAAGTTACTCTTGCCGATAAATAGTTGACTTTGTGCCGTTGCTGTCCTTCTTTTAATGTTTCTAGACGCGTTTCCGTATCATAGACCACAATTCGGTATTTATGTTTTTTATTTGGGATGACAACTTGTTGGATGAAACAACCCTTTTTCTTCTCATGATGCACCTTAATACAGGTCGATGTCGATAAGTTTATGAATATTAATTTTACTTTGCATTTCGGGCAATAAGATGTAAAACATTTGTGTTTTTGTCCTCTGTCTGTATGATAAACACGTTGACATTTTCCGCATTTTTTAAGGAGTGTACATGTCTGACCAATATGACTGTCAAAACATCGTTGAGAAAAAAAGTTGCGATTGCATTTGATACAATAAATATTCACTCCTTCCTCTTTAGAACATGGATGTTGGTGACCGACTAGTAGTAGTGGTAGTTTAAAATTTGTCAAAATGTCATTAATAATACCTCTTCCACATTGTGGACACCTTGCCTTACAATTCACTGTATGTTTGCGGTCGTTGCCATAAGAACATTCACAATCAATACAATATTTTCGGCCTAAGTTAAAAAACGAATTGATTCGTTTTATTGCGTTGTAGTGGCCCTCTTGAAGAAAAAGTGTGACGTTGAAACGACGACCGGGTGGTCCTTTCCATAACGGTCTTGGTAATTCTGCAGGTGCATGTTCAAACAACACTATCCGATAAAGACCGGGTGTCGATTTGTCCTAACATTCATAATTATTCAATAAATTCGATGGAGTACACATACCCAGTAATCTTGAACACTTTTAATGTGTTCTAGTCCATATGCCTCCAAATTCGTAGGAATTTCAGCTGCGGTGATGAGCTCGGCGACAGTTTTGTTCATAATTTGTGTATTTGACAAAAGACGATTAAATGCTTCATAATTTGAACAGAAAGTTTTTGAAGTTTTTGATACATGAAGAGTAGATTTCCTTTGGATGGTCATATTCACAAGTTGTTGTCCAGTTAACATAGTCGTTTGTTTGTGTTTGGTCTGTTCCATGTGCAATTCGTGATCATGAAATGCCCGAGCAGCGACCAACGCATGAAACAAACAGAAATTATCTTCATTTCGTATGCGGATTAATTGTTTTTCGTTGTATCCCCAATGCTGATGTGGATAAAAACGAGGTGCAGAGCCAACAGGTGGGGCGAGACATGTAATTGAGATTTGAACTGCCTCGCTGAGCAACAAACTGCGTTTGTTCATCCCACCACCATGAACTTGATCATCGCCATCTGATTGACCAATTTTTTCTAATTCCATCATCAAAACGTGTGCATTATTCTGAATTGGAGGCCGCAGTGGCAAAACAATTGGATCGTTTAGGCCTGAATATAACAGATTTTTCATGATGTTCAAATATTTAATATTTTTCAAATTATACGATATTTTAAATGACCTTTCCCATCTAATACAATTCCAATCTTCGAAACACGACGACCATCACTTTGCTGTTCAGCATTTTTGATTGCTTGGTCAATCAGTTGTTCAAATGTTGCGTTTAAAGTTTCGTCCGACGCAGTGACAAATTGTTGATCGCCTTGATGCTCATGATAGTTGGCATTCAAAACAAACTCCGTTATATGCCTTGACAATGCGAAGCGTTCCAGCTTATGGATGTAGTGCATTTTTTCTTCAAAAAGCGGCGCAAATGATGGTGCATTATTTCCATCTTCTCCATTTTTTTCTGCTTGTGTTTCACCATCACTATCTGGTGCTTCTTCTTCAATTCCTCCACGCCGATGATAAGTCACAACATTGGAGTTTGCTTTCCCTTCATTCGAGCTGTTGCCACCAATTTGAACAGATGCAACATCTGCAAGAGTTAAAGTCAGATCATCATTTTTCAATTAATTACCATCAACACTCGACGGATTATTTTCAAAGTATGCACCCAAATAACGAAAATCAAAACGTTTTTTCTTGGAAGAACTTTGTTCCTTGTTTTTCCTTTTTTGTGCTGACATCTTAATCAAATTGGTTGAAATAGTTTGCTTTATAATTCATAGATAGATTGACAGAAAAATCACTGTATATATGTAGTAATTTAATCATTCCCAAGTTTATCATTTAATGAATAAACATTATCGTTGCATGAAAGAGTTTAACCCTAACGGGTAACCACTGTTTGCTTGCTTTTTTCATTTATTAATCAATTTGCATCACTGTCACGGTTTCAACTTCCTCTTCGTTGTATATGGTTGAAACGACCCAGTCAAAACCACCTCCGAATTCATTTTTGGATTTCTAAAAATTTTTATATAGAAAATATAAAAACATTAAAAAAACCTTGACAGAAATTTTTGCTGAAAGAGAACGGCCAAGATTTTTTTCAAGATGTTTGGCCAGATTCTCTGACTCTTTGTCGGCCATTGTTGAAAGCTGCTCGGTATTTAAACCGAGAAAATTTTCCGCAGTTAGCGAAAAGGCACTGACGTTTTGCTTGACGGTTTGGTCCTTGCGGTCGACAAGTTCAAGACGAATTAGTAGATTTTGATTTGGCTTCTCCGATTGATGCCCACATTTTGGACAAATTCCGTTGTCACCGAGTTTTCTGCGGCATAACACTCCGCCATTCTTTTGCGGGCAACTCTAAGAATCATTTTCAAACCAAAATTTTAATTAATCGAACATTATAAATTCGGTATTGGAAGTTTGAGACGATTGCTCGAACAAAAAATGATCCACTGCTGTTGAAACGGACGATTTCGGAGAGATTTTTCGCCTGATTTTTGGGAAAATTATCGGATGAAACGGGCCGTACAGAAGAGCCAAGTTGAAAGCGGAGAAGCGCGGAAGCCATTTGAGTAGATTCAATTTATGAGCGAACGATTTCGGTAATTTGTGAAATTTATAAGGAAAAATAGCGCTTATATAGCACCCAACCATAGTCAGAACAGAAGAATTTAGGTCAAGGATATATTAGAATTTATGCGAACAATAGATTTGGAAGGTTAGATTAGTCCGAAAATATCAACCGCTGAGTTCTTCCTGGCAACAATGGAGAGATCAACGAATTGAATACCCTAATCCCTCAAAACTGACTTTACCCTATATTTGATATTAGAAATATGATTTAATCCGTTGATCACCCGCTGTGATCCATCATGAAGACAATCGGCGGTTTTAAATCGTTCTTAAGGTTTCGTTCTTAAAAGCTAGCTACTCAAAATGTTTTATTTACACAATAGAATATGTGTAATGGATGAATTTAATCCGACGGTCTCCAGCTGAGAATCATCCAAGAAAAGCCCTCTCGAAATTTTTAATAATTTCTAAATTTCAATCATCCATCTGAGATATTCACTAAAAATAACTTGAACAACAAATTCGCGATGAGTTAATTGGTTTACTGTAATTGAAAAGTATTTTATAACTTCATAATTTGGCGCAAATTTTGTAATTCAAATGGAAATTATTTATAAAAATTTTCCCTTCACTCCATTTATTTTCATCTTTCCTTCGAATTTATAGAATTTTGCAGATATCCAATTAATATTTTTAATATTTTCTACAAAAAAATTTTTCAAATGGGCAACAACAACACCGGTAAATCTATTTGAATGAATAAAAACATGAATATATATATATATATATATACATATATATAATTATATTTATAACAAGAATTTTAAGGCGGCGAACATTTGATTGATGAGGAAATTGACGTGGAACAGGCGCGCGTTCGTGCTGGCGGCGAAAATGAGCAAAACGCTTTGAAGAAGGCTGGGGTGATCGTGATCAAAAAAATTTGGGACGAAAGAATCTGTCTTTTGCTGACTACGATTGCCGTGATTTTGTGGATGCAATATTTTTATTGGAAAAAATTGGTTGTCTGAATTTTATGATTTATGCAAAAATGATTTCATTTCATTATTATATTATTTTCTGATTTTAATGGGACTGTTATTGTTTTTATGCTAAATGTGAATTTTAATCTTTTTCATACCGCTAGCGTTTAATTCTCAATTGGATCGTATCCGTCCATGGAAAACAAGTAAACTTGAAAGTTTCAGTTATTTTAAAACTCAGCTAAGCATTGAAAACATTTCGAAGGAATTAGGTAATTTGGCCTATGAAGAATTGGCAAATGAATTTTCAGGTAATTTTCCTGATGAATTAAAATCAATTTCTAATTCAAAGAATGGGTGGTGAGTTACGGTCCCGAACCGTGGAAGGATTGTGTCCACAAACTGGAAATTTATTGCGCGACTCAACCTAAGGAATTTTCTGTCAATATTTTGAGTGCCATCGCAACAATTGATGAAATTTTGGACAAGTATGGGTAAGTGCAATTTCAATCTAAACATCTTCTCCCTCTCCCCCATTCAGATCATTGGACCAATTGCCGATTTCATTCAATAGAGACAAATATTGCATCTCTTCTGCATTTGTGTTACTAAAAATTCGGGAAAGAGAAGCGAATCGAAGGTTTTTCGTCAAGGGTGATGAGTTTTGCGAATTAATTGCATTTGTTCGAAACATTTCCCAGGGTATTTTTGCTATTCATTATTAGAAGGGTTAAAATCCAAATTTTGCCTCAAAAAGTAAAAAATCATGAAAAAAACACAAAAGTAATAAAAATCCCTAAAAAAAAAAAAAAAAAAAAAAAAAAAAAGTGTAAAAAGTCACAAAAATGTATGTTAGAATCTTCAAACTAAGTTTAGAACATTTTTTAAGTAATTTTAAGTCAATTTAGAGTAAGCAAAAAATCTGAATTAGCAGCCCTAATTCCTAGCTTAGATAAAAACAATTTGTCATTGTTTAGCTACTCATTGGATTTGCTCGAGCTGAAAGGCGCTTTGAAGAGATTGGCTGAATTGAAACTCATCGAACGAACATTGAGGCTGTTTTTGATAGGGTCGAGAGCGACAGATCCGAGAGGGCGCTGCATGAAGATTAAATGTGAATGGACAGATCAGGGTTGGCCCAGCTTCTTGAGTATCGTTTTATTTAATCGACGTTTCTGTTAAGCCTCTCCGTTTTATAGGTTTTCCCTTTGTTGGACTGGACTTACACCGAAGTTTGGACTGAAAGTGGAGGCACGGAAGATAGGTGTTTATTTTGTGGCTATTTACAATCGGATTTTTTCAAAAATAGCGAGGTGGTAATAAAGGGGAGTGTTGAAAATTTTAAAATTTTTTCGACTTGCGATTTCCAAGTTAATGCTCGTGAATATTGTAACTATTTTTAATTGTGCATTTACAGGTATTTGCCCGCTTATGCGTTTAAAGACAGGAATTTGAAAAAGTTTTTTTCGCCAAGAAAGACCCTAAACGATAGAAAAATGTTGAAGTTCGACTCACTTTCTGTGATTTCTTTTCAAAATAATTTTGAATTTTGTTTTGTTTTTTGGTCTGTAATTTTCAATGTATCGAATCTCATTTATAAAAAATGTGTAATTTTCTTAGTATTTTATCGTTTTGTTAACTTTGCGCCAGCGATTTCTTTACTGTGGGCAAACACCAAAGACGGAAGGACAATTCCCAGGTTTGCCAAATTAAAATTTCGTAGAGGGGAACAGATCTTGGCACATTTTGTTTATGGTGGTTTTTCCCAATCCCTCTTCACTGTTTTCTATGTGATTAAAGGATTTAGGTTGCGCGTAGTTCAAAGGCGACGCATTTTCAAAATACATTTCCCATCCCATTTTTTTCGCCATTTTTCAATTTTCCGATTGATTTTTCCTTGGAAATGTTTCGAATTTTCTATTCTCTTCCCTTAAATTCGTTCTTTAAGCGTGTAAAATTTGCAAATTCGTTGTCAGCAGTAAACTTGGTGTGGAATCGAAGCCTTACCAGCCGTCAAAAAAGCGACGAGCGACCGCCTGAAAAACCTATGTCAGTGCAAATGACATTGGCAGCCGAATTTGTGGGAGGCATTTGAGGGATGCGATTTAAAGTGAACAAAGGGGAAGTGATTAGAGGAAACGCAGAAAATTGAAGATAACCCCAGTGGAGAACAGATACACGCAGGGCCGATGGGAAATGTTGGATTATTCGAAGGGTGATTAACACGCAAGCAAAAGGATGAGGGGTCAGGAGTATACCCTAAGGGTAGAGTAAACATTATTCAAATTTTAATTTAAGCGAAAATGGAAACGAACGATTAATTGAAAATACGATGATCAAAGTACTAAGTGTGAAAAAGGATTAGAAATTTATTCTAGGTCAAGTGATTGGAATCAACGAAAATTCTGCGATGGATAGGTACTAAATTTGAAAAGGTTTTGCATTAAATGCAACCGCATAACAATAGATTCTTAGCCACACCGAAAATTCTCAAGGTTGCAAAAGCAGTGACTGTTATTTACACTCTCCCAATGACCTATTGTTATGAATTTCGGGTATTATATGTGCGATGAATGAGGAGACGGATAAATCCTAAGTAATAAGCGTCAGTAATGTTGTAGTGCAAAATAGGAGATTAACAAGGCAAAGATGGGCGGGCTCTTGCCATCCTCTCTATTTAAATGTCTCCTTTCGCTCATGATATTCATTTTAATAAACATATTTTCGTTTAAATTAAAATATTCATTTTTGCCATAGAATGTTAATTTTTAGCCACATTTACACTTTCAACCAACAAAATGGAACAAAAAAGAGGACCGAAGTTAAGTCCCTGGAGACTGGCCCAGAAGCAAAGCGAAAAAGAGGCCAAACAAGCTCGACTGTACGAACGCTTGAGAATGAGAAAAGAGAAGGAGCTAAAGAAGGAGATGCTCAAGAAGTTGAGAGAGGAGACGAAAAAGGCTCGTGTGGAAATCCAAGGCGGAGAAACAATCGTGGGAATTTATTTTACAAAAGTGGGTTTAATTATTTTCAATAAATATTTTATAAAGTTTAACTGAGTTCACAAAAAGTTTGTGTAAGAGTATGTTTTTAAGTTCAGCCAAAATGTAAAAAAACAAAATTTTCCGCGTCCGAGTTCATCTTTGGTGTTTAGCAAGATGGTTGGATTTTTAGTGTTCAGCGGTACCGTATATTTCATGCAATTCTTAGGAATCTAAAATTTTTCACATAAACTATAAAAATATTAAAAATTTCTAATTGTTTTTCAGAATTCTTTGTCCAAGTCGCCGCGTTCCCCTTCCCCTACTGATCGCTTCTCACCCTCACCTTCGTATGCTGCTACTCATATGATGGCCCGCGGTGTTTCTTTTTGAGAGGAGGAGGATGATTGGCGCGGAAAAAGAAGGATGAATGATTGGAAAAGGAAGGATGAGCGAGCTGTGGAAAAAAGACCGGGAAGGCAAGGATGAAATGCCACATTGATAATCAATGGGCGAACATTTCAAATTTTGTGCAAATAAAATTGAAATTCAACACGTTTAAATTCGCTTATTTATTAAAGGATTTTAGAAACCATGAAATTGTCGGGATGCTACCGGGCAGGGGTCCGGATAACACTTCATCAATTGGGGGAGGAGGGTTTGGCGATGGCCTTTTTACGCCTGGGGCAGGGGTCTGCTCATCCTTTTGTTTTTGGGGGGATCGCTTCATGTGTACACGAGGGGGGCAACAGCGGGAGGTCCGCGCGCGCCGATTGACTGTGTCCACTTCCTCTCCCGGGGCCGGGGTCAGGCTGACAACTGACCAATTGCTGGGGGGTCCGCGAAAAGTTGTCGGGGGGATTAAGTTGTCGGGGGGGATTAGCTTTTGTTCTGGGGGCAGGGGTCTGGACCCCTGCCCACGTTCCCATATACTACTTACAGACCCGGGACTGAAATGGCCAAATGGCTTTGGGACTGACCGTCCAAACCTTTAAACGCATGGAATTGCGACAAAATGCATACCAATCGATTGCTCATCGTCTGTTAATTAAGAATCCGAAGGAATTTTTGTATATAAAAGAAATTGGCAAAAGTTATGGGTCCTCAAAAACGTTTAACCTATTTTAACCGGCTCAGTCAAAAAAATAGCAAAAATTCGTCAAATTAGAAAAGTGAATTTTGCTTATTGCGCTAAAAAACCGCCGCACACTCGACTACGGCGGCCAGTAGGTGGGGCGAGACTACGGGCTACGGAAGAAGTCCGCGCGTGATCCGCAGGCGGTTGACTGCGGGGGCCCTTAGGGCCCCCGCAGTCAACCGCCTGTGGCGCTCGTCAGACTGCTTCCTCCGCCCTCCGTATCGCCCCACTACTTGCTCCGTCTTCGCATGCTCCCTTTTGCGAAGTTCAAAAACCTGAAGTATTTTACGTTTTTTTTTGGCTCACCTAAATTAATTTTTTAATCAAAGTCAGTTTCTGATATTTTTGAGGACCCATAACTTTTGCCAATTTCTTTTTTATACAAAAATTCCTTCGGATTCTTAATTAACAGACGATGAGCAATCGATTGGTATGCATTTTGTCGCAATTCCATGCGTTTAAAGGTTTGGACGGTTCAGTCCCAAAGCCATTTGGCCATTTCAGTCCCGGGTCTGTAACTCTTCAGGGATTGGTTTCCGCAAAAAAATTCTTTCGGATTCTTACATTACAAAGCGAGAGCTACCGATTGGTATATATTTCGACCATTTTCGGCTCTGGGCCATATGATCAATATTTACCTTTTATTGTCTTCCATTGTATAAAAAATACTTCCAAGTTTGTCAAAATTTCGAAAAAAATTCACATTTAAAAAAAGAAAAGATCGCAAAAAATGGCGAAAATATTTATTAAAAATGCTAAATGACCGACGAAAACTCAAAGTTTCGTATTTTTAGGGGTGTATTTTTCGCTTTTTTTGCATTTTTCTTGTGAAAATTTCCAAAAATGGCCAAAATATGGACTAAAAAAGCAAAATTGGTGAAATATGGATTTATTCCCGAAAACCCCCAAAATATGGAAATTGTTATAATTTTAATTCTTATTTATTATCTCTAAAAAAGCATCTTAAATAGAGCTTTCAAATAATGCCAGAATGACTAAGGTTGACTGACAAATAAAAAAGTTATAGCATTTCAAAATTTGGAGCGCCGAAATGGTCCGCGCCGAAGTGACCCCGACGGTTATAGGACATTTGCGGTCCGGACATTTGCGGCCCAAGGGAAAATCGGACATTTGCGGCCAACGAAACGCCAAATTGTCATTCCTTTTTCAAATTAATTATACCAAATATTTTTATTTAACACATTTCACCAATTATTTTAGGTTGGAGCCTTCAGCAAGCTCTTTTAAATTAAATAATCAAATTGTGAAAAAAAGTTAAAAATATTTCGAAAAATTAGTTGAAAATTATTATAAGTCATTGAACAAAATAATTGGTGAAATGTGTTAAATAAAAATATTTGGTATAATTAATTTGAAAAAGGAATGACAATTTGGCGTTTCGTTGGCCGCAAATGTCCGATTTTCCCTTGGGCCGCAAATGTCCGGACCGCAAAAGTCCGACCGCATTTGTCGGGCCGCAAATGTCCGATTTCCAGCAGGCCGCAAATGTCCGGACCGCAAATGTCCGGACCGCAAATGTCTTAACACGGACCCCGACCCAGTTTACGCGTCTAATCGATGTTTACGCGTCCAATGGAATGACCACCCTCATTTTTTTGGTCATAACTTTTTTCTTACTTGGTCAATCCATGCATGCTTGGTATCATTCGAAAGCTTAAAGTTTAGGAAAGATTTTTTATGCAAAATTCTCGGATAAAGGCAATAGACAAAAAAATTATTCTTGAATATACGCGAAAAAATATGCATTTCGGGTTTTCTCATTGCAATTTTTTCTTAATACAAGTATTTGTTCTTTTCTTGTATTTATAAATTCCCTAAACTTTAAGCTTTCGAATGATACCAAGAAATTAACCAAGTAAAAAAAAAAGTTATGACCTATAAAATTGATAAAATTGAGGGTGGTCACTCATTGGACGCGTAAACATCGATTGGACGCGTAAACTGGAATAGAGTCTTTTGTTTATTACGCCATTTTATTTTCTGCCACTTTTTTCCCTTTTTTACCGTCCATGCCTTATCTTATCCCGCGATCCCCCCCCACCCCCTAAATTCCGTATTAAATTGACAAAAAAAAAGAGCATAAAAACGGAGCCCACACCATTTTCCTCCCATTTAACCAGAATTGCTGACATCAGTGATTGGAATGAAGAACAGAATAACGGCAACACTTCACTGCTGTACTATTGGCGCTGACGCCACAATGGTGGGTGTGGTCCTCACGACCGTCAACGAAGAAAATTGTGCCGTTGATTGATCCCGAGTCTCAAACTCGTGAACTTCCGGTGGGTAAAATGGCGGATATAAAAATTTTTTTTAAATTGTGATACATTAATTTTGGCACATTTCTTGTTTAGGTGTACCATTGAAAACCAAAGTGGGGGATGGGACTCTTTGGATGCTCAAAAAAATTACAAATCAAATGCCCCCCCCATAGTTTTTCACCTTATTGACATACAATTTCGACTAAAATATTGAAATTATTAGAATCGGAGACCGACGAATATGTCTCAAAAATTAAAATTGTACCATTACAAGTTTTTTTTTGTTGGTAATACTGCCGTTGATACCACGCTGTATTTATGATTTTCAGAATGTTTCCGTGTATTTAAACCATTTAGGCGAAAAATTGAGGTTTCGACTTTTTGTTCGAATTCGTGTCTGAGAATCGGAAATGGTCAAAATGAATGTCATATTCGTGATCAGCGACCCCGAAAACCTTTGAATAAAAATGTTGTTTTTACGACTGTATAAAACTTGAAAAAAAAATTTTTCGTAAAAGGTTGTACCATCGGCAGTATTACCGTTTTTTCACATTTTCAATGAAAAAAATTAAAAAGTCTATATTTTTCAAAAAAGTAATCATTATAACAATGTAAAAAATCAAATGAGCGTTTTAATTTTCTCCAGGATGGCTCACGCGTGTGCAAATATTTGAAAACGGACGCGTTGATGCGCTTCACTCACGCGGATGCAAAGACAATTTATGAGGGCGTACGGCGCGGAGCGCACGTGTCCAAAAATAGGCCAATGCTCGGCGTTCGCAACAGACAATGCGACGGTGAACCGTACGAATGGCTGAGTTATGCGGACGCGTTGCACCGCTCGGCTCGTCTTGCGCGCGCCATACGTTCGCTCGGGTTGAGGTGTTTTGTTAATTAATTTATTTATTTTTTGCCCAGAGTATTCTTTTAGTCCTTCCCTCATTTTTTACAAAAAACTTTCAACTCGTAAAAAGTCAGGTTTTATTTCGACCAAATTCGAACCAATAAGTCGGAACTTAAATTTTTTTTAAGTTTGCCTTTTTTCGTCTTAAATTAAAATAGTTTTGGGGTGTAGACAAGGGGTGTACCGAATTTGCGCCTCGACACTTGTGCCCCCAGTAAAAATGCGCCTGGAGCAGGTCGTTTCCCCCCCCCCCGTGTCGTTTGCCCCCCGAAAAATTTTTTCAAACCTAGAAATTTTTCATAAAAAAATTCTTAGGAATTTTCTTAGTACGAAAATTTCAAGAAAAAAAATTTTTTGAGAAATTTTTCAACGATTTTTTAGAAAATTTTTGAAAAAACTTAGTAGTTCATTATAAAATTTTAAAAAAATCGCTGAAAAATTTCTCAAAAATTTTTTTTTCATGAAATTTTCGTACTAAGAAAATTCTTAAGAATTTTTTTATGAAACCAAAGTCTACAAATATTAATGCGGTTAAATTAATGTTCAATTTTGTTTCCCGTGGCATTTAATTTGCCTTTGCTTGCTGATGTACGCAAAAAATAAAGTGTCTATCGTTGTAATTATTTTATTTATTAATTTTTTTTTTGCATTTTTAATTGCTTTTTGTTGTTATTGCACATTAATTTGAGTAAAATTCGTTGAAAATTGGCAAAAATATTTAAAAATATTTTTTGCTGGTGCGGCACAAGCGTCGAGACGCAAATGTCGATTTAGATGAGCGGTGCAAAAGTCGCAACACGTAGACAGGGAGGGAGAACAGTTTTGCTCTAAGATTACCCAAATGTCCACAATTTTAACCCTCATTACTGTCGCGATTGGCGGGGATTTGCCCAATGCGATTTTAACCCTTCCAGACTCTTGAATAGGACTCAAAAATTGTTCACACAAAAATTCAACAAATCACTTTATTTCTCGATCACTCTTTAAATTGGCGAAGAAATGCAACGGTGAAAAGCGATGGGACGCAATGGAAAAAGCGGAAATTGCACGAATAGGGAACAGAAAGGGAATAAGAAAAAGGAGCAGGGAACAATCCCTTTTAAAGGCTTTATGTGGGGGAAGGGGGAGAGGGTGGATAAGCAAAGGCATCATTGACCGGGCGAGGAGGCGTTGTAAAGTGTAGGGGGGGGGGAGGGGTGGAAGAAGGCTTAATCATTTCGCAAAACGCGACACTCCCGCCGCCATAAAAAATGGCACATGTGCGAAAGGTGATTTGGGGAAAAGTGGGGAACAGGGAGGGCCATTTGGAAACTTGATCTGATTTAACGGAATCGGCACTGCGGTGGACGGCTTCATTCCTTCTTTTTCCACGAAAGTCACACGTTCGGGATTGAATTTGCGTACCGCCCGAGGACCATTCTGATAGTGCTTGATCGGGCCGACTCCATAGCGTTTTCGGTTGTGTGGGGTGTGAGGTACGTGGAATGTGCGTGAGTAAAAGGAGCGTTTCGTCGGACGGCGCGGCTGTTGGAAAATAGGGGGATGGGACCCGGGGGCCGAAGAACGCCAAATGTCGTCATTGCGAATGTAAATGGTTTTGACCGGCCCACCCCCTTTTCCCCTGTTTCCGATCATGACCTTAATCGGCTGGGGCAACTCAGGAGTGTCGTTGGATGGGATCTGAGCAGGTTTATCCGAACTGACAATCAAAGGCTCGGCCGTTGGTGCTTCTTCTTGGGGTGCCGGTGCCAATTCAACATCCTTAGGAGACGGGGGACAGGGTTCGGTGTTGTTTGTGTCGGACGCCAAGGAAACGCTGTCATGGTCATTAATGGATTCCAAAATGGAATTGGGGCCAATTTGGGAATTGTCGGGTGTCAATTTCAAATGTGAAATGATTTGAGAAATTAAAGGGGCAATTTTTGGGGTGGACTTAGGGATATGGCTCATTCTGAATTAGAGAATTAAAAATTTGCGTATAACATTAATGGGAAGTTTGGCGAGGGGGGTCGATTTGCTGGGTCAATTCGCTAATGGCATTTCGAATTTCGGCTAATTCAATAGAGGTGATAGGTGAGACATGATCAGTGTGGCGGGTGGAAGCGTTAAGAGGACAACGAGGGAAACAATTGGGACAAAAAAGGGAAAAAAGCTTAAGGAAAATGAGAAGAATGAGAAGGGAAAAGCAGCCGAAAACAGTGAGAAAAAGGGCGGAAAGCTCAGGCTGCTCCTCAAAATATGAGGCCAATGAATCCATGCCAAAGTACACGGCGGCAGTAGACAAAAATGATAAGGCTGTGCGGGTAACGGGCTTACCAACTCGGCGAAAGGTATTTGGGACGACCTTACCCTTTCCCTTGGGGTGACCTGAAGCGTGGTGGAATAGGCTGACCAAAAGCACGACCAAAATTGTCACGGTGGTGATTTGGGTCCGGGTACGATTTGGGTGCCGACCAGCAGAGGAGCGTGTAGCAGAAGTTTTGATCCGACGGTAAAACAAAAAACAAATGCAGAGGAGGAAAATGAGGATGAGAATGGCAATCAGAAGGGAAATGAATAAGCCCCAATTGTTGGTGGGGTCGGGAGAGGGGCTCCACCAAGGAAGGACGATATTAAACGAAAAAATTTCAAGAGAAAAAATGTTGCCCATTGCTAAAAAAGGTGGGGAGTAAAATTTAAAAAAATTAATGAAAAAAGGGAGTTGTGTGTTTAAATAGGATAAGTGGAACATAAATCGGCTGATCACTGCGATCAGTCCGCCTTCCCGCCACGGAACATTGGCCAAGGAAAATGAATAACAAAAAAAAAGGAAAAAAGAGGGGGGGGAAATGGTCTTTGTACAATTGTTGTAACGGAAGTCCCTTCACGGGCGGGGGTTGATTTGAGGAGGGAGCGGGGCCCAAGCCTTGCCTGGGAAAATCTTGGATGGAATTTCTGTTTGCGGTTTTTGCTGATTGGTTTGCTGTAATGTTCTGGGAAAGTCAGCGTTCGGAAGTGTATTGCGATCAGAGGTAATTTTTGCCGGAAGCGGAGGTTGGGTGGCCCAATTACGGTGGGGGATACGGTACATTGCTTCCTCCGCTGTTTCCAGCGGGTACAAGTGATTAATGGACCGTATTGAAATGTGGCCGGAAGGGAGTTTAATTTCGGCCGTGTCGGGAATGTTAGACTCATTTCTGATTATTCTTAAAATAATGGCCGTTTTCCATAGTGAACGGGGTTCAGTTGGATGATGAACAAGGACAAGTTCTCCAATTTTTGGCCACCGATTATTTGTCGGGCCTAATTTTTGGTACCGTTCTCTCAAGGACGGTAAATAATCAGTGAACCATTGTTGCCAAAAACGTTCTGTCTGTTGGGAAGCAGTTTCCCATAGATTTTGTAATGATTTTTGGGTACTTTCGGGCAATTCTGTCTCGGCATTTATGGGGATGATCAAATGTGAAAGAGGGTTTTGGTTGGGATTAAGAGGGCGCAGGAAATCGATTGGCCTTAGGGGGTTAGGATCCATGGGATTCGCGGAATGAAAAGTGATGGGACGTGAGTTGACAATCATTTCAATTTCCGAGAGGGAGGTCATTAACTGAGCTAAGGGAACTGCTCGAGGACGAAATGAGGTAAATGCCCTTCGTAGATGATGTTTGACCAGTGAGATCAAACGCTCATAATGCCCACCACGCCACGGTGCGTGTGGAACACGAAAATTCCATTGAGTTGGAAATTGGACAGCCAAAAATTTTGAGAGGGCGACAAAAGTTGGGGCATTATCACAGTAAATCGTCGAAGGGATGCCGTATTTTGAGGAAAAACGGCGAAAAGCGAGTGTAAAGACGGGCGCCGACTAGTCTTCGACTAAATCGAGAGAAATGGCACGCGTCGGAAGGCAAACCCAAATGACTATCCAATGTTTTTTCGACATTTTACGCTTTTTTGGTACGTGGGGGTTTGTGACAACATAAATGGGACCAGTAAAGTCTAAGCCAACTTTCGAAAAGGGGGGCGAAGGTTTTACCCTGTCTTCCGGAAGGGGGGGAAAGGGGGGAAGGTCAAATGGTCGGGTGTTAAAACGTCGACAGGTTAGACAGTATCTCGAAATGATCGATTTTACAATTTGTCGTCCCTTTGGAATCCAATAAATTCTGCGCAATAGCGAAAGGGTCAACAATGGGCTCGAATGGACATTATTTAAGTGTATTTCGTAAACAATTAAATTGGTTAATGGCGATTTGGGAGGGAGGAAAATTGGGTTTTTTGCCGACGGTGGGAGCTGGCTTTTTCCGAGACGACCCTTTGCGCGAATAATTTTCTGTGGGTCTGAGTAAAGGCCCAAAATTTTCGTGACCTGATCAGAGGGTGGATTTAGGGTTTGCTCTCGTAAAATTAATTCCTGTAGAGCCTTTCTTTGCTCATTAAAGGAAATCGGATTCGGTGCTTTACATTGGGAATTTTTTCGGGTGCCATTTGAGAAACGAAACACATAACTTAACACCCTGAGGGCTTTTGGTAGCCTAGAAAAACGTGCCAAATCAATTAAATGTTTTAATTCGGGAGTCTGTTCGTTAAAAAACGTGAACAAAGGGGGAGGGTTTGCTTGAAAAGGGGCGTTTATAGGTTCTGATTTTCCGTATGAATACTCTTTTATTTGTGGGTTATTTGGCCAATGGTTGGCCGGGAGAGAAAGCCATTGAGGGCCTGACCACCAGGCAGAGAGAGCGGAAAGGGTAGGTGCGGAAGAAATTCCTCGAGTACCAATGTCTGCGGGGTTTTCCGGGCCAGGCAAATGTCGGACAGTTAAATGATCAACGGATTTAATGGCTTTAAGTCGGTTTTGTACAAAAATTTCCGTGGGCAATTTGTGACAATTAAGCCATGAAAGGACGATCGCAGAATCTGTCCAAAGATTTAAATTTGGGTCTAAATTTAGAGAGGGAAATTGGGCTTGGGTAAATTTCAGAGCACGAGTTCCCATTTCTACAGCAATTAGTTCGAGTTTGGGGATGGTTAATGGGATGCCTTTGTGAATTGGTTTAACTTTTGTTTTTGAGAAAATTAAAAAGGTTTCCGCCTGGGAAAATTTGGGGTGTGAAACTCGGAGGAAAACGGCTGCGCACATTGCCAAGGTGCTTGCGTCCGTAAAGCAATGTAATTGGTATTCGCGAGCAGATAAAGGAGACGAAATGGGGGAACGTGGGATGGTTACCTTGTCCGTCCTTTTCCAGGATTCAATTGATTTTTGCCAATTTGTGATTATTTCTGTGGGAAATCGTTCATCCCAATTGAGTTTAAGTTCAAAAAGGGACTGTAAAAATAATTTTAAGGGGAGGATAAGAGGGGAAATTAGGCCAAGAGGGTCAAAATGTGATGCAATAAAGGAAAGGACAGAGCGTTTGGTTGGGACAAAATCAGGCGGAGGGACCGAAAGTTCCAAAATTAAAAAATCCTTTTCAGTGTTCCATTTAAGTCCAAGAAACTTTTGTTCGGTCCCGGGAAGTTTTAATTGGCTTGGGAGATGGGAAATGGCTTCCGGATAATTGCAGGCGAATTCACGTAATGGCATTCCGGCCTTTTGAAATAAGGAAATGGCGGAGGTTGATTTCTTCTGTCCCTCGGTAGAATTTGAGGCAGAAATAAGGATATTGTCAACATAAATATTTTGGGAAATTTCCGTGGATAAATTGGAGGGAAAAGCTGATAAATGGTGGAGAATTGTGGCCGCAAGCAAAAAGGGGGAGCATGTGAGCCCAAAAGAAACACGGGTAAATCGGAGGATTTGAGTATTTGCTTTTGATGGGGGAAGAGAGGTATTTTTCAGCCACAGAAAGCGGGTACAATCACGATGTGCCGGGTGCACATTGACTTGGAGGAAGGCTTTTTCAATGTCAGTTGTAATGACAATTGGGGGAATCCGAAAACGTAACAAGAGACCGATAAGATCAGGCAGGATTATGGGACCGGGAAAAAGACACTCATTTAGGGATAGTTCTTTTCCGACGTGTGCGGAACCGTCGTAGACAATACGCACTTTGCTTTTAAGGGGTGAAATAACCGGGTGATGTGCCAAATAATGTAATGGAGGCGAAAATTCGAAGGGATTTTTGACAATTTCAACAATACCCATATTTTTCTGTTCCTGTATAATGGAGTCGTACTTTTGGAGGAGGTCGGGTTTAGCTGAAAGTGTGTTAAAAACAGAACGCAATCGGCCAAAACAAAGTCCAAAATTTGAAGGGAGGGGAAGGGTTTTGGGGTCGGAACGAAAGGGCAACTTAACTTGGTAGCGATTTTTGACAAATTCGATCGATTGATCGAATTGTTTAAGAACAATTTCATCAACGGAAATGGGTTGTGGGTCGTCTCTAATTCCTATCCCTTCCAGAGTGAAAAAGTCTGAGGGTGGGGCCATTGATTCGGTATCCGTATTTTGGGATGAGAAATTAATGATTTGTACTGGGAGAGTTGGGTGGTTACGGCGGGGTCCCCCTGCCACAATGGGGCCCAACAATGTGTCAATGAGATGGTACCCGGAGGGGAGACGTTGGACAGGAGTGGGTTCAAATTCATAATAAAAGTCAGCCCCCAGAAGGACAATGGGGCAAGCAGAATGGATTTCATTGACCAATTCGACATTTGAAAGTAAATTCGGGGAGAAGGGCAAATAGGAAGTGGGTTGAGTAAGGGTATTAACGGCACTTGCTGAAATTATGAGAGAACGTCCGTTCATTAACTGAAGACCAAAATTTGTTGAAAACGTTTGGACAGTTTTACAGTTTGGGTCATTAAAAACACCCAATTTAACTGAGGTTGGGGTTAAACTCAAATCCAATGTCCGAGCTTCGTTCAAATCAATATATGAATGGGTGCTGGCATCATCCAATAATCCGATGCCTTGACGGGTCATTTTTCGGTTTTGGGGGTGGAAAAGGGTAACTCTGACACACTTGAGTAGGATTGGGAGGGGAGACTTACGATGGGACACCGAAATTGCGGTATTGGTTTGGGACTTGGGAAAGGCGTCATCGGCGTCTTCCCGTGGACTAAGTAATTCAGACGGAAATTCAGATGGGTTAATTGGTGGGGAATAAAATTGAGAAGGATTAGGTTGGGTCGGGCTCGGAAGAGCGGATGAAGTTGTTTGAAAATGGGAATAATTCGTAGAACGATTGAATGCACCTGGAATTTGGCACAAAGCTCGGGGATGGGGGCCTTTACAATTTGAACAGGTTGCGGGGGAAGGGCATTGGCGAGAGAAATGGCCGGATTTCAGGCATTTAAAACAGCGTTTAAGGACTTTTAAACGATCCAAGCGGGACTTTGGGTCATTGTAAATGGTACAAAGGGTGGAGAAATGGTTGGGATCCTCGCAAAAAAGGCATGGCAATTTTGGCTTAGGATGGAATTTGCCGGATGCATTTGGGTTGGATTGTGTATGCTTTTTTGAATGGAAAGTGAGTGCGGGCAAGGGTGGATCACTTGGCTGGAATTGAGGGGGCATTTTTGAATGAGGTGACATTGGAACTTTAGGCCTAGGGGAAGAGGACACCTTTGGGAGAAGGTTCTGAATCTGTTCCTTACGTTTGAGTATGGCCCAAAGTCGTGATTTCAATTTGTCGGATGACCAATTATCGTCATTTTCTTTTGACATAAAAATTTCATCGAGAACAAAACGAGGGAGTCGTTCCTCGACCTCCATTTGGACAGCAACAGTATCATATGAATGATTTTGTTGGGACATTTGAACACAGATACACTCCAACTGGTCAAGGAGAGCCCGGAGGTCTTCACAAAAATAATCACCGGGTCGAATTCGGGGAAGTTTGCGCAAAGAATTGTGGAGGGCTCGGGCTACCTCCTCGGGATTCTCATAATGTTGAGACAAAAGGGAAACAGCAGAATCATAAGAGTCGTCGGAAATCGGGAGAGAATTAATTAAAGTAAGGGGAGGACCAGAGAGACATTGCTTTAGATAGGTAAATTTGAGGGAATTGGGAATGTTCAGGTCATGGACACCTGCCTTAAATGTGTTCCAAAAACTCGTATAATTGGTACAATCGCCAGAAAAGGTTGGGAGGGATGTTTTGGGTAAATGGACTAAGGAAGGGGCAGATGCATTTTGGACATTAGCTACGGGGAGTGCAGCTTCCAGGGCTCGCCGTTCGGTACGTAGGGTACGAAGGTATTTTTTAAGGTCAGAAATTGCTTTGGGAAAAGGGGTATCTAACACAAATGCATCGTATAATGGATTGTCTTGGGTCCTTTCAGCCCCAGTCATATTAGTCCTGAGGGTCATCCACCGATCGGAATTATCTTCGAGTTGCGTTAAGACAGATTTGACATCGGAATTATGATCATCCAGGGATTGGAGTTGGGAACGAATTGATTTGGCATACAGTATGTCGGGTTGACCATTTTGCTGGGGAACAGGAAAGGACTCTTGATCGGTGAGGAATTCTTCGGAGTCATTGTACGCCAATTTCAGTTGGGCTCGGAAATGAGCGGACATTGGAAAACGTGAAAAACAAAATAAAACGAAAAAAAAAAAAGACAAATTAGGGGAAAACAAATTTACGGAAAATAGACAAAAAAAGGAAGGGGAAAATAGTGGGAATTAGGGGTATTTTCCCGGCCGTTGTGTCGCGATTGGCGGGGATTTGCCCAATGCGATTTTAACCCTTCCAGACTCTTGAATAGGACTCAAAAATTGTTCACACAAAAATTCAACAAATCACTTTATTTCTCGATCACTCTTTAAATTGGCGAAGAAATGCAACGGTGAAAAGCGATGGGACGCAATGGAAAAAGCGGAAATTGCACGAATAGGGAACAGAAAGGGAATAAGAAAAAGGAGCAGGGAACAATCCCTTTTTAAAGGCTTTATGTGGGGGAAGGGGGAGAGGGTGGATAAGCAAAGGCATCATTGACCGGGCGAGGAGGCGTTGTAAAGTGTAGGGGGGGGGGGAAGAAGGCTTAATCATTTCGCAAAACGCGACACTCCCGCCGCCATAAAAAATGGCACATGTGCGAAAGGTGATTTGGGGAAAAGTGGGGAACAGGGAGGGCCATTTGGAAACTTGATCTGATTTAACGGAATCGGCACTGCGGTGGACGGCTTCATTCCTTCTTTTTCCACGAAAGTCACACGTTCGGGATTGAATTTGCGTACCGCCCGAGGACCATTCTGATAGTGCTTGATCGGGCCGACTCCAT
>CP049713.1:10727707-10757784 GCA_004148225.2 Heterodera glycines | reverse complement strand
TGCGGCGAGAGGGGGGGAAGGGGTCAAATAAACAAATCAATTATTGAATTCACAATTTTCTCTTTTAAAAGCATAAAGAAATGGGGGACCGTATAATAAAATATAATTTAGAAATTAAAATAATTAAAAGGTTAATTAATTAATTATTATTCCTAAAATAAATTTTTTATTACTTCTAAAATAATATAAATATTTTTCAGTGAATTAACAAATACATTTAAGTTTAATTATTGATTTGTCTGTTAATTTTTTATCTCCTCAAAAATAATTACAGCACCCTTTCAGGTGTTGGGCGTTTGTTTATTTGACCAATAATTTTTAATTTCACATCTTTACGTTGCCCCTCCCTCACACCTGCTCATTTGTGTAATTTGACACCGCTTCTTTTATCTTTTCGTTAAAAAGATTGTCTGGAATTTGTCTTGCGCCACACCGCTGTGCCATTCATTTATGTAATTTGACACCAGTCTGATAATAATTTCGCCAAAATTTATTTATTATTTGTCCATTTATTACGAATTATTTTGCATCTATCACTCCAAATTTTGTTAAAAAAATTTTTTTATTGTCCCAATTTTTACCATTTTGTGTTTTTTCAACAAAATAAATATTTGTTCAAATTTAAAGAATTAATTTTTAAAATTTTAGACACAAAAACAAATCATGAGCCAAAACCGTGACGAAAACTCGCAGCCACCTGTACTCGATGGACCGTACCCGCTGGCACAAGAGCGCAATGAGTTTGCGGAAGATGAAGCACCGGTGCGGCTTGAGATGTTGGATCCTCTGTCACAAGGAGTGGGTTTTGTTTTGAATTATTTAAATTTTTTAATTTTTCCATTTTGGCTTATGCTAATTGTTGATTTTGTTTAGGGAATTTGCCAAGCCATGGGCCTGTTTTCGTTTGCACTTGCCGACTGTTTGGCCACATTTCATACATTTGCCATACTGTTCGACTGTGAGACACCTGTGCCATTTGACGAGCAGCACAAGCGATACGTGTTCGAACACAGGGACAAACCGCGGCTAATCTACGTTTCGGAAGATGGTAGCGCTATACAGGTTTACGGTGTGGTGAAGCAAGGGGAATTTGTGATGAGCATCGAGACGATGTATCTCGATAAGCGAAACGGAGTTGATCACTTTTGCACATTCCTGCGCACTTTTGGCATTTGTTTCTTGATGTGCCATTGAATGTGTTTATTTGTTGCCAATTCAGAGCAGTAAATTGTTTGCATAATTCTGTTTAATTATTTTTTGTTTACAACCAAAATATTGATCCGCATTTTTATGTTATAATTTTAATTCATTTTTGAAATTTTTATTTAAATGACAAACGAAGACTTCCGCTTGTCCGAATGCATCCGTTTTATTGAGCTAACTGCCCAAGAGTATGATTGTGTTCTGCCGGTTCCACGGCTTGGGTTTGTCACGGAAAATTTTCTTAATAATTTTTTTTAAAATAGCTCAAGGCGCGATGAGCATCTGGATGCCTGTGTTCTTATGGAATCAGTGGGTTCAGGCCATCGGCTCTACATTTTCGAGTTTGAGGATTGCCTCCAGGTATTTTTAAAATATGCGGTCAATTAATTAAATAAATAAATAAAACAAAACCCCACAGGTGAAAGGACACATCGAAAACGAAGACGGAACAAGTACACGCGTGATGATTGAGCACTATGATAAATACAATGGGTTATGTGGATTTGAATCGTTTTTGGCGTCATGTGCTTTTACCTTTTTTGGATTTTTTGTTCCCGTTTCCTATGAAGATGATGATTGATTTAATTTTAAAATAATTTTTATTGTATATTGTGTTTCACAAATTCATAAACAAATTCATCCGAATTACTTGGCCTTTTCAAAAATTGCATAATAAACTCAAAATCAAATCCTAAGGACATAAAATAAATAAAAACTAAAACATAATGACCACAAACATTAGAGAAAATCGATTGAAATTTTCTTCGATTAAAATAAATTTTCCGAAAATTATTTGCCAAATATTTTTTGATCAGATCGTTTGGCATCTCGCCATAGGAGTCAAAAAAGTAGGCCACCCCCGGCAAACGCGCCCATATTGCGCACCTAGGCAGTCTTGAACATGCTGTAGCTGATCCCGTTGCTCTCAGTTGTACAGGCCATGCCAAGGTGCTCCTGGGTGTCATGGTACGCCCTTGCGTACCTGTTGTTCTTGTAGTCCAAGTTGTACGGAAACTGTGGGTATGTCCTGCCAGAGGCGGTCAGTTCAATATCCCGCACCTGAACATTTTTTCTGCCAGAAATACATGTCAAAGCGGCACTTACGTTGTGGTGGTTGAAGTAAAAGGGGTTCTTCTGATTGTGCCCAATGTAATTTTGGTTGGGCACCAGCCCAATGATGACCCTCCGTGGCACTTCCTCGGTGAACAGATTGGCAGAAAAATCGTATCGTCCACCGGTAATGAACAGCGACTTCATCAGCGTTTTCCGGATGCCGTATCTGGCGGGCTCCAGGTCCAACTTCTTTGCAATGTCTAGGCTGAGTCCGTCCATCAGATCAACCGTCTTCACTATCAGCCTGCAGTCGATAATCTCAAGCGTGTACTTGTCCCTATTTGCGGCTTCCTGATGTATCATAAAATCGTCCGACTGCAGGGCGAGCTCAATGTCAATCTCAACATTGCTGATCATGTACAAGTCCTGGTTGAATATGTCGGCGCTCAGCTTGCTTATCGCTTGAAAGCCCTTGCTCTCCTCCACCGCCTTTTTCCTTCGATCGTTTACTTTGGTCGGGTCACTGTCACGGAAATAGCCTGCCACGCCAAAGTATGAATCCTTTGCCGTTACAGGGTAGCTGAGCTCGGTGTCCAGGAACACCTTGTAGCTGTACAGCTGGTTTGAGTCGTACACCTCCCGCTGGTTGATGTGCACTTTCAGGTTCCGGATGAACGTTGCGCCGGGCATTTGGATAAGGCCGACCGCTGCGTTTGCCGGCACATCAACCACAACCCCATCATCTGCCACTTTTTTGAGCTTGAACTCTGTGCACACAAACACCTTGCTAAGGTCTACATAGCTGGTGATTGGGTGGATCTGAACCAACGGATTTGTCTGCTACTGCATGTGAAAACCACCTGCCTTAAAATGAAAGGGCCTAGAGCTTATTGGGTTCAGCGTCAGGTACTCCCTGTAGCTGGAGTTGGACACAGCGCAGCTCGTTGGGGGTATGGTGAAGAAGTCCAGCCCCGCATTTGCCACCTCAGCACTTGACACATCCACTTTTTTATACAACATTTTGCTAATAATAACCGAGCGAGTCAAATCTTTTCTTCTTTAACAGAGCTTTTTGGGGAACAGTTTGTCCAACAACGTCTGAGGGTTTCAAAATGATTTCAGCTTTTTTCCCGCCTCCTCTTCTCTTCCTTCTTCCGCGCCCCTTTTGTAGTGATGAAGAGGCCTTGTCCAGCAATTTTTTCGCTCCCTCTTTTCCTTCCGACACCAGCGCGTCTTTGATGTTGCCGCCCTTTGACACCTCGTTGAGGAATCGTGCACCCGTCTCGAGGCCCTCTTTGCCAATCTCGGCAGCAATGTTTGCTGCATAGGGTCGTGCCGCTGTGACCATTGGACGAAGGTAGCGCCACAGGTTGCGCAGCACAGAGCCAACTCCTGCTCCCTTCTGTCGGGGGACACCCAAGAAATAACCGTATCCCCGCTGAAACGTTGGTGCCCCCTCAAAGACGCTGATCGGTCCACCGCCTCCACTTTGCGGATAAATTTTCTCGAGCTGTAAATTTGAGCCGTCAAAAATCACGCGAACCATCTCTCTCAGAACGTTAACACCTTTTTAAATTGAAGAGTCAAAACAACTTGGCCAAACTCAAATGGCACCTCCCTTAAATAAGTGATTAGAAATAATTGCCCTGCTGAAGAGCCTAACCTCCCGGTCAGAGTGCGAATCTCAACGTCAAGCACATCCACCTCCCTTGCTATGATTTTGTGAAACAACGGCGCCTGGAAGTCCTTCTCTACCACACTACCCGACTTTCCCTCAACGGCAATCACTTGGAGCAGATTGGCAAAGGTGTTGCCGACAATCATGCTCTCAATGACGCCACTGTTCAGGTAAATGCACAGGTGGCTCACACCACCACACAAATCAACCGCATATTTTGCAAGCTCTTCATTTCTGATCTGCTGCTCTTGTTCATAGCCCAACACGTAGGCCAGTTGATCAGTCAGCGTAATGTGCGAAATTTTCCCGTTGAAAACTTTGAGCTCAAATCTGCCAATTTGCTCGGTGAAGTAAAAGCGGAACCCTTTGACCAGCTCGATCAGCTCCTCCTTTTCCTCTCGCGTTTTCACCGCATAGTTTTCATCGTACACCTCTTGCTCAAACAGCTCACGGAACTCCCCAATATTCTGTTGGATGTGCGCGGATGGGTTAAACTCGGGCGCCTCCCAGGGGAGCTCTGAGTGCCGGACACGGTACTTGTGTACAGCATTCACAAAGTGGTAATCATCCGTTTCGTGCAGATAGTGTACGTCTGGGGTTGGGTCTTTGCCGTGCACCAGCCTCATGTACCCGCCTCGCCACGGTCTGAACTCTTTGAGCAGCTCCAACTCTTTTTGCTTTCTTATGGCCTGTTGCTGTCGTTTAAGCTCTTCCAACTGCTTTTCCTCCTCTTGCTTTTTCTTGGTCTCGTTTTCCGCTCTCTCCGCTTCCGCCTTTGCCGCTCTTTCCTCTTCTGCGTTTGTTACCATTGCCACTCTCTCCGCTTCCGCCTTTGCCGCTCTTTCCTCTTCTGCCTTTGTTACCATTGCCACTCTCTCCGCTTCCGCTTTTGCCACTCTCTCTTCCTCTGCCTTTCTTTCTTTTGCCACTCTCTCATCCTCTGCCTTTCTTTCCTTTGCTACTCTCTCCTCCTCAGCCTTTTTATCCTTGGTCTCTTTCTCGCCTTTCTTTTCCTTTGCTATTCTCTGCTCTTCCTTCTTTTCCCGTGCCAGTTTTTCCTCCCTTGCCTTTCTTTTCCTTGCTGCTTTTTTCTCTGCAGTCTTCCTTCTATCTTCTTCTGTCTTACGACGCCTCTCTCTCTTCTTCTCGCCGTCTACGTTCATTTTCTCGCTGCTTTCTCTGCTCCTCTTCCCTTCGCTTTCTCTCTTCTTGTGCCCATTTTTCATGCCGCAACGTTTCTTGTTGAGCCGCTGATTGCTTGGTCAAATATGAAAGTGGGTTTAAGGGCGCTTCGCCCGTATTGTCTTCTTCCTCCTCAACAAACGAGACGTCAAGAATCTCGCCCTCCTCCTCATCGTCGTCGTCAATGTTCCCAAAACTTGCATGCACCGGTGCGGACCTTTTTCGTGTCAACAGCCGTTCCACTTCGGCAATCATGCCATGATGAATGCCCCTCTCAAGCTGCTGTGGCGAGAGAAAACTTCCCTTTGGCACACGGAAACGGTATTTTCGGCCGTCGTGCAGGTGAACAATCACATATTGTCGGTCTGATGTACCCAGCTTTGCCCAACTTAAGCCAAAAATCGGACCCAATAGCCATGATTTTCGCCCACCTGTTTGGGTAAATTATGCCTGACAGTCCAACCATCCACCCGGCCCCATCGAACACCAACTTCTTTGGCAAGTGCACTTTGAATTTGTTTGTTTTATTTCCAACAAAGCCTGGCGTATTGCTCGGCAAAATTACAAAGAAAGAGTTTGTCATTTGATCAACAAGTATAAATTCTTCAAAATGAGATCGTCCTTATATCGTGGTGTGCCATCTCGGTTCACTTTCCCCCATCTTTGATCCAGCGGAAACTCTTTGCCATCGTCGTCGTCGTCGTTGCCGGTTCATCCTTCTTTAGGTGCTTCATGATCAGATCGGTGCATCAAAGTTCAGCTTTGCACAGTCTTGGCAAAACGATTGGGTGAACTCAAGGCGTTGCTGCTCGCCATTCTGATTGATGAGTTTGAATCGGCTGTTCCCCTGCCGGAAATTGTCATCACGACACTCTTTGCACATGAACGTGAACACTCCGTACTTAAGAAATTTTCCTATTTTTTCAAATTAAATATTAGCCAAAACCTTTGGGCTGCCAATTTCCAAAATATGGTCGGGTACTCAAACACATTGGTCGGTTGTTTTTTGGGCGATTCATCTACTAAAATTTGGCTAATTTAAAGAAATTTGCATAAAAAAGCCAAACCTTCAGCTTCCATGGCTTTTGCTTTCTTCATTGCGGAAGCAATTTCCTCATGGATTTTGTCCAAGCGAGGCTTGCGTCCCCTTTTTGAGGGCCCCGGTTGCAGGTCAAGCAGTGTTTGAGTGTTGTTGTCTCCAATTGTGATGACGTCATCATCATTTTGAGGGGAAAAATTTTCCCGTTTCGACTCATCCATTTCTTTAAATTTAAAATTATTATAAAAAACTCAAAAAATGATTACTTTTGTTCTCAAACACCAATTGATCATTGATTTTTCTCGGGGCCATTACGATTAAGAAATAGTTTATGATTATAATTGTTAAAAGCATAAAATGAACCTGCGAAAAAACACGTAATTATTGATTGATAGTGAGAGGGGTGTTAGCGCGCAGCGACCTCCAGACGGGCTGTCCCTTTTAATCGATAGGCCACGCCCATCCACAAACACATAGACGAGAGAGTAGTGGTTAGAGAAAGATATAAAAGGGCGCCAATTCAAACACACAGTGAAACCCAAGCCAATTTATTGATTTTTTACAGATTATGGTACTCCCTCTGACTGCTGCCCTATCCACAATTAATTAAATAAATAAATAAAACAAAACCCCACAGGTGAAAGGACACATCGAAAACGAAGACGGAACAAGTACACGCGTGATGATTGAGCACTATGATAAATACAATGGGTTATGTGGATTTGAATCGTTTTTGGCGTCATGTGCTTTTACCTTTTTTGGATTTTTTGTTCCCGTTTCCTATGAAGATGATGATTGATTTAATTTTAAAATAATTTTTATTGTATATTGTGTTTCACAAATTCATAAACAAATTCATCCGAATTACTTGGCCTTTTCAAAAATTGCATAATAAACTCAAAATCAAATCCTAAGGACATAAAATAAATAAAAACTAAAACATAATGACCACAAACATTAGAGAAAATCGATTGAAATTTTCTTCGATTAAAATAAATTTTCCGAAAATTATTTGCCAAATATTTTTTGATCAGATCGTTTGGCATCTCGCCATAGGAGTCAAAAAAGTAGGCCACCCCCGGCAAACGCGCCCATATTGCGCACCAATGGGTTCCCGGCATTCCCGACGGGTCCTGAAGTGGCAAAATTTATTTTATTGAAAATATTTTGGCACTCACCAAATTGACAATTAGACTGCAGGGAAATTTCGTGCACTTTGGCAATCGGTCGGCCGGAAAAGTGCCAACAAAATATTTTCTCGTCGTCCGGTTCTCAAAGAGAGCTCTGTCGATGAACCGATTGTCCATTCCTGCGACGAATCCGCCTCTCCCTCAAAAACAGGTAAAATCCCGCAGCCGCAGTACCTGCTGCACCAAACAGGTAGATGAGGCAGAGAAAAAAGTTGATTGGCGACTTCTCGATCACATCCGGAAAACACAGTACAATCCCTTCGTGTGCAGCATTGGAGGAGGGCATTTGAACAAAATCGGAGGAATAATTCTCACCATTCATACTGTAAGGTCACTAGTGATTGATCTGTTCCGGTCAATCAGAATGAGCCCGTCAGCCTCGGCATAGGCTATTAAAGTGACCCCCTCGTTCGGAACCGCTTCGGCAAACCGAATGTTCACCGCTGTACAGCCCTCCTTGATCAGCTCAAAGCCCGGCGAGTCCTCCTGCGCATTGGTCATTTGGAAGACATAGAGGCAGTAGGCAGTCTTGAACATGCTGTAGCTGATCCCGTTGCTCTCAGTTGTACAGGCCATGCCAAGGTGCTCCTGGGTGTCATGGTACGCCCTTGCGTACCTGTTGTTCTTGTAGTCCAAGTTGTACGGAAACTGTGGGTACGTCCTGCCAGAGGCGGTCAGTTCAATATCCCGCACCTGAACATTTTTTCTGCCAGAAATACATGTCAAAGCGGCACTTACGTTGTGGTGGTTGAAGTAAAAGGGGTTCTTCTGATTGTGTCCAATGTAATTTTGGTTGGGCACCAGCCCAATGATGACCCTCCGTGGCACTTCCTCGGTGAACAGATTGGCAGAAAAATCGTATCGTCCACCGGTAATGAACAGCGACTTCATCAGCGTTTTCCGGATGCCGTATCTGGCGGGCTCCAGGTCCAACTTCTTTGCAATGTCAAGGCTGAGTCCGTCCATCAGATCAACCGTCTTCACTATCAGCCTGCAGTCGACAATCTCAAGCGTGTACTTGTCCCTATTTGCGGCTTCCTGATGTATCATAAAATCGTCCGACTGCAGGGCGAGCTCAATGTCAATCTCAACATTGCTGATCATGTACAAGTCCTGGTTGAATATGTCGGCGCTCAGCTTGCTTATCGCTTGAAAGCCCTTGCTCTCCTCCACCGCCTTTTTCCTTCGATCGTTTACTTTGGTCGGGTCACTGTCACGGAAATAGCCTGCCACGCCAAAGTATGAATCCTTTGCCGTTACAGGGTAGCTGAGCTCGGTGTCCAGGAACACCTTGTAGCTGTACAGCTGGTTTGAGTCGTACACCTCCCGCTGGTTGATGTGCACTTTCAGGTTCCGGATGAACGTTGCGCCGGGCATTTGGATAAGGCCGACCGCTGCGTTTGCCGGCACATCAACCACAACCCCATCATCTGCCACTTTTTTGAGCTTGAACTCTGTGCACACAAACACCTTGCTAAGGTCTACATAGCTGGTGATTGGGTGGATCTGAACCAACGGATTTGTCTGCTACTGCATGTGAAAACCACCTGCCTTAAAATGAAAGGGCCTAGAGCTTATTGGGTTCAGCGTCAGGTACTCCCTGTAGCTGGAGTTGGACACAGCGCAGCTCGTTGGGGGTATGGTGAAGAAGTCCAGCCCCGCATTTGCCACCTCAGCACTTGACACATCCACTTTTTTATACAACATTTTGCTAATAATAACCGAGCGAGTCAAATCTTTTCTTCTTTAACAGAGCTTTTTGGGGAACAGTTTGTCCAACAACGTCTGAGGGTTTCAAAATGATTTCAGCTTTTTTCCCGCCTCCTCTTCTCTTCCTTCTTCCGCGCCCCTTTTGTAGTGATGAAGAGGCCTTGTCCAGCAATTTTTTCGCTCCCTCTTTTCCTTCCGACACCAGCGCGTCTTTGATGTTGCCGCCCTTTGACACCTCGTTGAGGAATCGTGCACCCGTCTCGAGGCCCTCTTTGCCAATCTCGGCAGCAATGTTTGCTGCATAGGGTCGTGCCGCTGTGACCATTGGACGAAGGTAGCGCCACAGGTTGCGCAGCACAGAGCCAACTCCTGCTCCCTTCTGTCGGGGGACACCCAAGAAATAACCGTATCCCCGCTGAAACGTTGGTGCCCCCTCAAAGACGCTGATCGGTCCACCGCCTCCACTTTGCGGATAAATTTTCTCGAGCTGTAAATTTGAGCCGTCAAAAATCACGCGAACCATCTCTCTCAGAACGTTAACACCTTTTTAAATTGAAGAGTCAAAACAACTTGGCCAAACTCAAATGGCACCTCCCTTAAATAAGTGATTAGAAATAATTGCCCTGCTGAAGAGCCTAACCTCCCGGTCAGAGTGCGAATCTCAACGTCAAGCACATCCACCTCCCTTGCTATGATTTTGTGAAACAACGGCGCCTGGAAGTCCTTCTCTACCACACTACCCGACTTTCCCTCAACGGCAATCACTTGGAGCAGATTGGCAAAGGTGTTGCCGACAATCATGCTCTCAATGACGCCACTGTTCAGGTAAATGCACAGGTGGCTCACACCACCACACAAATCAACCGCATATTTTGCAAGCTCTTCATTTCTGATCTGCTGCTCTTGTTCATAGCCCAACACGTAGGCCAGTTGATCAGTCAGCGTAATGTGCGAAATTTTCCCGTTGAAAACTTTGAGCTCAAATCTGCCAATTTGCTCGGTGAAGTAAAAGCGGAACCCTTTGACCAGCTCGATTAGCTCCTCCTTTTCCTCTCGCGTTTTCACCCCATAGTTTTCATCGTACACCTCTTGGGCTCCCTGATGTTTCGTCACTGAACCTTTCGTCACTGAACTTTTCGTCACTGAACCTTTCGTCACTGAAATAAAATTTTAAAAAATTAAACAATACGCCAAATATTTTTTTTATTTTTTGAATAAAAAAGCATTAAATTTGAGCCAAGTGATATGAAATCGCTCTTAAATATTGCAATGGGTCTTGACCCGCTCGTTGTTGGAATTCAGCGAAGAGTTGCCGCAAATTGTTGTCTTGTTGTAGATAAATGGACTTTCTCTTAAGGCCCTTTCCCCTTATCCCATTTGCCGGTGCATTGTGAAAATCGGCAACAATGTGCTGCCAACGTTCAAATTCTTTAAGCATTCGCTTAACAAATTTGCTGAACAGTGGGTTTGGTTCAAGAAGGGCCCCCCAAATGTTATGCCACGCTTCTAACGAATTGTTGCTTCTTGAAAGACCAATTTCGAGGCGATGAGTCAGATTCCATAGCTAAATTACAGAAATATGTAAAAGTAGATAGTCAAGAATTTTTTACCGCTATTGGAAACAAGGCATTTCGATGTGCCAAATTCTCATGAGCTATCCAAGCACGCAACCATCCATCACATCCCTGTCCATAATTCGCTTCCTGTTCACCAGCAATTGCTTTGAATGTAAACAAATTGTTAGAAAGACTGATATTTTAATAATATTTATGTGTTTAAAATACTATGTTAAATTGACACAAAACTAACAATTTTTAGAATTTTTCAAATACATAACTTTATTTAAAAAAAATAGTTTTCACTAATAAATAATTCTTTATTTTATTTCAGTGACGAAAGGTTCAGTGACGAAAAGTTTAGTGACGAAAGGTTCAGTGACGAAACGTTCGGCCACCCACCTCTTGCTCAAACAGCTCACGGAACTCCCCAATATTCTGTTGGATGTGCGCGGATGGGTTAAACTCGGGCGCCTCCCAGGGGAGCTCTGAGTGCCGGACACGGTACTTGTGTACAGCATTCACAAAGTGGTAATCATCCGTTTCGTGCAGATAGTGTACGTCTGGGGTTGGGTCTTTGCCGTGCACCAGCCTCATGTACCCACCTCGCCACGGTCTGAACTCTTTGAGCAGCTCCAACTCTTTTTGCTTTCTTATGGCCTGTTGCTGTCGTTTAAGCTCTTCCAACTGCTTTTCCTCCGCTTGCTTTTTCTTGGTCTCGTTTTCCGCTCTCTCCGCTTCCGCCTTTGCCGCTTTTTCCTCTTCTGCGTTTGTTACCATTGCCACTCTCTCCGCTTCCGCCTTTGCCGCTCTTTCCTCTTCTGCCTTTGTTACCATTGCCACTCTCTCCGCTTCCGCTTTTGCCACTCTCTCTTCCTCTGCCTTTCTTTCCTTTGCTACTCTCTCCTCCTCAGCCTTTTTATCCTTGGTCTCTTTCTCGCCTTTCTTTTCTTTTGCTATTCTCTGCTCTTCCTTCTTTTCCCGTGCCAGTTTTTCCTCCCTTGCCTTCTTTTCACTTGCCTCTTTCTCTTCCTTTGCCTTCTTTTCCTTGGCTGCTTTTTCTGCAGTCTTCCTTCTATCTTCTTCTGTCTTACGACGCCTCTCCTCTTCTTCTTCTCGCCGTCTACGTTCATTTTCTCGCTGCTTTCTCTGCTCCTCTTCCCTTCGCTTTCTCTCTTCTT
The DNA here is from genome assembly GCA_004148225.2 of Heterodera glycines. Lineage (NCBI taxonomy): Eukaryota > Metazoa > Nematoda > Chromadorea > Rhabditida > Heteroderidae > Heterodera > Heterodera glycines. Next base: position 10,745,992 of record CP049713.1, on the reverse strand, counting down.
GTGCCCATTTTTCATGCCGCAACGTTTCTTGTTGAGCCGCTGATTGCTTGGTCAAATATGAAAGTGGGTTTAAGGGCGCTTCGCCCGTATTGTCTTCTTCCTCCTCAACAAACGAGACGTCAAGAATCTCGCCCTCCTCCTCATCGTCGTCGTCAATGTTCCCAAAACTTGCATGCACCGGTGCGGACCTTTTTCGAGTCAACAGCCGTTCCACTTCGGCAATCATGCCATGATGAATGCCCCTCTCAAGCTGCTGTGGCGAGAGAAAACTTCCCTTTGGCACACGGAAACGGTATTTTCGGCCGTCGTGCAGGTGAACAATCACATATTGTCGGTCTGATGTACCCAGCTTTGCCCAACTTAAGTCAAAAATCGAACCCAATAGCCATGATTTTCGCCCATCTGTTTGGGTAAATTGTGCCTGACAGGCCAACCATCCACCCGGCCCCATCGAACACCAACTTCTTTGGCAAGTGCACTTTGAATTTGTTTGTTTTATTTCCAACAAAGCCTGGCGTGTTGCTCGGCAAAATTACAAAGAAAGAGTTTGTCATTTGATCAACAAGTATAAATTCTTCAAAATGAGATCGTCCTTATATCATGGTGTGCCATCTCGGTTCACTTTCCCCCATCTTTGATCCAGCGGAAACTCTTTGCCATCGTCGTCGTCGTCGTTGCCGGTTCATCCTTCTTTTGGTGCTTCATGATCAGATCTGTGCAGTCAAAGTTCAGCGTTGCACAGTCTTGGCAAAACGATTGGGTGAACTCAAGGCGTTGCTGCTCGCCATTCTGATTGATGAGTTTGAATCGGCTGTTCCCCTGCCGGAAATTGTCATCACGACACTCTTTGCACATGAACGTGAACACTCCGTACTTAAGAAATTTTCCTATTTTTTTTCAAATTAAATATTAGCCAAAACCTTTGGGCGGGCCAATTTCCAAAATATGGTCGGGTACTCAAACACATTGGTCGGTTGTTTTTTGGGCGATTCATCTACTAAAATTTGGCTAATTCAAAGAAATTTGCAGAAAAAGCCAAACCTTCAGCTTCCATGGCTTTTGCTTTCTTCATTGCGGAAGCAATTTCCTCATGGATTTTGTCCAAGCGAGGCTTGCGTCCCCTTTTTGAGGGCCCCGGTTGCAGGTCAAGCAGTGTTTGAGTGTTGTTGTCTCCAATTGTGATGACGTCATCATCATTTTGAGGGGAAAAATTTTCCCGTTTCGACTCATCCATTTCTTTAAATTTAAAATTATTATAAAAAACCCAAAAAATGATTACTTTTGTTCTCAAACACCAATTGATCATTGATTTTTCTCGGGGCCATTACGATTAAGAAATAGTTTATGATTATAATTGTTAAAAGCATAAAATGAACCTGCGAAAAAAACACGTAATTATTGATTGATAGTGAGAGGGATGTTAGCGCGCAGCGACCTCCAGACGGGCTGTCCCTTTTAATCGATAGGCCACGCCCATCCACAAACACATAGACGAGAGAGTAGTGGTTAGAGAAAGATACAAAAGGGCGCCAATTCAAACACACAGTGAAACCCAAGCCAATTTATTGATTTTTTACAGATTATGGTACTCCCTCTGACTGCTGCCCTATCCAAACTGCTAAACTGTAAACCCGAAAATTTAGCAGAATATTTGAACAACCACGAGGCGGTGAACAAAGCGAACGCTTACCTGGCCGGCAAAAAACTCAAAACAACCTACCAGGGTCGTGATTGCAAGACTAAAGAGGTCAAGTTCGGCACATTTTCGGTGAAAGCCGCTGCGGAAACCTACGCCTTTGAGGGATTTCTTGGCAAGTTTCCAAAAATTCTGTTTCGGTCTAACACACATGCGTTCAGAGGTTAAAGTCCACCAGTATTTCTACATAAAGCACCGGATCCGCCTACTGTACCCTCAGCTGAAGTGCATTGTTGAGTACCACAACAAGGGCCACTGCAAATACTATCCCTTGGGTATACAATTTTGTCCGGAAAAAAATAAAAATAAACCCTTCAGAGTTGTTGGCCATTGAGGAGGGCTGTGAGAGTGAACCCGTCGAAAGACCTGCCGCTGAAACGACTACCTGGACTACTTGAACTTTCGCAGTGGGTGGCAATCAACACTCTACTGATCAATGAAGCGTGTGCGGCAATCGGAAAAGTTGGGCGAATTCCCGGAGATTGAGTTCGCCGTCAACACAATGGGCGTCACGGTGTACTGCCCGCGGCACCTGCAAACGCCTCGGTTTGTGCCATGGGACCAGCCCGGGCGGTGCTCGAGCTGTAGAAGCGGAACTGTTGAGCTGGACTACATCATCCAGCCCGAGGGGGTGCCCATCTTTTCGAATCGGCTAAAGACAGACGGCGAGAACTTTGTGCCGTTTGATGCAATTGGTAAGCTGCAGGTGTATGTCAGAGTTTGACTCTTTTCTTAAGTGGACTTTGCCGATCGTGCGAAATTCCGCATTAGGGCCCGGAACAAGGTGTTCACGCTGCCGCTGCGACACCCGGAGGTGCACGCCGCCGGCCCAAGCTTGGAAGAAGGCGTAAAAGAACAAAAGGAAATGACTCAGATGGCATAAACACTTGTCCATTTTTCTATTGTTGATATTCTGATGGACTACCCAAGAATAAATGAAAGTGAACTCGCTTTTCCCATCCCTTCGGGGATTATTGTCAGCGGTCCGTCCTCATCGGGCAAGACCCAGCTGGTCCTTCGCCTGTTACGGCATGCCAACGTGATGTTTGACCCGCCGCCCAAGGCAATAGGTATGACGCGGATGGGGGAGGGGTCCGCGCCGTTTGTTCCGATTTTGCTGCCGCCAATTGCCCAAATTTGCCGCCCAAGAATTTGCACCAAATATTCCACAAGTTTATCTCAAACTTGGGTAATTAAACCCATACATAAGAAATGTGTGAGAAATACAATGGGGGGAAATTGTGACAATGGGGACAAAATGTGAGGGGGAAATGCAAAGGGAAAAATGGCACAATTGGGGGGCACAAAAGTGGGGTGAGTCGCGGGGAGGGGGGCACATCACCGGAGAAAGGCGGGAGGGGAAGGGTCCGGGCGAATTTGCTCTCCCGCAAATTCGCAATTTTCCATCAAATGATCGCCGATTTTCATCGGCTGTCCGCCTTGGTGATGTGTTGTTTCGCCCGTCGCACCGCGATGGTCCGATCGGCGTTTTTGCACTGCCTCGGGCGTCCTTCACGCGGAGAAGGCGCCACATCCGCTTTTTATCGCTTTCCTTCCCCTCATTCACGTGCTCGCCTGCTGCCGTCCCTCCCTTCGCCCCCTTTTTGTCCTCCCTTCCCTTCATCATTTCCCGTTTGCCCTATTTTTCCCATCTTTCCATCCATTTATCACTCCTTGTTCGCAACTTCATTCACTCCTCCCCGTCCTCCTCATTTGTCCGCTCAACGGACATTCGCGGCTGTCGTTCAGCCGCGACATTCCCACGGCTTTGAAAACGTCGCTTCGAACGGAATGCGACCATTTGTCGTTTCAGCTCCATCACCAGCGGTGACGGCTCGGGGTCCTCTTGATGTGAACTTGACGTTTCGTTCGCTCTCATTTCCTGGGGCATTGAAGGCGGTACCAGCTCAATTGCTTCAATCCTTGAAATTGCCGGTGCTCGCCGTGTGCCTCGAGTAGCTCTGTTCCGCTGCGTCCACTGATTTCCCGTCACCAAATTGCGGATGGTAACGATGACGGGCCCCATTAAGTAGACCCATACCAAGGGTATCAGGACATCGCGCCCAAAAATGAATGTGACGTAAATGCAGCATGCCGTTGTCCAGTAGGAGACGAGCAGCCGAAGTTTGTCCATGAACCATTCTTCGGTGAGGCCAATCACTCCGTTCGGGAGAGCTCCCAGTGTGAGCGCACGCGCCGTTTTGTGCTCCTTCTCCTTCGACTTCCATTGATCCAAACGCAGCCATTCATCCAAGTGCGCGAATAGCCCTTCGCCTGTTTCGTTGTCGATCGTCCATCGATGAAAAACTAGCGGCGTGATTTCCAACAACGATTTGTCTCCAGAGGCTTCGTGGATCTCAGAGATGCTGCTGGAGTCGATTTTCTGGATCGTAGCGGTGCGTGTGTCGATTTTGATCCAATTGCTCTGGCTCAGTTGCAGATAATGGTAGCGGAAATTTCCACAATCTGCGAATGGTGATGACGCTGTGAGGATGTGAAGCTCCGGATCCAGGAATGCGTTGAGCGTCTTCTTGTCAATGCGGATTTGGACCGGAATGTAGCGGTAACAGTTGTTGACTGCTTGATATTCCACATTTTGCATTGAAAAACTCAGCGCACGAGAAGATTTGCATCGTGTCCTCGTTTAGCCACCTGGCCATAACATCCTTGCGTCGTAAAAGTCGTCTGGCCTGAATGGTCGGATTTCCTCCTCTGGAACTTCTTCGGCATTCCTTGGAAAAAAGCTGCGCGATTGATCGGCTTGTGGCGAGTTGTCCTGCGGTTAATTGTGCTGCGAGTTGTTCCTCCTGGATGGCTCTTTTCCCAATCCACGATCGTTGACGATCTTCAGGTACTCATCCTCCAGGATTCCAAACGATTGGTCCGACAAGCGAATTGGTTTTCCGTTGCATGCTGTTTCCATTTTCGCCTCTTTGCTAAACGTTAGCGCCTGTTCCTTGCTTTTGGATATCCATGTTCCGCCTGCCCAATCCGTTGATCCTGTGTGCTCTCCGTCCATACTTTCGACGAAATGGTAGTCACATGGCTTACAGCTCTCGTTGCACTCCGTTTCCCAATTTAGGGTTGTGTTGTCTGCCATGTTGCAGTTTCCGGTCAAATAGTTGCAATCCTCCAAGTGTGAGTAGAGCGGGCTGATCAACTCAAAATTGTGAGGGCGGTAAAACAGCGTCGCCTTCTCGACAAAACAATTCAGACGTTACGCTCTCTCGCTCCCCCGAAATTAGACTTGAGAATCTTCCCGGAAATTCCTCGTTCAGTGGGTTGTTGCTGCTCCATCCTCCTCCTTCAATCGGAGTCATTGGCTTATCTTCGTACGGGCATTTGTGCTGTTCGATCATGGCCATGCAGATTCTCTTTTGTACTGGCAAGAATTCTTTCTCCGTACGAACGAACTGATCCCCCAGAAGGTTAGTATAAAAATACTCCTTCGTTCGTTTGATGGCACATCTGTAGGCCTTCTTCACTTTTTGTGGCTTCCGATACGGCATGTAGAGTGAGATGGTCAATCTTTTCCACTGAGAGGTGAGGCCTGGCGGTGGTTTGCAGAACGGTGATTTATCCGCGTCCGGTATTCTCCACAAGGATGATCCTTTGTGGGCACACCAATAAATGGGGTCGGCTCCACGGTGAACTTCCTCCAATTCTCGATTGAGTCGTCGTACCGCCGGTTTCGTTTCATCGGTCACCGTGCCCACGGTTGGGTTCGGCTTTGTCGTTGTTGGCATGGCACTGGCTTGAGATGGACGTTCCGTGGTTGCTCGGATTTGATCAGTCCAGCGGCGGCTTGGAATTGGAGTCCACAGCCTCCGTCCTGAGTCCGTCCTTGGTTCTCGATTGGTAGTCTTCCACTGTGGTTGCGTGGTGACTCCTTTCGTTTTCGTCGTCGTTCTCGTGGTTACCGTCGTTTCGGGAGTTTCGTAGAGTAGTCATTACTGTACTGGTACTGGTACTCGTACGCACTGTCGTCGTTGCTGCCGAAGTTTTGAGTCGTACCACTCGTTTGCATCCGCGCCTTTTTGTACCATTCCCGGATATGCGCAATGGACATATCCGCCGCTGTTGTCGGCAAAGTGGGCGTGATTTGCCCCCTCTTGTCGAGGCTCATCCGAAGGTACCGTCGGCTCCGTAAATCCAACGAGTTCCTCCATTCGTAGTGGTCTTCCGAAGGGATTTACAGGAATCCATCTGCCGTTTCGTTCCGGCCGAATGACTTGTCCATTGATCATCATTGGTTGCAACAGTGTGATCAATAACATGACCAGCATGGTCAATCCTGTCAGACTTTTGGTTACGGCTCGCCTCCATCCGGTTGTACTCTTCTGGGCTGACTCTCCTGACTCGGGATTTGTTCCCGTGTTGGCCGGTGTTCCTCTGATCGCCGCTGCGAGTTCTCCAATTTTTTCGTATTGGTAAATTCCACAGCCTTGCATCTCGGCGAATTCCTCAAACTCTCGCGGCAAACGTGCATTTTTCCGAGTCGCCAAATGAACTTCCAGTCCTGCCCTTGCCATATCTTTTATGTCTTCTTTGAACACTTCCAATTCTTCTCTTTCTTCCCTCCGCAGCTCCAAATTGAAGATAATTTTGATATTCCAATTGGCCGGGAACATCTTTTCACGCAACGGTTTGTCACCAAAATGGACGAACCAGCTCGAGCCTTCTTCCTCAAATTCCTTGGCCACCAGCTCAGCGGCTTCTTGGTTACTCACAACCAATACCCTCTTGCTTTGGAGATGGCAGTCCTTCCAGTACTCCTTGGCTCTCAGTTTGGTCAAGGTCTGGCCGAATCTCTCCGTGAGATTCCTGAGCCAACTCTCAAATTGCGCCTCTGCACTTATCACATTCGTTTTCACTGGCACATCCTCCAGACCAACTGGTCCATAGATTTTTCCTTTCCACTCTTGTCCAAAAACTTGGCACGAATTGTCCCATGCCGTCAGCACACACTCGAGTTGCTTCTGTGGTATCGTCTTCTCATTGTTTTGGAGCACTTTCGTCCACCAATTCTTCAATGAATCCTCAATCTCGCTTCCGCTTGCCAGCAAGACGCACCAATTTTCATTGAATTTCTTGGCGTGCATACGTCCTAGCCAATCGAATGCGAAGGCTTGGGCCAGGCAGACCGCCTTCGATTCGGCTTGCGGAATTTTGGTTAGCCGGCCGTGGGACAGACTTCCCATGGTGCAATTCCTTTGACAACCTTCATGTCCCTTTACACCAAGCTCACATCGCGTAAACAGCGAATAATTGATGGTACGTCGGTAGCCGAGACTTGCTGGTGCCAGCTTTATTCTGCCAGGGTTCTCTTCAGCTTGTTGCCCTTTGCCTTCTTTTCAACTGTTCGTCCAACGGATCTCTGGCTTTGAGTCGTCGCTGGGACCGCACGGGCTCCTTTGACTGGCTCTCGTCCCGTGCTCGCTTGTCATTCCGAATTTGCCCTTCCATCTCCGTACTTGGGGCCAGCAATTCGGTTGTGGCTCCATTTGGTTGCCGTAGCGGAGAAATGTCATGGGCACGTGGATGTCGGTACTTCCGCCCAGTTTGGATCTCATTAAGGTGCCGTCCACGGTGCCATTTCTGCCTTTTGTTGATCCCTTGGTGCGGGGCATAATGCCCCTTTCTCCGAACCATGCCGCGTGGTAGTCCCCAACGCATCCGATCCTTCTCAGCATTTCTCTCTGCTCTTCGTTTTTCGTACATCTTCCTCTGTTCAAGTGTCATTTCCCTATCAAATTTCTCCTGGCGTGCCAATTCCTCCAAAGGAACTTCTGGCTCGGGGTCTCCGGGAAGCACTTCCATCGGTTCGAAAGGATTACATGTCGTTCCGCCCGACGATGATTCGACATTCGTTTGCCGTTGAGAATCCTTCATTGATTTTTCCAATTTCTCCTCTGCTGCCTTTCTTTCACGCTCAGCGACGCGCCTGGCGTCATCTTCCATGAATTTGACTTTATCTTTTCGCAGCCTTTCTTCTCTTAGAGCCGGGTTAGCCTTCTCTTGCAGCTCTCGTCTCACAAATTCAGTGCCGCCCAATCCAGCGAACAACTTCCTCAATCCCGAAAGATCAATCGTCCTCCCCCGTCGTCGTCGATACGTGCGTGTTTGCTCATTGTACGCTACTTGTGACGGAAAGAACGGGTTTCGGCGAGGAATTCTGTAGTTGCCCGGTCGCAGTGGATCATATGGCCCATTCTTCTTCAATTTGCCTTTGCCTCTGACTTCCTCCGTTGGCTGTCTCTTTCGAATTCTCTCTTTCACAGCTTGCCGCTCATTCCTTCCTCTGACAGGAGACAAACTCGATTCTGTCGTGACGATTTGTGAATCCTGCATCACTGTCCCTGGAGGCAGACTTGACTCCGTTGTGACAGTTTGCGGGTCCCTGCCTTCCATCACAGCACTTGGTGAATCCATAATGGCAGTCACTTGAATTTGACTGACTTCGTCCTCCGCAGAAGTGTTAATTTCTAGAGGGTACAAAAGGTCTTTTATTGTTAATGGGCCAAAATAGTCAACGCCCGTCTTCTCAAATGGCCTTATCATCGCAACTCGTTCCCTGGGCAAGTTTGGCATTTGTAAATAGGCATATGGTTTAAGCCTTTCTTTGCGGCAATTCAAACATCCGTGTCGATCAGACAATATCGTGTTTCTGATGAACCTTCTTCCTTTGGGTATCCAGTACTTTTCCCTTATGTACCCCAACAGAGTACTGTGACTTGGATGCTTCATTTTCCAGTGTGCTTCCAGCACAATGAGTTTTGTGGTCCATGCTTCAGGAGGCAAGAAAATCGGGAATTTCGTATCCTCCTTTACAGTTGCTTCTCCAATGCGTCCTCGGCATCTCCAGATTTCTTTGTCTTTGAACAGACGAAGATTTTCCTTTGTTTTTTCCTCCGTTGGAAATTGTCGTTGTGCTTCCCATATCAGCAAATGTTCGGATGCACATAATTCGGGCACTGACAGTACGCCCTTGTCTTGGTTCCCGTGCTTTTTTGGGCCCATTTTGCTCAGAATTGGCAACAAATTTCCATTGTATCTGTTTTTTGCCACCGAATGTATCCAGCGTAAGACATAGGCACCCACGGTTTTGGCCTTTTTCCAGCTGGAGTACCGGTTCATATCAATAGTTGGTTGGAAAGGCACCTCATTCATGACTGCGGCTGTTTTCACTTCTTCATCTTCCGCACTTCCCCTGAGCTTCTCTTCATCTGGGTGATAAACCTTTGCTGGTTTTGGCCACAGGGCCTTTTCTTCTGATAAACATTTTGGGTCATGCTTCCATAACAAATTTCTGCTCAACTCTCTTGGTGTTGTGCCGCGTGATGCCACGTCCGCGGGATTATCTGCACTGACCAAATGTTTGACTTCAAACTGTCCACGTATTTTTGCTAATCGATTTGAAACAAATCGATCGCATTTATTATGCTCCTTAATTCGTTCAACGGAACACAAGCTGTCAGTCCATTCTGTGTTGGTTTGAGTTTGAGATGTTGGAGCACGTACTTTAACAACTTCACTCCCAGCGTTATGGATTGTTTCCATTTTTGGAATTGTTGCCGCAACATCTGATATGTTGGAGGGCTTCACCAGGCTCTTTGCAAACACCAAATTGGCGCTCATTTTTTCTGTCGATTCCCGGATGTAAATGGCAACGCCTAAGCCTTTTCCGCTCGCATCTGCGAAACAATGCATTTCCTTGTCCACTTCGTCTTCGTTGTCGACTCTTCGTGCGAATCGAATTTGGACCTCTGTCCCCTCTTTCGTTTGCCAAGTCTCCATGATTTGATTCCATTCATGAATCAATTCTTCTTCCAATCCTTCATCCCAGCCGTTTTTGGCTTCAAAACGTTTTTGCAAAAAATGCTTTGCTGGGAGCACTGCAGGCGCCACTAACCCCAAAGGGTCATAAATTTTTGCAATGTGTGCCAAGATGTTCCTCTTCGTGTGCTTTCCGGCAAATTTTTTAAATCGGAAGCAAATTTCATCATCCTCATTCGTCCACGGAATTCCGAGAACTTTTATCTCCTTTTGGTTTTTGGCCAATAATTCCGCAGGAAGGCTTCGTATGGCGATCGGCTTACTGCAGAAAAATTCCTGCAGCTTCATTCCCCCTTGACGGAACAGCTCGATCGATTCGTGGCAAATTTGCGCCATGTCTTCATTCTTCTTCACATTGATCAGTATGTTGTCCACGTACAAATTCTCCATTATGGTTTGCGGTAGAACCGTGTCGTAGAATGAAAGATGTTCGCGGATGGTTGCATTTAAAAGAAATGGTGAAGTTGTCAATCCAAATGAGACCCGACAGAACCGAAACACAACGGTTCTCACATATGTTGGGCTTGAAATTTCTGTCTTTTGTGGATCCTCCAGCCACAGAAATCTGGTCGCGTCTCTGTCCTCCTCTCTTACTGATAATTGGAGGAAGGCTTTTTCGATGTCCGCCAAAATCAGATCCTTCATTCTTCTCCATCTCAGAAGGATCCCGGTCAATTCGTTTAACAATAACGGCCCTGTGTGCAAGCATTCGTTCAACGATGGGGCTCCTTTGCGGTTCGCTGGCTTCGCGGATGCATCCATCACAATTCTTATTTTTGTCGTGGCCTTGTCCATTTTTATCACGGGCCGATGTGGGAGATAATGTACCGGTCCAGTTGTTTGTGTTGGATCCGGCACTCTTTCGATTATCCCGTTCCTCTCCCACTCATTGAAAATTTTTTGGTATTCGTCCACCAAATTTAATTCTCGCAATTTTTTCACTGTGCCACAAAGTCTTGCCCTCGCTTGTTGAAAATTTGTCGGCAAATCCTTTACTCTTTCGTTCCATGGTAGGCCACATTCATATCTTCCTTCTTTGAATGTCAAGCCTTTTCTGAACGTTCTCATCACTTCTTCTTGTCTTTTCTTCTGGATTGTCGCTCAATCCGATTATGTTCAGCCCGAAAAATGTTTTATCTGTTCTTCCATTTCTTCGTCAGCATCTCTTCTGCTATTGGCACATTGTAAGGCACTTATGAGTGCTCCAGTGTACGTCACTTGCACACTCATGTCCATTGGGCCCTGGACTTGGCCATAACCACTTATCATCCGCCCGACTCGAGACGTTGACAATGTGAATCCACTTGGCAACTTTTCTGTCTCGTCTCTTATTTTCAGGTCATGTCTGACATCCATTCCCAACAGAATGTCTGGTTCTTGGCGCGATGGAAGGGAAAGTTTTTTCTTGCTTAATTCCGCTTCATCCATCGAATTCAGCGTTACGATGGGCATCGCTTTCACAATGAATTCCATTTCATTGAGTGCGCATATATATGGGTCTCCGTTGACTCCCAAAATCCTACGCGGACACATTGCTCACGTAGCGTTTGGCTTCTTTCTCCCAAAACCAGTCAAATGGCACTCTTCCGTTTCAATCACCGGAAGGCCTAATTGTTTTGCCACATTGGCACGGATGAATGAGCGTTCACTTCCGTCATCCACAAAAACTGATGCGACCATGCTTCTTTTTGGATTGGATGGATTGAAGATGGTCACCTCTGCTGTTCTCAGCAGCTCGCGAATTTCCTTGCACTGAATTGCATTGCGAGGGCGTGAACGAGACTTCTTTGAATTCGTCTCGTTTGTCCGGTTTCTCTTCTTCCGGACGTTCATGACTTTGTTTGCCATGTTTTCCATCTGTTGCCCTTTGTGGGTTTGCCTGATGGCATAATGCCGTTGGGTGTGCTTGCTGGCACTTGAAACATTTCATTGGGCATGGGCAATTTCTTCCGATATGATTTGACTTCAGGCATTTGTAGCATAAGCCCTTCTCCTGGAGGACTGCAAATCGTTGTTGCACCGTCCTTGCCTTTTCGCAACTGTCGTGTCTGTGTTTCCCTCCACAGAAAACACACGAAGCAGTTCACCTTGTGTGTTAACTGCTGTTGGATTCCGCTGAATTTTTGGGCTTCTTCCTTGTCCCTTACGTTCTCGGAATGCGGAATTTCGTGGCGTCTGCTGAAAACTTCGCTGGCCTTGCCTCGGACTTGGCATTTTTTGTTCCGGATTTTTCTTCGCTCTCCATTGGGTTTCCCGAAATGTGTTGTGGCTACATTGACTGAGCCTCCGAATCTGTTCCGCCTTAATTGTCGTTTGAATCCATGCTCTGGATTTGCCTCTTTGCCTTCGAAGCCATACTCTCATGACTTCTTTGATTGCTAGCTCTTTGCTCAATGCACTTCCTAAGGCCTTTCGGAGGGATGACGTGTCCCAAAAGTCTGGATTTTTTGCTTTCTCTTCCAGAATTTCACGCAGGAAAGGCTTGTATAGCTTCTTCTCAAGCATTAAATAAATTGGCGGCCCTTCAATGTCTTCTTCCGCTGCTTCCAATTCTCTTGCTAGGCGTTCCAATTCCATGCAAAAATGCTTTGTGTCTTCCACCGAAAAGCATCGCTTGAGGTTCGACAACTCCGTGTGCAACCTCCTTACATATTCGCCTTTGTCTCCATAGGTGTCCTTTAACAGCTTCATGGCAATTTCGTAATTTTTCTCTTCCAGGCGTAGGCCTCCGATGAGCAATGCGGCCTCTCGCTCAACCAGCGATTTCAGCAAATTTAGCTTCTCCGTTTTGCTTCCTGGCTTTTGGTCCACAGCCACTTTAAATGCTTCTTCAAACATGGGCCATTCCCGTTTGTCTCCCCCAAACGGCTTAATTCTTAGTGTTGGCAATTGGTACAATGCGGCAGTCATTTCATTGCCTCTCGCACGGTTATTCCCTTTGTCTGCTTCTGCATTCGACTTCGACATTGCTTTTGCATGTTCTCTTTGCTCCACTCGCGCGTCTCTGTCTGCTTTGGAGCGTTGCAGCTTTGCTCCTGCTTCCACCTTCATCTCCAGGTCCTTCAGCTCTGTTAGCTTTGTGTTGGCTGCTTCCATTTTTGTGTTCAGTTTCTCCGTTGTTTGAAATTGTTCATACGCTGTCTGCTCACTTTTTCTTTCGTCCTTGTCCATTTTTTGTATGACGTCATGCCATTTGCTTGCGGTTATCCAAATTTGCTCAATTTTGGCATTCACTGCCTCCACCTCTGACTTTATTCTCTCTGCCGCGCTTTCCAGGAGAATTGCATTTTCCAATGAGGTCAGAGTTTGGTCCGGCTCAGCATACAATTCTGTTGCCGTTTTCGCCTTCTCAAGAGCCTTTAGCTCTATTGCGATTTTTGTACGCAAAAATCCCGACATTTTTGCTCACTTTTGGGTTCTGCTACCCGACTTCCGAACAAATTGTGTGGGGTTCGGGGTCACAAAATAGCAGTAAGTTGGACAAACAGTGGACAAAGTGAGTTTGACTTCAGACCCACCAAGAGTCTTACAGTGTATGAAGAAGGACGCTACGAGTTACGAAAAACTCGATGGGTCCGACCGTGTAAGCGGGAGGCGCCTTGGGTCACAAAAAACCCTAGGAGCGACCTGCTCACAATGGGGGACGCCTTGGGTTACAAAAAACCCGAGGGGTCGGTCACTGGAGAAAGGAACACGCCTCGGGTTACGAAAAACCCGAGGGGCCAACTGAGCAAGGAAAAAGACGCCTCGGATTACAAAAAATCCGAGGGGCCAAACCCTGGGGAAGGCAAGCGACACGAATTACAAAAAATTCGTGAGGCCGAACTATGGGACCGGGGAAGCGCCTCGGATTACAGAAAATCCGTGGGGCCAAACCCTGGGGAAGGCAAGCGACACGAATTACAAAAAATTCGTGAGGCTGAACTATGGGACCAGGGAAGCGCCTCGGATTACAAAAAATCCGTGGGGCTGCGCTGATTGGCAAGGGAAGTGCCACGAATTACAAAAAATTCGCGGGACTCAGCTCTGGGACCAAAGGAAGCGCTACGGATTACAGAAAATCCGAAGGGCAACCTTCCGGGTTCAATTCCTACCGTCCCCTGTTTTTCCCTTTTTTGCCCTGCCCAAATCTCAAAATTTCCTCTTCCCCCAATTTACTCACTAATCCCAAATGCTCCTGTGCGCAATGTCTGTTCGGCCGCTTTTTGTCCACGCACGGTCCGTTGAAGTGCCAGGGTCGCCACTTGACGCAGATGGGGGAGGGGTCTGCGCCGTTTGTCCGTTTTGCTGCCGCCAATTGCCCAAATTTGCCGCCCAAGAATTTGCACCAAAATATTCCGCAAGTTTATCTCAAACTTGGGTAATTAAACCCATACATAAGAAATGTGTGAGAAATACAATGGGGGAAATTGTGACAATGGGGACAAAATGCGAGGGGAAATGCAAAGGGAAAAATGGCACAATTGGGGGGCACAAAAGTGGGGTGAGTCGCGGGGAGGGGGGCACATCACCGGAGAAAGGCGGGAGGGGAAGGGTCCGGGCGAATTTGCTCTCCCGCAAATTCGCAATTTTCCATCAAATGATCGCCGATTTTCATCGGCTGTCCGCCTTGGTGATGTGTTGTTTCGTCCGTCGCACCGCGATGGTCCGATCGGCGTTTTTGCACTGCCTCGGGCGTCCTTCACGCGGAGAAGGCGCCACATCCGCTTTTTATCGCTTTCCTTCCCCTATTCACGTGCTCGCCTGCTGCCGTCCCTCCCTTCGCCCCCTTTTTGTCCTCCCTTCCCTTCATCATTTCCCGTTTGCCCTATTTTTCCCATCTTTCCATCCATTCATCACTCCTCGTTTGCTTCGTTCATTCCTCCCCGTCTCCTCATTTGTCCGCTCAACGGACATTCGCGGCTGACGTTCAGTCGCGACAGGTATGTGCAAAGGGGGTTTCTGTGCAGTGGGCTGTTGCTATTTAGTATGGGCATACGGTGAGTACTCGACGCAGATTCCCGATCTGGAGCGGCAGGGAGTTGTCCCCCACGCAGGTGCCCCGTCTGACGAGATGCTGAAAAAGCTGCCAAAGCCTTGTCTGATTGTTTACGATGACTTGATGGGTGACATTGAGGCCAAGAAATTGGCCGATCTGTACACCAAAAAGTCACACCATAACAATTTTTCCGTGATTTTCCTCACGCAAAACCTGTTCGATAAATCAATGCGGGTGCCAAGGTCCAACGCCCAGTACATCTTCCTGATGCGGGCTCCCAACGACATGCTTAGCATTCGTAATTTGGCCAGCCAGATGTTCCCTCGCGAGCAGGGATTCCTGATGGATGCCTACCGACAGGCATGTGCCCTACCGTACGGCTACCTGTTGGTGACTCTCCACGCGAACAGAGACAACATTATACGCCTAAGGACAAACATTTTCCCAGACGACGAGGAGAGAATCATTTTTGCCCCCAAAAATGGTTAAGCGGGAAGAGAAGATCGGTGAGCGGGTTGTGCACAACTACGACTATTTGAAGAAGTTGGGAAAGACAACGTCGGAGAAGAAGCGCCGTCATTTGTTGAACAGTGCCGGTTGTGAGGAACTGTTAACGCTTGTCGAGATTTGTCTCAACGTTTTGAACGGGAGTTTCTGTCTGAGCAGGAAACAAAAGCAGAGACTTGCGCCATTTGCAAAAGACATCAGACAGTTGGCACGTGTGCGAAGCGAGAGGGGTGCGCGAAAACTAGTGCAGCAGTCAGGCGGATCACTTTTTGCCCCTTTGTTGGCCCCCATTCTGATTGAGGCTGCCCGATACCTGCTTTCGCGCAGCAATAATGGCCAATAAACTTATTCTGCTGCCGTACGAGCACTACAGGGGGCTGGTTGCAGCGAGGGAGACAAAGAATGACGACGACGACGACATTGCTGAGCGGACAAACTTGGGCTTTGTCAAACGACAGGTGACCGCTGCAGTACAGAAGCGGAAGGGAAACGTCAGCGAGCGGAACGCAATGTACAACCAGCAGCTGCGCCGGTACCTAAAGATGCGCAAGGAACATAAGGAGCGGCCCGTCCGGGTACAGCTCAGCAACGGCGCTCAACTGCTAAATAAAACAGTGGAGACGGGTGTGCAGGTACGGCCTGGTCCGGACGAACCGAAGGACAAGTCCGTGATGGTTACCGACGAAGATGAAGAGGAAGAAATTGAAGTGCCAAAGTTTTTAACCCCAACAAGCCAGACGCAGGGAAGCAGCCGATCACCCAGGACCAATAAGAAAGCAGCAAAACAGCAAAAATTGATCGAGAAGAAGGACCACCTGTTGGCCATCATTATGTCTGATCCGCAGAGATTCGGCGCAACTGACCGTGGGAAAATCATTAACCCAAAGACGGGCCGAGAGTTTATCGACTCGGACCTGGCCTGGTCAATTGAACGCCTGGTGGACCCTCGCCCGGAGAATGCCCCTTCGCCACGCGGAACCAAAGAGTTGAAGAGGAAACTCGCACAGAATCCGCTCGCCAGTAGCCTACTCAATCGACTGTTTGTTGGGTCTGGGTTCGTCGGACAAGTCAAACAAAGCGGGCGTTTTATTCCCTCAAAATGGACAAGAAAATAAACAAAATATACACCGACCCGGCCAATCCGGGCGGGTATGCGGGTGCGAGTGCCCTGTACGCGGCGGTGAAGGAGAAGCACCCGAAGTTGAAGCGTGCCGAGTTTGAGGACTTTTTGCAGAGGAACACCACATACACGTTGTTCAAGCCCAAAAGGGAGAAGTTCCGACGCCTACGCACTGTGCCTGCGGGTTTCATGACCGGTAAGCTATACTGGGGCTTATTTCGCACAATTCAGGGTTCAGATGTTCAGGCTGACTTGGCCGATTTCCAAGCCCTTTCGCGCAAGAACAGCGGCTACCTGTACCTGCTGTTGGCTGTGGATGTTCTATCGAGGCGAATGTTCGGCGCCGCCGTAAAGAGTAAGCGCCCAGTGGACATGAAAAGGGCGTTTGAGGAGCTATTTGAGCAAATGCCAAGGGTGCCGGACACACTGTACACCGATCGCGGGCTGGAGTTTGTGGCAAAACCGTTGAAGGAGTTTTACGCGGAGAAGGGCATTCAAAAGTTTGAGACCAGTTCAAAGAAGAAGGCCGCCGTTGCGGAGCGTGCCATACGCACCCTAAAGACTCGGCTGTACAAATATTTTTCCTCCAACAACACATCGGTGTGGGTGGATGTGCTGCCAAAGTTTTTGAGTGCCATCAACAACTCGGTGTGCCGCGCGACCGGACTTAGACCGAGCAAAATCAGCGACACCAATGCGAGGGAGGTGTGGAATAGGGTGTACGGCGAAGGGCTCGCACAATTGGACAAGACACCAAAAATCAGAGCCGGGGAAACGGTCAGGATTCCCGAGCCTAAGCACATTTTCGAGAAGGGTACTGTAAGCCACACATTTTCCGATCAATTTATTTTAATTTTTAAGGCTATATCCCCAATTACTCTGATCACGTGTACACTGTGGATGAGGCCCGCTCAACCAACCCCCAGCACTATTTGCTCAAAGACTATTATGGCACAAAGTTGAAGAGAAAATTTTATTTGCCAGAATTAACAAAAGTACAAGTGGATGAAAACACAAATTCATGTTTACAACGACAATCATCAGCGGGGTTGTTGGCTTTACAATACTCCCAAGTGCTGTAGCCAAAGGGCACCACCTTCAACCCATGGTCCCGAATCACACCCTTATTTACTGTTGGGTTGAATTTCTTCACCAAGGGCACAGTGAATATCTCGCCCTTCTTCGTTATCCGGAAGTTCTTCGTCGGATAGTTGAAGCGGACGTTGTTGTCCTCCTGCCCCAACTTATTTAGCACCATGTCTTTCATCTTCTCGAACGTCATCCTCTCGCAGGCGTCCGAGTCCAGGGTGATGCCGCGCAGCTTGACCTTGTACTCGTCCTCCCCCGTGGCGTTGTTGCGCAGCCACAATCCATAGGCCTTGGGTCCAGCTGAAAATTTCAAATCATTTTAAAGTTATTTTGCGCAAATTCTTATCGCACACAAATTCCATAATGGTGTGGTTGGGGTACTCGTCGGTGAGTTCCCCAAGCTGCTGGCCGCCAGGAAGAGGGTCGCTGAGTTCTGACTTGAAGTCGTAGAAGATGTTGTCCGTGTCCTTAAATTTAGCAATTATTTTTTTTTTTGTTTTGATTTTACCATGTAGAGAAGCCGCGTGTCATATCGCTGCACCCGATTTTCTTGCTTATACACCAAATGCAGCGATTCGAGCAGATGAACCCGCGCTGCCGCCGTTGTCCAGAGGGCAATGGCAACCTGAGATATCTGCATTTCAAAACAAAATTTTCCAAGTTTACATTGCTGGTGCCGTGCTCCACCACGTCTTCATCGCAGGCCTTGTAGCAGACCATCCAGAATTTCTCCGTCAGCTGATCGATGCTGCTGATTTCTATTTTGGTGTTGTTCAGCAGCTTGGCCAACTCGGCGTGGCATTCCACGATCTCCGTCTTTGTGAGCCGGTTTCTGAGTGCAAAACGGCCCCACAACGAGTTGAGGCACAGCTTCGACAAGTAACGCAGCCCGGGATTTGGCGTAATGTTGTTCGCATCGAGGCACACTTTGTTGCCCTCCCATGGCTTGTTGATGTAGTCTTGCTGCCGACGCTCCCGCTCCTCTTCGTCAATGCCGGCTTCTCTGCACGGTGCTGGGTATCCACTTGCTGAAGCATTTTGTTTTTAAATTTTGTATTA
>CP049713.1:10697752-10726903 GCA_004148225.2 Heterodera glycines | reverse complement strand
TATGTGCGTTGGGTGGCCAAATAGTCCACTACATCCTTTCTACTCATTTGATTGTTCACCTTTTTCGCCTCGCGCAAAAGCGGCTCAACGCTGGTAAAGCTGACCGATGAGTTAACATCTTTGTACAGCTGGTCCAACAGCTGTTCTTTCTTTCGGTCTATCACCATAGTGTCGGTTTGAACCTGAAGACACTTTTCCCTCCTCCCCCTTCGCACTTCTTTTTATGTCCTTTTCCATGCCTAAAGTCAGTCAGGCCTTTGCCAAATTGTAGAGGCTGTTCCGGAAACAAATACTTTTTTAGCAACGGATCCTCTCTTGCCTTTTCAGCAAATTCCTTGTAGCCCACAGGCGGCCCTTTGAATTCGCTTCGCTTGTCCCTGTTCAACAAATGGCTGACAATTGCCTCCACGTTGCTCGTTTTAAACTCGGACCCATCTGCGCGCAAAACCTTTCCCTGATCACTGACTCCCAGACTGTGCCCCTTTTTTCGAATGTGTGTGATCAGTGCATTTTTGGTCATCTGGTAGTTGTGTTTTGGTTGAAGGCGATCAGCCGTTTCTCCTCCTCCTCCTCCTCCTTTTCCTGCTTCCCCATCTCTTGCTCTGAGCACTCTTTTTGCTGCGGCACCACCTGTTGACGCCGTGGACGATGATGATTGTGCGTCGTCCCACTGTTCCCCATCATCTTCATCACCCTCTTCTTTTTCCGTTTCTCCATTTCCACTGCTGTTTGGTGTTTCTGCTGCTGCTGCTTTTCTTTGTTGTTTTTGGGCAGGTCTGCGATTTGATAATGCCCCCGCCTTTTGTGTGTAGTGGTGTCTTTGCCTCCTCAACCCAAACGCTGATGGTACAATGTTTTTCTCCAATCTTTTTGGCGTTGAATGATCGATCGTTTGCGGCGGCGGCGGCGGCGGCGGCGGCGTTGCTGCATTTTTTTCTCTCTCCTTTTCGTGCTGAAGTCGAACATTGATCGGCTGCTCCTCCTGCTCGCGCACCAGTTTGTTGAGCCGTTTGAATTCCTGATGGTATTGCGCGGCCTTCTGCTCTTCGTTCAGCTCCCTGCTGCGCTCAATTTGTTGGATGCGCGAGCGCAAAAGCCCAATTGGTGTGCCGTCGGCACCGTCTGCTGCTGCTGCTGCTGCTGCTGCTTGGGGTTGAACAAATACCGACTGAAAGACGTCCTCCGGGACGAGAAACATTCGCATTGCGTGACGCATTTTTTTTGCGCTCTCCTCAAATATATGAGTGTTCCTGTTGTTTCGCTTTTATATATTTATTTATTTATTTATTTCCCCGTCAATTAGTTTTTTTTTGGCAAAAATTTGTCCATCAACACTGGTAAGAGAACACTGGCCAACATACTGGCTACCATTGGGAACCCAGCACCGGTTTGTTGTTGTTGTTGTTGATGATTCAGCAATAGCACCCTGCGAGCTGTTTTAGCGCAACGCGCGCGTGCTAAGCTCCTCAACTGGTGCTTCAGTTCACCCAACCGTTGAATTTGTCGCTTCCCTAACGGAACACGACCCTTCAACACATTAAAACACATTTCCACAAAGCAGAGCAGCTGTTGATCCAAAGCGTTCTCAATCATTTGGCGCTGACTGCTTTTTGAGCGATATTTAGAGCGAAAGTGGCGTAAGAAGTCAGCATTTTTCAACATCAGCGGGCTAACATTCATATTATGTTTAACTGTACGTCTTCTTCCTTTTACATGCTTCATTTTGCAACATAAACCAATGGGGGGAGCCCGCCCTGCTCTCCATATATATTCGTTTTTAGGCGCAGCAATTCCGGACTCTCGGGGTGCATGTCAATCAATAGGTAGCCAAACTGCTTTTCGGTTGCGTCTCGGTATGCTTCCGTGAAATAGTTGTTTTTCGTTGGAAATAGCTGCGAGGCGAGTGTGCGCACTTGGAGCGCCCCTGCCGGGTTACGCATCAGCACCAGATAGTGCGAGTTGTTGCGCGCAACCCGTAGTTCTTTCGCGAACAAATGTTGAGTGACCAACACAACGCTAACCCCCCCAATGTGCGATCCCCGGTTGAACACAGTGTCAAGAAATTGTTGCCCCATACCAACCATGAGATCATCCAGCACCATCAGCAGTTTTCCATCACTCTCTTTTGCGCGCCGGTTAACCTGCTCTTCGGTTGGGCTTCCAGCATGTACAACAACCCTACAGCCGCCGATGTGTCCACTTTTCTGTAGCTGTATTATATTTGGGTTCAACTCCCCATAACAATAGAAAATCTCGGAGATGGGTTCCGAAACTAGCGCATTCACATTCCTCAGCATTCGCAGCACCCATTCCGATTTTCCACTCCCCGTGCTCCCCGAGATTGTCAGCGTGAACGGGTGTTGAAATTGCAAATGTTTTTCATCAAATTTTTGAAAATTGTCAGCCATTTGTTTAATTTCATAAATTGTTTCAAAATACCTACATTTTCTATTTTATATATACATATAATAAAAAATAAGTGTGTGTGTGTTTAGATCATTCTTAAATTGTTCAAACACCAAATGGACGCAATTCTTGCAACCGATTGGCTCCACAATGCGTTCCCAGAGCGAAAGACAACAACAACAACAACAACAACAACAACAATTTCTAGTGTGGGAGAAGAATTAGACGATGCCGTCAAAGCAGTGAGTTTTACACAAAAATAAATTTAAAAAAATAAAATAAAAAAATAAATGAATAAATAAAATCAAGGACGAGCAAATCAGTTGGCTTAAAATTATCGAAGAGGAGGAGGAGCGAGGAAATGAATTGCAAACTGGTGAAATGGAAGTGGAACGAGCGAAAGGTTTGGTTGTTTACAAGAAAAAAAATGAAAAAAAAATTTAGAGATTGAGCCGCCAAAGCGACAACACTTACAGTCCAAGTGTAGCTGTAACGAAAAGCAAAAGAGTGTCCCGCTGATTGACTTTCTCTGCCAACACTACAAATGTTCTGTTAAAGAGCTTCACGTTCTGCTTCAGACGCTGAACAAACGTCGCGAAATTTCGGAAATGTTGCGCTCTCAGCTTCAGTTACGCACCAATCATCTGCGTCCTGCCTGGAAAAATTTTCGCGTCCATTGCAACGAACTGACAATTCATCCTGCTCAAACTGCATATGCCATGCGCGGTTATCTTGGCATTACGGTTTTTTAATTTAAATTTATCAGCTCCTCAATTGTATAGATGATATACATTGTTTTTAGGTCCGTATTTACTACTATGTGAAGCATGGCGTAAAGCTCGTTTATCCTCAGCTTCCCTGTGTTCTTCAAATTGGCGGTGGTGACCATTGTTCTCTGTTTCCGCTTGAGTGTCTGAGCGTCATAAAAGATGCTTGATTAATACGCATCGGGTGTTTTATATATGAATAAGTTTGCTGTGTTATTGTTGTTGTTGTTGTTGTTGTTTTTTTTTAATTTCTCCTAGATAAAAAATGTTAATTATTCAAAATTGTACCGCGGTGTTTAAATTACAGCTGTTGCCTTTCACAAAAGAGCAGTTTTTGAAAATTGCAAAAAATGGCTTCAATTCCGAGTACGACCCCCAACGATTTCATGCAATCATCATACGACTACGTCTCCCCAAAAAACGCACTCTTGCATGTCTTTTATTTCGATCAGCCCGTGCTGTGTTGACTGGTGTGCCTTGTCCAGACAGAGCGGTGCGCGAGCAACAAAAAATCAGACGGAGGGTGCAGCATGCGTTGGGCTCCCAGCTAGGAATCCACGAGTTACGTGTTACAAATGTTGTTGGTTCTTGCACTTTATCACATCGATTGTCCATGCTGAACTTTTTACCAACACTGGACCCACACAGGTTCCGCAACATCAAATATGATCCTACAATTTTTCCCGCCATGCGTTGTAAAATAGTCATTGACGACGACGACGATCACACTTTGGTCACTTGTCTAGCCTATCATTCTGGAAAAATCATTTTAACAGGATCTAAAAGGCAGGACAATTTGAACCACGCCTTGCATTCATTCTTAGCTGTCTTAAATAATTGATTTGTTCATCCAATTGTAATAAACACTTTTTTGTTTTTGCAACTGATTTTTTTTTTTATTAATTCCAAGTTGAGCACCAGGACGGTTAGAAATTAAAAAGGCATCATCATCATCATCATCATCATCATCACCACCATCATCGGCATTAAATTGCTGTAATTCTTGCCCCTGCTGATGCTGAACTGTTTGCGCTTCTCGGAATCCAAACGGGGTTGTCTTCATGCCGGGTCGAATGCGCCCCTTCACATAATGGGGCTGATAGTCTTTGTGAGCTTCGTGGGTGTACAGGTCCGAACACGGAGTTCGACCAATTTGAGGAAATTTGATTCTTATTGACGCACTGCTTCCCGGAACAACATGAACATCCTCCATGTTAAGCACATCGTCACTGTGGCATACAATGTTAGGCGGAGTGTTTTGTGGAATTGTAAAAAAAAAAAATTACATTTGTCCATCAATGTTGTAATGTTCCAAAACAATGTGCTTCATGGACTCGAAGTTTAGCAGTTGCTGGGCGGAATAAGAAAGACGAAAACTTCGGACTTTCAGTTCAGCACGCTCATCCTCCCCACTTGCGCTATCACAATGACGAAAGCCATAATTTTTTGGGCCACCCGACACAAATTCATATATTCGCCTCGAACAATGTTCCCTCTTCATTTGGCCCAGCGCTTCGCCTTCAGGTACGTGTTGTCTCCCACTGCTTGCCACGTAATAGATTGAGTCGGTATCTTTGAAAATGATCACAATGAGAAAGTAGCTTTTTTTTTTTGTTGAACTTACCACAATAAAGAAGCTTATGGCCCAATGTCTGCACCTGCTCCATATAGCTGTAAAGATGTAGACGAGCATATGAAGTGACAAAAATTGCAATTGGCAGGCAGTTGGTTGACGGCGCTTTCGCAAATTCCGCTTTTTTCCTCACAACAACTCGGTCCATATGAGGTGAGACGTGATGAAAGTCAATAATGTCGATGGTGTGATTTTCGAGCAGTGCATGAAATTCAGCTGGAGTCCGAGTATAACGTACTTCCGTACCACCAACTCGTTGTGCAAGTTTTCCCCAGAGTGAGTTTGCCAGAATTTTCTGTTTTTTTTTTACTCGATTTTATACGAAAATTTCTCTAAATTATTTACCGCAACCATTCGAAGCCCGGGATTGTTTGAAATTTTGTTGGGGTCCAGCTGAATGCCCTCAATCCGCTTAAATTCATCAACATATGCTCTGCGCTGTTCATCGGAATCACAACCGGGTGGCCAGCCGCTTGCTTGTACTTTAAGGCCCACAAAAGTGTTAACGTATTCACGAAAAAGTTCATTGTCCCACTCTTCATAATGCCAAACCTATATTTTTTTTAAAGGCTCGATGCACTGAACGTAATTTTTTTACCTCATATAAGTCAACTACTTTATAACCAAGCTGTAGGGCTTTGTTCAATTCGGCATGAGTGTACCTGAGGCAAAAAAAAAAAGAGATTGACAGCCGCAAAAAATTCCCAAAATTACGCGGAAACCCATGCCCTTGCTGCATCAACGTGTTGACATGCCCGTTGTTGCCGATTGTCAGCACAGCGCGCGCAAAGCGGAAAAGTTAGGCGTCCGTCTGTCGTCCGGTATGGAAGCAAAGGGATTGTTAGCGGGCGTGTAACAGGATCGGGCGGAAGAACACGGACAAACAACAGGCCCGAGAATGAGTTAGCGTCGGGTGAGCACCAGGGAAGCGGTGACGTGGGTGGGCTTAGTAGCGTTTCACGGGTAAGAACACGAGGGTTACCAACAGGAAACGAGAATGCCTTCATCACATATGGATACAAGCTTACCTAAAAATAAATAATTAAAATTTTTTTTGCTCAATTATTATTATTTTATAACTATATCAATGAGGATTATCTCCTCGTCCGAGTTGCATGTGTAATGAAGAATAAATGGTTCAGTGCGACCACCACGTAGTGCATCCTCTCTTGGATCAAGTGGTCTTGGAACAAATGAGGCATTATACAGCCGCCGAAATTCTGGGTCTACTCGAAGGCGTTGCTTCACTTCACATCCCCAGACAACCTCCAATTCAAACCCATGTTGATTCTCCAGTTCAAATAATCGCCTCTTTGTTCGTTCATACAAGTCTTCAGCTGTCTTACCACCCGCCAATTTTTGTTGTCTGTCGTTTACGTAACATTTTGGACAGCCTTCACCGTTTTATGAAAATTAAAGAAAAAGAATAATAACATTTTTTACCGTGATAAAAGCAGCCCATATACTCAATGGCAAGGTCCCGTTCAGGTGGATCTCGTGTGACTAATCCATCAAGGCGGTAACCAGTGTCCTCAACGTTAGCTTCACCAATGGACCACTGTGCAGATTGAACATGCACCCCAGGATGGGTCATTTCATAGTAACGAATGTAACGTGCCGATTCAGCAGATGCTCTCCTCCCCCTTAGATAGCCACCCTCTGGCGCGTTAACCAGCTTATTCATTGGAAGAAAGCAGCGACGCAGAGTTGCCAAAGCAAGGCCAGCTGCTGTGGATGCGACTTTGAACGGATCGAGCCCATTCGTATTCTCAGCAATAATTTGCGAAATTGGAGCACACTTTCGCGTAGAATTGCCACGTCATTCATACAGTATAGGATGAGTTGTTCACGTAATTGAAAGCGTGAAGCGCGATTCTCGGCCTCCCACCAATGAAAAAAGGCATCTCTTTTTTGTGCTTTCATGTGATCAGGTTGATAAAATTCTTTGGGCGGTAAACCACGCAATCTTTGATGCAAATTTTCACGCCGAATGAACAGATAAGGAAAAAACGGTTTTGTTGTCGCAACTTCGGTGTTCAATCCAAATGTGCGTGGCAGGGCATCCAACTCACAGAAAAAAAAGTTCAGCGAATCTTTGAACACCACATGCCGTTGGTGGTTCCCCTTCAAAGTCATCGAAAAAATTTTCAGCCCTGTTGTGCAAATACGCTTTGGTGGTAAATTGCGCCGGTGAAGTGTCTCCAGTATCAAGTGAATGTCGTATTTTCCACCATTATGAGACAAACAAATTGTTTTGACACCATGCGGGCCAGTTCCCGTGAGAAAATTGATAAAGTCGTCCACTGGGTCATTGTTGGCATTGTCAAAACTATGGAAAAACAGTCTTCGTGGGTTGTAATTGACATAGGCTGGTAGAGCACTGTCATCTCCAGGCACATTTAAAAATGGCGGGGAACACCAACGACGTCCCCTTGGTCCCACAGGGGGACTGCACACACATCCATTTGCGTATTGTCCAACACCAGAGTGAACCGAAATTCCTTCATTTATGCACGCTTCGCAGATTATTTCAGCAATAATGAGCAGCGGGACATGCTTCTGTACAACCTTGGTGCGAAGTTGAAGTGGTAAATCCTGGGACGTTTCAGCATCAAAAAAACAAAGCCTGACTGCCTTTTTTGGACTGTTTGCGTCATCATCATCATCATCTTCCTCCTCCTCCTCCTCCTCCTCCTCCACTTCATTACCATCATCATCATGGCCTCTATCGTTACCACTATCATCATCATTATTATTATTATCATTATGATGATTTGGTTGTCGCATTCTTCTCTCTCTTCTTCTTCTTCCGCTAGTAGGTTCATCTTTCAGAGGTTGTATAAAACATGGGTATCCAATCGGATGTGGCCCAGAACATCGTGGACAACGCATCCATCCCGTTTGACTAATTAGTGCTGGACACTTATGCGGATAGTTCGCATAAGTAATGGCTCCACATTGTCTGCATGTCCTTCTCCATTCACATATTGGACGAAAAGTTCGTCCTCCTCTTCCTCCCCCTTCTTGGCTATGCATAGCTGAAGGTGCTCGATTGCTCAGGTGATAGGCGTAGCAGTCGTCATTGGGAAAAACGAATAGACATTCACTGCAAAGACGATTGCTAGCTGTTCCATCTGCTCGTGAATGTTGTTTGCACGGGTACCCGACACCAAAGCGTAAACACAGACGGCAAACGACTTTGCATTCCTGGGGGTGGTACCAACGTGTCACGCGACGTTCACAATCAATGCAATATCCTTGCACACGAAATAGTTGCTCAATTCGTCCAACGTAATTGAAATGTTGATTTTCCAACAAAAGACATAAATTGAACTTGGCCGCCTCGCCTGATGCTGCCTTGAACACAATTCGGTACTCACGTTCCTTCTCAAAAACCGCAATTCGAATTTCTCCATGGCCATAACGCTGATCAATCCAAGCTTGTAATTTTTGAACATCGTCAATTGTGTACATATGCTTGTTTCTTGGTATTCCGGCGCGACGCAATAAGTTACGTGCCTCAGGCCCGTGGGTATGCTGGCGATTCGCGTAGCTTTTGAATGCGGCTATTCCACCGCCACCTGGTGTTCGTGCCCGCCAATCATGCAAGCCAAGCAACACAGCTCTGGCCAAACAAAGACGATCATTCGGATTTTTAATGCGAATCAACGAGCGAACAGTGTTCACCAATCGATGTTCATCCTCAAGACTGCATGCACCTATTTAAAAAATTTTGCAAAAAAAAAAAAAAGAAAAAAGATTTAAACCTGATCTTCCAGCGTCGCTCTGATCTGCTTGCATTGGCCATACCGCAAGTACTTTTGTCACAGTTGTGCCAGCTGTTAGATCTATGCCAGCGGCAGATTGATCGTTAAGTCTTTGAATTAAATCAGCAATTGCGGCGGGATTGTTCTGCTCGGGAGGACGAAGCGGAATTGTAAATGGATTTTCAAAGGTCGGTGGGTGTAATTGAAGCCCGATTAGCATAGGTGCCGAACGCCCATCAAGCACTCGATCAAACAACCGTCGCACAAGACGCTCAAGCACGCGGTCGGGCCGTTCTACTTCTTCAAGTGGCGCAAAACTCACTTCCGCAATTTCTCCAATTGTGTTCCGAGGGCGATTGCGCATTTGATGAACAGAAGTTATAGTGAAATCATTTTGGTCAAAACGATTCATTTTTTAATAAAATCTAAACTAAATAATAAATAAATAAAAACGAGCTTTTGTAAATTTAATGACAATGATTAGTACTAAAATGAAGTAGTGATACCAAAATGTTGGTTGTTATAACAAAAACTTTATAAAAAAATGTGTGTGTGTGTGTGTAATGTAATGTAATGTAATGTAATGTAATGTAATGTAATGTAATGTAATGTAATGTAATGTAATGTAATGTAATGTAATGTAATGTAATGTAATGTAATGTAATGTAATGTAATGTAATGTAATGTAATGTAATGTAATGTAATGTAATGTAATGTAATGTAATGTAATGTAATGTAATGTAATGTAATGTAATGTAATGTAATGTAATGTAATGTAATGTAATGTAATGTAATGTAATGTAATGTAATGTAATGTAATGTAATGTAATGTAATGTAATGTAATGTAATGTAATGTAATGTAATGTAATGTAATGTAATGTAATGTAATGTAATGTAATGTAATGTAATGTAATGTAATGTAATGTAATGTAATGTAATGTAATGTAATGTAATGTAATGTAATGTAATGTAATGTAATGTAATGTAATGTAATGTAATGTAATGTAATGTAATGTAATGTAATGTAATGTAATGTAATGTAATGTAATGTAATGTAATGTAATGTAATGTAATGTAATGTAATGTAATGTAATGTAATGTAATGTAATGTAATGTAATGTAATGTAATGTAATGTAATGTAATGTAATGTAATGTAATGTAATGTAATGTAATGTAATGTAATGTAATGTAATGTAATGTAATGTAATGTAATGTAATGTAATGTAATGTAATGTAATGTATGTAATGTAATGTAATGTAATGTAATGTAATGTAATGTAATGTAATGTAATGTAATGTAATGTAATGTAATGTAATGTAATGTAATGTAATGTAGTGTAATGTAATGTAATGTAATGTAATGTAATGTAATGTAATGTAAATGAAATGAAATGAAATGAAATGAAATGAAATGAAATGAAATGAAATGATGTTAATTCCTACCTAATGGGAGCGCCGTGCGGACTAGAACCCCAAAGCATTTAATCAAAAGCGTTAACCACTATGCTACGGCGCTCCCATTCGCTAATTATTATTTCTAATATTTATATTCAAAAATTAATTTAAATATATATTTTTTTAATTACAAATTAAAATAAAGCGTCAAAAATACTTGCGCAATGGATTAGAGCCCTATTCAGACCAAAATAACGAGTTCGAACAAAATGTCGAAAAGTCGAACATTGTTCGAACTCGTTATTTTCGCTCACAGAGCACTTGTAAGACCTCAAAAGAGACTTTAAATGTTTGTACAGTGACTGGGAGCCCTGGGTTATTGAAAATAAAAAGTTCGAACAAAATGTCGAAAAGTCGAACATTGTTCGAACTCTTCAAAAATGATCAGGAAGACATTTCCAGACAGGGGTTCCTCCAAGGGGGGTCAAATGTTGTTATTTTTGCTCCAAAACGACGTTTAGACCCACTTTTAGGAGTTCGAACAAATTTCATTAACCATTTCCGGTCACAGAGCACTTGTAAGACCTCAGAAAAGAGTTTAAAGACTTGTAAATTGATTGACAGCTCTGGATTGCTGAAAATAACGAGTTCGAACAAAAGGTCGAAAAGTCGAACATTGTTCGAACTCGTTATTTTCGCTCACAGAGCACTTGTAAGACCTCAGAAAAGAGTTTAAAGACTTGTAAGTTGATTGACAGCTCTGGATTGCTGAAAATAACGAGTTCGAACAAAAGGTCGAAAAGTCGAACATTGTTCGAACTCTACAAAAATGAGAAGGAAGACATTTCCAGACAGGGTGTTGCTCCAAGGGGGGTCAAAATGTTGTTATTTTTGCTCCAAAACGACGTTTAGACCCACTTTTAGGAGTTCGAACAAATTTCATTAACCATTTCCGGTCACAGAACATTTCTAAGACCTCAGAAAAGAGTTTAAAGACTTGTAAATTGATTGACAGCTCTGGATTGCTGAAAATAACGAGTTCGAACAAAAGGTCGAAAAGTCGAACATTGTTCGAACTCGTTATTTTCGCTCACAGAGCACTTGTAAGACCTCAAAAGAGACTTTAAATGTTTGTACAGTGACTGGGAGCCCTGGGTTATTGAAAATAAAAAGTTCGAACAAAATGTCGAAAAGTCGAACATTGTTCGAACTCTTCAAAAATGATCAGGAAGACATTTCCAGACAGGGGTTCCTCCAAGGGGGGTCAAATGTTGTTATTTTTGCTCCAAAACGACGTTTAGACCCACTTTTAGGAGTTCGAACAAATTTCATTAACCATTTCCGGTCACAGAGCACTTGTAAGACCTCAGAAAAGAGTTTAAAGACTTGTAAATTGATTGACAGCTCTGGATTGCTGAAAATAACGAGTTCGAACAAAAGGTCGAAAAGTCGAACATTGTTCGAACTCGTTATTTTCGCTCACAGAGCACTTGTAAGACCTCAGAAAAGAGTTTAAAGACTTGTAAGTTGATTGACAGCTCTGGATTGCTGAAAATAACGAGTTCGAACAAAAGGTCGAAAAGTCGAACATTGTTCGAACTCTACAAAAATGAGAAGGAAGACATTTCCAGACAGGGTGTTGCTCCAAGGGGGGTCAAAATGTTGTTATTTTTGCTCCAAAACGACGTTTAGACCCACTTTTAGGAGTTCGAACAAATTTCATTAACCATTTCCGGTCACAGAACATTTCTAAGACCTCAGAAAAGAGTTTAAAGACTTGTAAATTGATTGACAGCTCTGGATTGCTGAAAATAACGAGTTCGAACAAAAGGTCGAAAAGTCGAACATTGTTCGAACTCGTTATTTTCGCTCACAGAGCACTTGTAAGACCTCAAAAGAGACTTTAAATGTTTGTACAGTGACTGGGAGCCCTGGGTTATTGAAAATAAAAAGTTCGAACAAAATGTCGAAAAGTCGAACATTGTTCGAACTCTTCAAAAATGATCAGGAAGACATTTCCAGACAGGGCGTTGCTCCAAGGGGGGTCAAAATGTTGTTATTTTTGCTCCAAAACGACGTTTAGACCCACTTTTAGGAGTTCGAACAAATTTCATTAACCATTTCCGGTCACAGAACATTTCAAGACCTCAGAAAAGAGTCTAAAGACTTGTAAATTGATTGACAGCTCTGGATTGCTGAAAATAACGAGTTCGAACAAAAGGTCGAAAAGTCGAACATTGTTCGAACTCGTTATTTTCGCTCACAGAGCACTTGTAAGACCTCAGAAAAGAGTTTGAAGACTTGTAAATTGATTGACAGCTCTGGATTGCTGAAAATAACGAGTTCGAACAAAAGGTCGAAAAGTCGAACATTGTTCGAACTCTACAAAAATGAGAAGGAAGACATTTCCAGACAGGGGGTTGCTCCAAGGGGGGTCAAAATGTTGTTATTTTTGCTCCAAAACGACGTTTAGACCCACTTTTAGGAGTTCGAACAAATTTCATTAACCATTTCCGGTCACAGAACATTTCTAAGACCTCAGAAAAGAGTTTAAAGACTTGTAAGTTGATTGACAGCTCTGGATTGCTGAAAATAACGAGTTCGAACAAAAGGTCGAAAAGTCGAACATTGTTCGAACTCGTTATTTTCGCTCACAGAGCACTTGTAAGACCTCAAAAGAGACTTTAAATGTTTGTACAGTGACTGGGAGCCCTGGGTTATTGAAAATAAAAAGTTCGAACAAAATGTCGAAAAGTCGAACATTGTTCGAACTCTTCAAAAATGATCAGGAAGACATTTCCAGACAGGGGTTACTCCAAGGGGGGTCAAAATGTTGTTATTTTTTGCTCCAAAACGACGTTTAGACCCACTTTTAGGAGTTCGAACAAATTTCATTAACCATTTCCGGTCACAGAACATTTCTAAGACCTCAGAAAAGAGTTTAAAGACTTGTAAGTTGATTGACAGCTCTGGATTGCTGAAAATAACGAGTTCGAACAAAAGGTCGAAAAGTCGAACATTGTTCGAACTCGTTATTTTCGCTCACAGAGCACTTGTAAGACCTCAGAAAAGAGTTTAAAGACTTGTAAATTGATTGACAGCTCTGGATTGCTGAAAATAACGAGTTCGAACAAAAGGTCGAAAAGTCGAACATTGTTCGAACTCTACAAAAATGATCAGGATTAGGTCTAAAATCTGAATTAAATAAAAATGAATATAAAGTAGCGTAATAAAGTGATTTAATACATTTAACTTAAAGTAATTTTAAAATGCATTTTTTCATTTGAAAATATTCTTTTTCATATTAGAAAATTAATATATAAAAACGAATATAATTAAGGAATTAATATTTATTATAAAATGAGAAGCAAAGGGGAAAATTTTTCACCATTTAGTTAACAATTATCCCATTCCTTTGAACTCACCCTGTGGCCAAGTGGTTAAGCTCCTCGCTTCCACTCTCAACGGTTCGAGTCCACTACCATGTTTTTGATTTTTCACAATTTTTCGGAATTTTCATCATAAAGTCAACAATTATCCCATACCTTTCAACTGCCCCTGTGGCCAAGTGGTTAAGCTCCTCGCTTCCACTCTCAACGGTTCGAGACCGCGACCATGTTTTTGATTTTCCACAATTTATCGGAAATAGTCGCGCAGCTCTCGCTCGTTTAAATTAATTAATTAAAATTTAAATTAATTAAATTCTCACGCACAAGTCCATCCAATAGGTTTCGGTTGAAGGGATCAAAGATCATCCAATAGGTATGGGGGGGGGGGGGTCAAATAAAATTATCGATTAATAAATTTTAAAAAACAAATTAAATTAAAGTCGATTTCATTAGTCAGAGAAATCATAGAATGTACTCTCGCGCAGCTCTCGCTCGTTTAAATTAATTAATTAAAATTTAAATTAATTAAATTCTCGCGCACACGTCCATCCAATAGGTTTCGGTTGAAGGGATCAAAGATCATCCAATAGGTATGGGGGGGTCAAATAAAATTATCGATTAATAAATTTTAAAAAACAAATTAAATTAAAGTCGATTTCATTAGTCAGAGAAATCATAGAATGTACTCTCTCTCTCTCTCTCTCTCGAGGAGACCATCCAATAGGTTTGGGTTTGTGGAAGGAGATGTCAGAGAAAAAAAGTAGACACACTCAAATTATCGATCGAAAATCAATCGATAATTTGATTGGGAATATTATCTACTAAAATGGCCCAAAATCGCAAAATTTGGTAATTTGATGAAAAACTGTTCTCAGCGGCGCGCCAAAACTCTTATTTCTCCTTAGAAAAATTATATAAAAATCACAAAATTTGATCATTTTTTAGTGAAAATCTGTCAACAAATTTTAATCTAATTTTCAAAAATTTTCCCGGCGCCGCCTGCCCCCTCTTACCAAAAAGTTTTTTTGGAAAAAGAGCGCCTCAAAAAAGCGTTTTATTGATTTTTAAATTTGGAATAAAATTTTAAAAAATGATTTTTGCTTTATGATTTTAACTATTAAAAAGTTGTAGAAAAAATTTCGCTTTTCGCATTTCGCATTTTCGCATATTTTGGCTTTTCGCATTTCGCTTTTTTTTTCATTTCGCATTTTTCAGTTTCGCAAATTTCGCTTTTCGCATTTCGCTTTTTATTTTTCAATTTGGCCCATCCCTGTTATATAACTTGTAAATAAAATTTGGTGCGTTTCAGAGCACTTTCTGAAAAAATATTCATGAATTAATTTTGCAAAATTAATAAAATAGTGAAACTTTAAAAATTCATAAAAAATTTACAATTCAGAACTAATTGAGTTCGCTTCAAAGATAAGAGTTTCTTTGTCTTTTTGATGTCCCTGCAAAGTTTGATGCTCTTCTGATCAATTAGCAAAAAATTATGAGTGATTGATTTTCGGGACGTGCCCGAGAAACAAAAAAATAAAAATTATTTTGAAAAAAAATTATTAAAAGAAAATGACTAGTTACTATTTAAAATAGGTTATTTCTCGTCCTTTCATGTCCCTGCAAAGCTTGATGCGCTTCTGATCAGTTTCTGAAAAAAAAGTTAAGCCTAAACTTTTTTGCTTATTTAAAAAGCAATTAAAAATTTTAAATATTTTTTTCATCTCCCTTTTTGATACTATTAGCAGCAGAGAGCTTTATATAACTTGTAAATAAAATTTGGTGCGTTTCAGAGCTGACGCAGATGGGGGAGGGGTCTGCGCCGAATTGTCCGTTTTTCGCTGCCGCCAATTGCCCAAATTTGCCGCCCAAGAATTTGCACCAAAATATTCCACAAGTTTATGGCTCAAACTTGGGTAATTAAACCCATACATAAGAAATGTGTGAGAAATACAATGGGGGGAAATTGTGACAATGGGGACAAAATGTGAGGGGGAAATGCAAAGGGAAAAATGGCACAATTGGGGGGCACAAAAGTGGGGTGAGTCGCGGGGAGGGGGGCACATCACCGGAGAAAGGCGGGAGGGGAAGGGTCCGGGCGAATTTGCTCTCCCGCAAATTCGCAATTTTCCATCAAATGATCGCCGATTTTCATCGGCTGTCCGCCTTGGTGATGTGTTGTTTCGCCCGTCGCACCGCGATGGTCCGATCGGCGTTTTTGCACTGCCTCGGGCGTCCTTCACGCGGAGAAGGCGCCACATCCGCTTTTTATCGCTTTCCTTCCCCTCATTCACGTGCTCGCCTGCTGCCGTCCCTCCCTTCGCCCCCTTTTTGTCCTCCCTTCCCTTCATCATTTCCCGTTTGCCCTATTTTTCCCATCTTTCCATCCATTTATCACTCCTTGTTCGCAACTTCATTCACTCCTCCCCGTCCTCCTCATTTGTCCGCTCAACGGACATTCGCGGCTGTCGTTCAGCCGCGACATTCCCACGGCTTTGAAAACGTCGCTTCGAACGGAATGCGACCATTTGTCGTTTCAGCTCCATCACCAGCGGTGACGGCTCGGGGTCCTCTTGATGTGAACTTGACGTTTCGTTCGCTCTCATTTCCTGGGGCATTGAAGGCGGTACCAGCTCAATTGCTTCAATCCTTGAAATTGCCGGTGCTCGCCGTGTGCCTCGAGTAGCTCTGTTCCGCTGCGTCCACTGATTTCCCGTCACCAAATTGCGGATGGTAACGATGACGGGCCCCATTAAGTAGACCCATACCAAGGGTATCAGGACATCGCGCCCAAAAATGAATGTGACGTAAATGCAGCATGCCGTTGTCCAGTAGGAGACGAGCAGCCGAAGTTTGTCCATGAACCATTCTTCGGTGAGGCCAATCACTCCGCTCGGGAGGGCTCCCAGTGTGAGCGCACGCGCCGTTTTGTGCTCCTTCTCCTTCGACTTCCATTGATCCAAACGCAGCCATTCATCCAAGTGCGCGAATAGCCCTTCGCCTGTTTCGTTGTCGATCGTCCATCGATGAAAAACTAGCGGTGTGATTTCCA
Source organism: Heterodera glycines (assembly GCA_004148225.2). Lineage (NCBI taxonomy): Eukaryota > Metazoa > Nematoda > Chromadorea > Rhabditida > Heteroderidae > Heterodera > Heterodera glycines. Next base: position 10,710,495 of record CP049713.1, on the reverse strand, counting down.
ACAACGATTTGTCTCCAGAGGCTTCGTGGATCTCAGAGATGCTGCTGGAGTCGATTTTCTGGATCGTAGCGGTGCGTGTGTCGATTTTGATCCAATTGCTCTGGCTCAGTTGCAGATAATGGTAGCGGAAATTTCCACAATCTGCGAATGGTGATGACGCTGTGAGGATGTGAAGCTCCGGATCCAGGAATGCGTTGAGCGTCTTCTTGTCAATGCGGATTTGGACCGGAATGTAGCGGTAACAGTTGTTGACTGCTTGATATTCCACATTTTGCATTGAAAACTCAGCGCACGAGAAGATTTGCATCGTGTCCTCGTTTAGCCACCTGGCCATAACATCCTTGCGTCGTAAAAGTCGTCTGGCCTGAATGGTCGGATTTCCTCCTCTGGAACTTCTTCGGCATTCCTTGGAAAAAAGCTGCGCGATTGATCGGCTTGTGGCGAGTTGTCCTGCGGTTAATTGTGCTGCGAGTTGTTCCTCCTGGATGGCTCTTTTTCCCAATCCACGATCGTTGACGATCTTCAGGTACTCATCCTCCAGGATTCCAAACGATTGGTCCGACAAGCGAATCGGTTTTCCGTTGCATGCTGTTTCCATTTTCGCCTCTTTGCTAAACGTTAGCGCCTGTTCCTTGCTTTTGGATATCCATGTTCCGCCTGCCCAATCCGTTGATCCTGTGTGCTCTCCATCCATACTTTCGACGAAATGGTAGTCGCATGGCTTACAGCTCTCGTTGCACTCCGTTTCCCAATTTAGGGTTGTGTTGTCTGCCATGTTGCAGTTTCCGGTCAAATAGTTGCAATCCTCCAAGTGTGAGTAGAGCGGGCTGATCAACTCAAAATTGTGAGGGCGGTAAAACAGCGTCGCCTTCTCGACAAAACAATTCAGCGTTACGCTCTCTCGTTCCCCCGAAATTAGACTTGAGAATCTTCCCGGAAATTCCTCGTTCAGTGGGTTGTTGCTGCTCCATCCTCCTCCTTCAATCGGAGTCATTGGCTTATCTTCGTACGGGCATTTGTGCTGTTCGATCATGGCCATGCAGATTCTCTTTTGTACTGGCAAGAATTCTTTCTCCGTACGAACGAACTGATCCCCCAGAAGGTTAGTATAAAAATACTCCTTCGTTCGTTTGATGGCACATCTGTAGGCCTTCTTCACTTCTTGTGGCTTCCGATACGGCATGTAGAGTGAGATGGTCAATCTTTTCCACTGAGAGGTGAGCCCTGGCGGTGGTTTGCAGAATGGTGATTTATCCGCGTCCGGTATTCTCCACAAGGATGATCCTTTGTGGGCACACCAATAAATGGGGTCGGCTCCACGGTGAACTTCCTCCAATTCTCGATTGAGTCGTCGTACCGCCGGTTTCGTTTCATCGGTCACCGTGCCCTCGGTTGGGTTCGGCTTTGTCGTTGTTGGCATGGCACTGGCTTGAGATGGGCCTTCCGTGGTTGCTCGGATTCGATCAGTCCAGTGACGGCTTGGAGTTTGAGTCCACTGCCTCCGTCTTGAGTCCGTCCTTGGTTCTTGATTCGTAGTCTTCCGCTGTGGTTGCGTGGTGACTCCCTTTGTTTTCGTCGTCGTTCTCGTGGTTACCGTCGTTTCGGGAGTTCGTAGAGTAGTCATTACTGTACTGGCACTGGTACTCGTACGCACTGTCGTCGTTGCTGCCGAAGTTTGAGTCGTACCACTTGTTTGCATCCGCGCCTTTTTGTACCATTCCCGGATATGCGCAATAGACATATCCGCCGCTGTTGTCGGCAAAGTGGGCGTGATTTGCCCTCTCTTGTCGAGGCTCAGCCGAGGTACCGTCGGCTCCGTAAATCCAACGAGTTCCTCCATTCGTAGTGGTCTTCCGAAGGGATTTACAGGAATCCATCTGCCGTTTCGTTCCGGCCGAATGACTTGTCCATTGACCATCATTGGTTGCAACAGCGTGATCAATAACATGACCAGCATGGTCAATCCTGTCAGACTTTTGGTTACGGCTCGCCTCCATCCGGTTGTACTCTTCTGGGCTGACTCTCCTGACTCGGGATTTGTTCCCGTGTTGGCCGGTGTTCCTCTGATCGCCGCTGCGAGTTCTCCAATTTTTTCGTATTGGTAAATTCCACAGCCTTGCATCTCGGCGAATTCCTCAAACTCTCGTGGCAAACGTGCATTTTTCCGAGTCGCCAAATGAACTTCCAGTCCTGCCCTTGCCATATCTTTTATGTCTTCTTTGAACACTTCCAATTCTTCTCTTTCTTCCCTCCTCAGCTCCAAATTGAAGATAATTTTGATATTCCAATTGGCCGGGAACATCTTTTCACGCAACGGTTTGTCACCAAAATGGACGAACCAGCTCGAGCCTTCTTCCTCAAATTCCTTGGCTACCAGCTCAGCGGCTTCTTGGTTACTCACAACCAATACCCTCTTGCTTTGGAGATGGCAGTCCTTCCAGTACTCCTTGGCTCTCAGTTTGGTCAAGGTCTGGCCGAATCTCTCCGTGAGATTCCTGAGCCAACTCTCAAATTGCGCCTCTGCACTTATCACATTCGTTTTCACTGGCACTTCCTCCAGACCAACTGGTCCATAGATTTTTCCTTTCCACTCTTGTCCAAAAACTTGGCACGAATTGTCCCATGCCATCAGCACACACTCGAGTTGCTTCTGTGGTATCGTCTTCTCATTGTTTTGGAGCACTTTCGTCCACCAATTCTTCAATGAATCCTCAATCTCGCTTCCGCTTTCCAGCAAGGCGCACCAATTTTCATTAAATTTCTTGGCGTGCATACGTCCTAGCCAATCGAATGCGAAGGCTTGGGCCAGGCAGACCGCCTTTGATTCGGCTTGCGGGATTTTGGTTAGCCGGCCGTGGGACAGACTTCCCATGGTGCAATTCCTTTGACAACCTTCATGTCCCTTTACACCAGGCTCACATCGCGTAAACAGCGAATAATTGATGGTACGTCGGTAGCCGGGACTTGCTGGTGCCAGCTTTACTCTGCCAGGGTTCTCTTCAGATTGTTGCCCTTTTTGCCTTCTTTTCAACTGTTCGTCCAACGGATCTCTGGCTTTGAGTCGTCGCTGGGACCGCACGGGCTCCTTTGACTGACTCTCATCCCGTGCTCGCTTGTCATTCCGAATTTGCCCTTCCATCTCCGAACTTGGGGCCAGCAATTCGGTTGTGGCGCCATTTGGTTGCCGTAGCGGAGAAATGTCATGGGCACGTGGATGTCGGTACTTCCGCCCAGTTTGGATCTCATTAAGGTGCCGTCCACGGTGCCATTTCTGCCTTTTGTTGATCCCTTGATGCGAGGCATAATGCCCCTTTCTCCGAACCATTCCGCGTGGTAGTCCCCAACGCCTCCGATCCTTCTCAGCATTTCTCTCTGCTCTTCGTTTTTCGTACATCTTCCTTTGTTCAAGTGCCATTTCCCTATCAAATTTCTCCTGGCGTGCCAATTCCTCCAAAGGAACTTCTGGTTCGGGGTCTCCGGGAAGCACTTCCATCGGTTCGAAAGGATTACGTGTCGTTCCGCCCGACGATGATTCGACATTCGTTTGCCGTTGAGAATCCTTCATTGATTTTTCCAATTTCTCCTCTGCTGCCTTTCTTTCACGCTCAGCGACGCGCCTGGCGTCATCTTCCATGAATTTGACTTTATCTTTTCGCAGCCTTTCTTCTCTTAGAGCCGGGTTAGCCTTCTCTTGCAGCTCTCGTCTCACAAATTCAGTGCCGCCCAATCCAGCGAACAACTTCCTCAATCCCGAAAGATCAATCGTCCTCCCCCGTCGTCGTCGATACGTGCGTGTTTGCTCATTGTACGCTACTTGTGACGGAAAGAACGGGTTTCGGCGAGGAATTCTGTAGTTGCCCGGTCGCAGTGGATCATATGGCCCATTCTTCTTCAATTTGCCTTTGCCTCTGACTTCCTCCGTTGGCTGTCTCTTTCGAATTCTCTCTTTCACAGCTTGCCGCTCATTCCTTCCTCTGACAGGAGACAAACTCGATTCTGTCGTGACGATTTGTGAATCCTGTATCACCGTCCCTGGAGGCAAACTGGACTCCGTTGTGGCTGCTTGCGGGTCCATGCCTCCCATCACCGCCCTTTGCGAATCCATGATGGTAGTCACTTGAATTTGACAGACTTCCTCCTCCGCAGAAGTGTTAATTTCTAGAGGGTACAAAAGGTTAATCGCTCGCACCAGAGTTTTTCCTTTTGTGTGTACTCGTGCCGTGCGCACGAGTCCATCCCTCCCCTTCAAGAGCTTTTCGACTTTTCCCATCGTCCAAATGGACCGTGGGTCTTCCTCTTCTTCGACCAAGACAATATCCCCCTCTCTTGGGAGACTTCCTCCTGCTTGGTTGGTTCGATCTCTTTCTCTGAGCGAAAGTAAGTACTCCGTTTTCCACTGTTTCCAGAATCGATCGATTCTTTTTATTGCAACTCTCATCAATTGATGCAATTCTCCCTTTTTCCGGGGTTGGTATGCATAGTCGGGATCCCTTGGGTCTTCGTCCGACAATGGAAGGCTTGTTTCCACACGTTTATATGGCAATAAAAAATCGACGGGTCTGAGCGGTTGTGTGAATTCTTCTTCTGATTGGAATGTAAGAGGCCTTGTGTTCACCACGGCTTCGATTTCGCAAACAAGCGTATCGAATTCTTGCCTTTCCATTAGGCTTTTTCCCACTGTTCTTCGTAACGCACTTCTGGTGATGCCCACCAGTCTTTCCCATGCGCCACCTTGCCAGGGTGCTCGTGGTACGTTGAATTTCCAACTCACTCCTGAGTGGCTGGTTTCTACCAGTATTTCTCTTCTCCATTCCTCTTTTATGCACTCTGCTCCAGCAATAAAATTGGTGCCATTATCTGACCACATTAGGCTTGGGAGGCCGCGGCGTGAGCTGAACCTTCGAAAGGTCCTCAAAAATTCTGTTGCCGTACAATCATCGGCCACTTCCAAATGAAGTTGCAGTTTCCGGTCAAATAGTTGCAATCCTCCAAGTGTGAGTAGAGCGGGCTGATCAACTCAAAATTGTGAGGGCGGTAAAACAGCGTCGCCTTCTCGACAAAACAATTCAGCGTTACGCTCTCTCGTTCCCCCGAAATTAGACTTGAGAATCTTCCCGGAAATTCCTCGTTCAGTGGGTTGTTGCTGCTCCATCCTCCTCCTTCAATCGGAGTCATTGGCTTATCTTCGTACGGGCATTTGTGCTGTTCGATCATGGCCATGCAGATTCTCTTTTGTACTGGCAAGAATTCTTTCTCCGTACGAACGAACTGATCCCCCAGAAGGTTAGTATAAAAATACTCCTTCGTTCGTTTGATGGCACATCTGTAGGCCTTCTTCACTTCTTGTGGCTTCCGATACGGCATGTAGAGTGAGATGGTCAATCTTTTCCACTGAGAGGTGAGCCCTGGCGGTGGTTTGCAGAATGGTGATTTATCCGCGTCCGGTATTCTCCACAAGGATGATCCTTTGTGGGCACACCAATAAATGGGGTCGGCTCCACGGTGAACTTCCTCCAATTCTCGATTGAGTCGTCGTACCGCCGGTTTCGTTTCATCGGTCACCGTGCCCTCGGTTGGGTTCGGCTTTGTCGTTGTTGGCATGGCACTGGCTTGAGATGGGCCTTCCGTGGTTGCTCGGATTCGATCAGTCCAGTGACGGCTTGGAGTTTGAGTCCACTGCCTCCGTCTTGAGTCCGTCCTTGGTTCTTGATTCGTAGTCTTCCGCTGTGGTTGCGTGGTGACTCCCTTTGTTTTCGTCGTCGTTCTCGTGGTTACCGTCGTTTCGGGAGTTCGTAGAGTAGTCATTACTGTACTGGCACTGGTACTCGTACGCACTGTCGTCGTTGCTGCCGAAGTTTGAGTCGTACCACTTGTTTGCATCCGCGCCTTTTTGTACCATTCCCGGATATGCGCAATAGACATATCCGCCGCTGTTGTCGGCAAAGTGGGCGTGATTTGCCCTCTCTTGTCGAGGCTCAGCCGAGGTACCGTCGGCTCCGTAAATCCAACGAGTTCCTCCATTCGTAGTGGTCTTCCGAAGGGATTTACAGGAATCCATCTGCCGTTTCGTTCCGGCCGAATGACTTGTCCATTGACCATCATTGGTTGCAACAGCGTGATCAATAACATGACCAGCATGGTCAATCCTGTCAGACTTTTGGTTACGGCTCGCCTCCATCCGGTTGTACTCTTCTGGGCTGACTCTCCTGACTCGGGATTTGTTCCCGTGTTGGCCGGTGTTCCTCTGATCGCCGCTGCGAGTTCTCCAATTTTTTCGTATTGGTAAATTCCACAGCCTTGCATCTCGGCGAATTCCTCAAACTCTCGTGGCAAACGTGCATTTTTCCGAGTCGCCAAATGAACTTCCAGTCCTGCCCTTGCCATATCTTTTATGTCTTCTTTGAACACTTCCAATTCTTCTCTTTCTTCCCTCCTCAGCTCCAAATTGAAGATAATTTTGATATTCCAATTGGCCGGGAACATCTTTTCACGCAACGGTTTGTCACCAAAATGGACGAACCAGCTCGAGCCTTCTTCCTCAAATTCCTTGGCTACCAGCTCAGCGGCTTCTTGGTTACTCACAACCAATACCCTCTTGCTTTGGAGATGGCAGTCCTTCCAGTACTCCTTGGCTCTCAGTTTGGTCAAGGTCTGGCCGAATCTCTCCGTGAGATTCCTGAGCCAACTCTCAAATTGCGCCTCTGCACTTATCACATTCGTTTTCACTGGCACTTCCTCCAGACCAACTGGTCCATAGATTTTTCCTTTCCACTCTTGTCCAAAAACTTGGCACGAATTGTCCCATGCCATCAGCACACACTCGAGTTGCTTCTGTGGTATCGTCTTCTCATTGTTTTGGAGCACTTTCGTCCACCAATTCTTCAATGAATCCTCAATCTCGCTTCCGCTTTCCAGCAAGGCGCACCAATTTTCATTAAATTTCTTGGCGTGCATACGTCCTAGCCAATCGAATGCGAAGGCTTGGGCCAGGCAGACCGCCTTTGATTCGGCTTGCGGGATTTTGGTTAGCCGGCCGTGGGACAGACTTCCCATGGTGCAATTCCTTTGACAACCTTCATGTCCCTTTACACCAGGCTCACATCGCGTAAACAGCGAATAATTGATGGTACGTCGGTAGCCGGGACTTGCTGGTGCCAGCTTTACTCTGCCAGGGTTCTCTTCAGATTGTTGCCCTTTTTGCCTTCTTTTCAACTGTTCGTCCAACGGATCTCTGGCTTTGAGTCGTCGCTGGGACCGCACGGGCTCCTTTGACTGACTCTCATCCCGTGCTCGCTTGTCATTCCGAATTTGCCCTTCCATCTCCGAACTTGGGGCCAGCAATTCGGTTGTGGCGCCATTTGGTTGCCGTAGCGGAGAAATGTCATGGGCACGTGGATGTCGGTACTTCCGCCCAGTTTGGATCTCATTAAGGTGCCGTCCACGGTGCCATTTCTGCCTTTTGTTGATCCCTTGATGCGAGGCATAATGCCCCTTTCTCCGAACCATTCCGCGTGGTAGTCCCCAACGCCTCCGATCCTTCTCAGCATTTCTCTCTGCTCTTCGTTTTTCGTACATCTTCCTTTGTTCAAGTGCCATTTCCCTATCAAATTTCTCCTGGCGTGCCAATTCCTCCAAAGGAACTTCTGGTTCGGGGTCTCCGGGAAGCACTTCCATCGGTTCGAAAGGATTACGTGTCGTTCCGCCCGACGATGATTCGACATTCGTTTGCCGTTGAGAATCCTTCATTGATTTTTCCAATTTCTCCTCTGCTGCCTTTCTTTCACGCTCAGCGACGCGCCTGGCGTCATCTTCCATGAATTTGACTTTATCTTTTCGCAGCCTTTCTTCTCTTAGAGCCGGGTTAGCCTTCTCTTGCAGCTCTCGTCTCACAAATTCAGTGCCGCCCAATCCAGCGAACAACTTCCTCAATCCCGAAAGATCAATCGTCCTCCCCCGTCGTCGTCGATACGTGCGTGTTTGCTCATTGTACGCTACTTGTGACGGAAAGAACGGGTTTCGGCGAGGAATTCTGTAGTTGCCCGGTCGCAGTGGATCATATGGCCCATTCTTCTTCAATTTGCCTTTGCCTCTGACTTCCTCCGTTGGCTGTCTCTTTCGAATTCTCTCTTTCACAGCTTGCCGCTCATTCCTTCCTCTGACAGGAGACAAACTCGATTCTGTCGTGACGATTTGTGAATCCTGTATCACCGTCCCTGGAGGCAAACTGGACTCCGTTGTGGCTGCTTGCGGGTCCATGCCTCCCATCACCGCCCTTTGCGAATCCATGATGGTAGTCACTTGAATTTGACAGACTTCCTCCTCCGCAGAAGTGTTAATTTCTAGAGGGTACAAAAGGTTAATCGCTCGCACCAGAGTTTTTCCTTTTGTGTGTACTCGTGCCGTGCGCACGAGTCCATCCCTCCCCTTCAAGAGCTTTTCGACTTTTCCCATCGTCCAAATGGACCGTGGGTCTTCCTCTTCTTCGACCAAGACAATATCCCCCTCTCTTGGGAGACTTCCTCCTGCTTGGTTGGTTCGATCTCTTTCTCTGAGCGAAAGTAAGTACTCCGTTTTCCACTGTTTCCAGAATCGATCGATTCTTTTTATTGCAACTCTCATCAATTGATGCAATTCTCCCTTTTTCCGGGGTTGGTATGCATAGTCGGGATCCCTTGGGTCTTCGTCCGACAATGGAAGGCTTGTTTCCACACGTTTATATGGCAATAAAAAATCGACGGGTCTGAGCGGTTGTGTGAATTCTTCTTCTGATTGGAATGTAAGAGGCCTTGTGTTCACCACGGCTTCGATTTCGCAAACAAGCGTATCGAATTCTTGCCTTTCCATTAGGCTTTTTCCCACTGTTCTTCGTAACGCACTTCTGGTGATGCCCACCAGTCTTTCCCATGCGCCACCTTGCCAGGGTGCTCGTGGTACGTTGAATTTCCAACTCACTCCTGAGTGGCTGGTTTCTACCAGTATTTCTCTTCTCCATTCCTCTTTTATGCACTCTGCTCCAGCAATAAAATTGGTGCCATTATCTGACCACATTAGGCTTGGGAGGCCGCGGCGTGAGCTGAACCTTCGAAAGGTCCTCAAAAATTCTGTTGCCGTACAATCATCGGCCACTTCCAAATGAACCGCTCGTATTACGAGACAGGTATAAAGTGCGATGTAGACTTTAACTCCGCCTTTTATTGTTAATGGGCCAAAATAGTCAACGCCCGTCTTCTCAAATGGCCTTATCATCGCAACTCGTTCACTGGGCAAGTTTGGCATTTGTGGATAGGCATATGGTTTAAGCCTCTCTTTGCGGCAATTCAAACATCCGTGTCGATCAGACAATATCGTGTTTCTGATGAACCTTCTTCCTTTGGGTATCCAGTACTTTTCCCTCATGTACCCCAACAGAGTACTGTGAGTTGGATGCTTCATTTTCCAGTGTGCTTCCAGCACAATGAGTTTTGTGGTCCATGCTTCAGGAGGCAAGAAAATCGGGAATTTCGTTTCCTCCTTTACTGTTGCTTCTCCAATGCGTCCTCGGCATCTCCAGATTTCTTTGTCTTTGAACAGACGAAGATTTTCCTTTGTTTTTTCCTCCGTTGGAAATTGTTGTTGTGCTTCCCATATCAGCAAATGTTCGGATGCACATAATTCGGGCACTGACAGTACGCCCTTGTCTTGGTTCCCGTGCTTTTTTGGGCCCATTTTGCTCAGAATTGGCAACAAATTTCCATTGTATCTGTTTTTTGCCACCGAATGTATCCAGCGTAAGACATAGGCACCCACAGTTTTGGCCTTTTTCCAGCTGGAGTACCGGTTCACATCAATAGTTGGTTGGAAAGGCACCTCATTCATGACTGCGGCTGTTTTCACTTCTTCATCTTCCGCACTTCCCCTGAGCTTCTCTTCATCTGGGTGATAAACCTTTGCTGGTTTTGGCCACAGGGCCTTTTCTTCTGATAAACATTTTGGGTCATGCTTCCATAACAAATTTCTGCTCAACTCTCTTGGTGTTGTGCCGCGTGATGCCACGTCCGCGGGATTATCTGCACTGACCAAATGTTTGACTTCAAACTGTCCACGTATTTTTGCTAATCGATTTGAAACAAATCGATCGCATTTCTTATGCTCCTTAATTCGTTCAACGGAACACAAGCTGTCAGTCCAAATTGTTGTCTGCGTTGGTTTGAGTTTGAAATGTTGGAGCACGTACTTTAACAGCTTCAATCCCAGTGTTATGGATTGTAATTCCATTTTTGGAATTGTTGCCGCAACATCTGATATGTTGGAGGGCTTCACCAGGCTCTTTGCAAACACCAAATTGGCGCTCATTTTTTCTTTCGATTCCCGGATGTAAATGGCAACTCCTAAGCCTTTTCCGCTCGCATTTGCGAAGCAATGCATTTCTTTGTCCACTTCGTCTTCGTTGTCGACTCTTCGTGCGAATCGAATTTGGACCTCTGTCCCCTCTCTCGTTTGAATGTGTGCCAAGATGTTCCTCTTCGTGTGCTTTCCGGCAAATTTTTTAAATCGGAAGCAAATTTCATCATCCTCATTCGTCCACGGAATTCCGAGAACTTTTATCTCCTTTTGGTTTTTGGCCAATAATTCCGCAGGAAGGCTTCGTATGGCGATCGGCTTACTGCAGAAAAATTCCTGCAGCTTCATTCCCCCTTGACGGAACAGCTCGATCGATTCGTGGCAAATTTGCGCCATGTCTTCATTCTTCTTCACATTGATCAGTATGTTGTCCACGTACAAATTCTCCATTATGGTTTGCGGTAGAACCGTGTCGTAGAATGAGAGATGTTCACGGATGGTTGCATTTAAAAGAAATGGTGAAGTTGTCAATCCAAATGAGACCCGACAGAACCGAAACACAACGGTTCTCACATATGTTGGGCTTGAAATTTCTGTCTTTTGTGGATCCTCCAGCCACAGAAATCTGGTCGCGTCTCTGTCCTCCTCTCTTACTGATAATTGGAGGAAGGCTTTTTCGATGTCCGCCAGGATTAGATCCTTCATTCTTCTCCATCTTAGAAGGATCCCGGTCAATTCGTTTAGCAACAACGGCCCTGTGTGCAAGCATTCGTTCAACGAGGGGGCTCCTTTGCGGTTTGCTGGCTTCGCGGATGCATCCATCACAATTCTTATTTTTGTCGTGGCCTTGTCCATTTTTATCACGGGCCGATGTGGGAGATAATGTACCGGTCCAGTTGTTTGTGTTGGATCCGGCACTCTTTCGATTATCCCGTTCCTCTCCCACTCATTGAAAATTTTTTGGTATTCGTCCACCAAATTTAATTCTCGCAATTTTTTCACTGTGCCACAAAGTCTTGCCCTCGCTTGTTGAAAATTTGTCGGCAAATCCTTTACTCTTTCGTTCCATGGTAGGCCACATTCATATCTTCCTTCTTTGAATGTCAAGCCTTTTCTGAACGTTCTCATCACTTCTTCCTTGTCTTCTTCTTCAGGATTGTCGCTCAATCCGATTATGTTCAGCCCGAAAAATGTTTTTATCTGTTCTTCCATTTCTTCGTCAGCATCTCTTCTGCTATTGGCACATTGTAAGGCACTTATGAGTGCTCCAGTGTACGTCACTTGCACACTCATGTCCATTGGGCCCTGGACTTGGCCATAACCACTTATCATCCGCCCGACTCGAGACGTTGACAATGTGAATCCACTTGGCAACTTTTCTGTCTCGTCTCTTATTTTCAGGTCATGTCTGACATCCATTCCCAACAGAATGTCTGGCTGTCTTGGCCGCGATGGAAGGGAAAGTTTTTTCTTGCTTAATTCCGCTTCATCCATCGAATTCAGCGTTACGATGGGCATCGCTTTCACAATGAATTCCATTTCATTGAGTGCGCATATATATGGGTCTCCGTTGACTCCCAAAAATCCTACGCGGACAACATTGCTCACGTAGCGTTTGGCTTCTTTCTCGCCAAAACCAGTCAAATGGCACTCTTCCGTTTCAATCACCGGAAGGCCTAATTGTTTTGCCACATTGGCACGGATGAATGAGCGTTCACTTCCGTCATCCACAAAAACTGATGCGACCATGCTTCTTTTTGGATTGGATGGATTGAAGATGGTCACCTCTGCTGTTCTCAGCAGGACTCGCGAATTTCCTTGCACTGAATTGCATTGCGAGGGCGTGAACGAAACTTCTTTGAATTCGTCCCGTTTGTCCGGTTTCTCTTCTTTCCGGACGTTCATGACTTTGTTTGCCATGTTTCTCCACTCTGTTGCCCTTTGTGGGTTGTTTGTCTGATGGCATAATGCCGTTGGGTGTGCTTGCTGGCACTTGAAACATTTCATTGGGCATGGGCAATTTCTTCCGATATGATTTGACTTCAGGCATTTGTAGCATAAGCCCTTCTCCTGGAGGACTGCAAATCGTTGTTGCACCGTCCTTGCCTTTTCGCAACTGTCGTGTCTGTGTTTCCCTCCACAGAAAACACACAGAAACAGTTCACCTTGTGTGTTAACTGCTGTTGGATTCCGCTGAATTTTTGGGCTTCTTCCTTGTCCCTTACGTTCTCGGAATGCGGAATTTTGTGGAGTCTGCTGAAAACTTCGTTGGCCTTGCCTCGGACTTGGCATTTTTTGTTCCGGGATTTTTCTTCGCTCTCCATTGGGTTTCCCGAAATGTGTTGTGGCTACATTGACTGAGCCTCCGAATCTGTTCCGCCTTAATTGCCGTTTGAATCCATGCTCTGGATTTGCCTCTTTGC
>CP049713.1:10564243-10696752 GCA_004148225.2 Heterodera glycines | reverse complement strand
TGGAGTGTTCAATTACCTTAAAACAATTTTCTAAATACATGACCATACTGTATTAACTGCATAATAACATAATGCACAATATTTTAATTTTTTTAAATATTTGTTTGGTCATTTATCGGACACCAGTTATTCTCACAGTCAATGGTCATTCTTCAACAAGGTCAACGGAAGGGCCCTCCTTGCGCATTTCCATGAACACGAATCCCTCCCCGTCATCCATATCTGCGGCAATGCAATCAGCCACCTTAATTTTATTAATAATATTTAACTGCTAACCAAAATGTTCAATTTTAAGACTAAATGGCGACGCCTATCGATACCATTTGATTTAAAAAGTTGTATATTTTATTTATAATCCAGATACAAAGCAAAGAAGACATTTGTTGGAATCAATTATTTATCTGTCCATAGAAATAACAGTTTTTGATACTCTATTTAGGCGATATTCGGTACTTTTTTTGGTTATGGGGCCATACTTCAGCGGAAAGGCACCCGATTTTCTTTTTCAATAAACTACAACTTTTTCAAGAAATAATATGTTCTGAGTGAATCTATTAGCTTGCATTAACTCGAAAAAACACCTCAAAAGACAATGAACGCTCCAACTGTTCAAAGTCCTCACTTCCGTCCGCAATCATATTCTGTTTAAGATAAAGTGTTCAAATTAATAAATTCAATTGAAAATTTTAAAAACGAAATACACCTCTTTTGTGTCTCCATTGCCAGTACTTGTCGTCGTTAGCTCTTCTTTAGCAGTAAACATTTTCGCTTTGGTCGACTATTTAAATATTTAAGAAAGAATTAATGTATATATTTTTCTCAAAAAATTCATCCAACCTCAGACATTTGGGAATGAGTTAGCATCATTGTCGGGGACATGAATGAGGACTAATTGACAAAAATTTTGGATGGTTAATTATTGTGATTGATTTATTTACATCGGACAAAGAGCATTTCGATGAGCAGGAAGGACCCGAACCTAAAGGAGAAAGAGCGAGCTGCAACGGTGAGGTGGTTGGAGAATTGGCGGACGGTTGAACACGACGTAAAGCAGAGGCTAAATGTTAATATAAATTTTTTGGCATGTACATTCATAAAAGTTCAACTCTATGTGACATCCATTAAAAGGAATCACTTCCGAATTCTCAACTCGAATAAAAGGCAATTTTGTTCCAACTCGGGTTGGGGGCTCGGAAAAATTTTCAGCAGGTATAGAAGTAGCCTTTTTTATTAAAAGAAAATGTTTTGGTACCTGTGGCGAATAGTCCCGGTGAAGGAGCAATTAAGTTGTTGTGAGTCCAAAAGTGATCAATGTTTTCAAATTGTGGAGTCTTGAATTTTGCACAAGGGTCCCTAAAAACAGAAATTAGTGTAAAAAAACTAACGCAAATATACCAATTTTCAGGTGGCAATGAAAACTCCTCAGTCTCATCAAATTCAATGGGTTGTATCTTTGCGATTTGGTCAATTGACCATTTGAAATCCTATAAAAAACATAATTAGAAATTTAAATAATATGTAAATAAACACCTCGCTTTTTTCCTTAGCTTCATTGTTTCCTTCATCATTCAGTTGTCTGCCTGTGAGCATTTTACGACGACGGAAAATGCCAGGAGTGACAAATGATGACTTAAATAGTAAAATTATGGAATAGGAACTGAGTAAAATGCGAGTGTAATGTAAAATTAAATAACCTCCTGAACAATAGAAGCCTTTTCTTTGTTAACAAGGGTATTCGTTGAAATTGATGATTCGTCTTTTTTGTCGTTAGACATTCCACAAAATTTTAATTCTCAGATTTTAAGACCTGAATAATTAAATATGAAAAGCTCCGATTCTGTAACAGATTGGGCTAAAAGATTTTGCAGAAACTGAAGCGGGTTGTCAGGCCGATTTAGTGGAGGTGGGAAGGATTTAATGGAGCGGGTTCATGACAAAAATTGTTTTTTTCATCACTCAAAATACATACATAAATTATAAAAAGGATGATAGACTAAAATAATCTTACAAATCGAAATAAAATTATAATTTTTAAAATTATGAGTAAAATAAATTTAAAAATTCAAATGCATTTGATTCAAATTTTTCAATTTAACAATTTTGACCAAAACCAAAAATCGAATCGAAAATTTGTCTTTTAATCACAAAAATTTTTACATCAGCAGCAGAAATCTTGCCAATTTTGCCAAATGGTTGATAGATTGAGTGCGTTGAATAACACAAATTTTCAGAAATTGTGACAATAAAAATTTTATTCCAGGAAACAGTGAAGCAAATACACGACGCATACAAAATGTAGAGGCATGTTTCGGAAGCAGTGGCCGTCCTTTGCTTCAGCCTGGTCGAGTGTTGGTTGGAGAAGGCTCTTTAATGAAAATGTGCCGGTAAATACATATTGTAAAACAGGGATATTTTTTTATATTAAAAACACCTAATTTTAATAGAAAAAAGGCAAAGGCGCGTATGTTTTTTTTATTCAACGACTTGATGGTTTATGGTTCAATTGTTTTGTCGAAGAAGCGATACAGCAAGCAGCACGTCATTCCACTAGGTTGGGACAGCTTTGACAGACATATACATACATGAAAAATAGTTAATGCATAAAAGGTACTTGCTAGTTTAGGCCCATAAATATATGTACATAGAACATGATGGGTTTTGAATTATTTCGAAATTTTTATGTTCAAAATTTTGCATCTCATCATAGAGTTATATTGTCGTATGTATGTATTTTTAGAGGAAGTAAAATTGGAGAATTTGGAGGATGAGGGCGACTCACGTAATGGATGGCTGATCAAAACGCGCACCAAATCTTTTGTCGTTTATGCGGCCACTCAAATTGAAAAGGAACAATGGATGTCACACATCAGGCGATGCGTTGAGGAGCTAATTGATAGTTAGGATTATTCCATCAGACATTTTATCAACAAAATATTTTTGTTGTTTTTGATGGAAAAGTGCCACCATCGGATTATGCCGCACTTTGGGTACCTGACAAAGAAGCAACCAAATGCATGTGCTGTCAAACATCACATTTTGGTGTCATCCAACGTCGGCATCATTGTCGCGCCTGCGGAAAGGGTTCATCAATTTGTTCAAAAGTTTTGGTACTAAAACCATTTAACATTTTTATTAGTTGTGTGTAGTGGCTGTTCATCCAAGTCTTTTGTGCTTGATGGTATAAGTAAGAAGCCGGTTCGCGTCTGTGATACGGTAGGATTTTTTTAATTCATCATTTTTTGGAAAATGAATTTAAAACAATTCCTTGAAATTGCAAAAATTAAGAAAAAAGAACTTAATTTCGTTTACATGGAAAAAAAATTTTTTTTTTGTGGTGGGCGGGAAATGATTAGAGGAGAGCAGAGGAAAAATAAACGTACCGTCACACTATGCGCCAACAATTATGGGCGGAAAATTTTTGTGTCAGATTTTTTCTTAAAATTTTTTTTCTCTCTTTTCTGTGGGGAGGGGGTGGAGAACTCACCTAATTTTCCCAACTTACCCTCTCAAAAAATTTTCATTTCTGGCGACGAGTTGCAATTCTTTTAAAGATTGAGCAGAAATTTAACATACTACAATGAATTAATTTTAAGTGTTACAACAAATTATGCCAAGGAATGCGCACTCAACCGGTCGCTCAGTCACTGTTTGGCCAACGACAAAGTGCACTTGGAAACATTGCTGATTCATGTGCCGCAACTGGTGACGACGGTTTAACAGGTGTTGTGAATGAGCAAAATATTGTCGACACTTCGGACTCGGACATGGAACCAACGGAAGAGGAAGAGGACGTACAACGGGCACAGGTTGGAATGACAAAAGAGAGTATTTGCCATGGATGAAACATTGAGAAAAACCCAACCTTACAGCCAACATTCTACGACACGACAACAACAACACATTGACCACGACGACGCAGCGCCAAGTTGAAATTTGACGAAAATTTATGATGTTCAGCAAATATGAAAAAATGGCATTCGAAATGAAACAGATTTTATATTATAATTTCTTTAAAATTTCCTTACATATCAGAAATTAGAAATTTATGGAACATTCATTGACCTTGGCCCTCACCCAGGCTCGTATCCGAGGGGGGGGGAGCAAGGGTACGTTTCCCCTCCCGAAAAGAAAAACTAAATTTTTTTTTGTGAAAAACAAGTAAGATTGGGGAAAAAATAATTATTTTTGAAAATATTTAACATTTTTCTCAACCCGCCGAAGGCGCATATTGGCATAGCCATAAGACTTAAGGAATTTAAAGTTCATTTTTTAATAAATGGTATTTTTGTCGAAAATCTGCTAAAAAATATTAAAATTTGATTTGCGCCAAATGTCTTTTCATTTATTTGGTTTTGTCGAACAGATCGAACAATGATGGGAAGGAAATGAATGATAATTATATGATTTCTTAATAATTAATTGAATGGGAAACGGTCAGCACGGATGGGCATAATTTCAATTCCACCGCCTTTAAATAAATACAAAAAAATGTATATACCTATATGACTTTTTTCGCCGGTGTTGTTTCTTCGGCGCCACCGACCTATGCTTCTTCGTAAAAATGGACATTATTGTGTTTTTTTAATTCTTTTAATAAATTGTGCCTATTTTTCAAAAAATTTCTATAGCGACGCCTGTCGGTCGGCAATGCTGATGAACTACTTTTCTCAGGCGAATAACAAAAGTCTTTCGGTTCTAAATAACAATTAACTTCTGACCAGCTCAAAGATTCAAATTCTGAGTTATGTATTTTTCCATAATATTTTGGTCATTTGAACCAAAAAATTGATGAATTATTTTAAAATGATTTGAATTTTTAATATTTTTATTCAATTACATGTATTTCTTGATTTATTTTTTGTTTATTTAAACTAGAGTGAAGCGGGACCGGGAATTTTGGGCAAAACCGGGACCGGGACCTCGATTTTTGTTCGGGAACCGGGAAATTTTAAAAATTCAAAAAAATTTTAAAAAAAAATTAATTTTAATTTATTTCAATTGAAAATAATACAAAATTAAATTTTTACTTTGTTTTTTATTGAATAAACTCCAAAAGTTAAAGCTAAATTAAATTAATGAAAATTTTCAAATCAAATTTTCTTCAGTCATTTCAAACAATTAATCATTTTTGGACTAAATGATCGAATATTATAGAAATTCAGATTTACGTTTCACATAAATTTTTTTGCGCGCTTTTTCCAAAAAACTTTTAGGGAAGAAAGGGGTCCGGCGGTGCCGATAGACGCCACCAAGGGGAAATTTTGAAAATTTGGGTGTAATTTATTAACAGATTTTCAACAAAAAATGCTGATTTTTGGGATTACTATGCTCAATTTGTTCGAATTTTCTTCAAAAAAAGATAAAAATGTGTAATTAAAAAAAAACTATGAGGAATCATATTTTGTCGATAGGAAACTCATGAGTATAAAAAAAAGAAAATCAAAATATTTTATTTACTGTAGAGGAATTGAACCATGGGAACGAAGAAGAGAAAGTCAAGGAGACTAGCCAGTAGGCCATTTGCACAACTGGTAGTGTTACTTTTAAAGAATATTAATTATTATTTTTTAATTTTTTTTTCCTTTGACTCCAATTTTCATCACTAATTTTTCACTCAGACCCCCATTCTTACCAGTGCTTGTTTTTCCCAGTTCCCGGTTGCCCTACCGGTACCGGGACCTGAGCTTTTCAAAACCCCGGGACCTCGGATGACCGGGAATTCCCGGCCCGGTCCCGGTTCCGCTTCACTCTAATTTAAACTTATGGATTTATGAAGTGAAAAATATTTGAAATTTAAATCATCTATTTTCACTCAAAAAAAATAAGTAAATTAAATTCTATTTTTTTAACATTTGCCATTAGGATTGTTTAAATTCTCAGCCTATTAAAATAAATAAGTAGGGTTGTAAATTATATGGACTAAAAAACGCGAAATATGGACATTAAATATGGACTAAAAAAGCCCGAAATATGGACTAAAAAGGCCAAAAATGGCCAAATATGGACCAAAATATGGATAAAAAATGCCAAAATATATGTTGTAAACCCCCAAAAATCCCAAAAAAGGTGTGCATATTTAATATTTGCTTAAATAAACCTAAAAAGTACAATAAACAACCAAAAAATGGGGTTTAAAACTTAAAAATGCATATTTTTTATTGTTGTTCGTTGTATCAAAAACACCTCCAAGTTTGCCAAATTTCGAAAAAATTCTCATTAAAAAAAAAGAAATGTTCGCAAAAAAATGACGAAAATATTTATTGAAAATGCCAAAATGACGACGAAAACTCAAATTTTTCGTGTTTTGTGGGGTGTAATTTTTAAAAATTTCCAAAAAGTTGATCTTTAGGGGTGTATTTTTCGTTTTTTTTTCATTTTTCTTGTGAAAATTTCCAAAAAATGGCCAAAATATTGACTAAAAAGACAAAAATGGCGAAATATGGATTTATTCCCGAAAACCCCCAAAATATGGATTTATATGGACTAAAAACCTTCACCAAATCAAAAAATTTTAACGCAGAAATGCTATTTTTAAGCCCCTTTCTTCATAGCATATGCGCAGAAAAAATATGTTAATCCATATAATTTACAACCCTATAAATAAGCAGTAAATAAAAAATAATACATATTTGTACACAAATAGGATTGTAACTCACAATAGCTTAATTCCAAAAATTACATTTATTTTTTATCCCAAAAAATATGTCTGTCGGAAAGCAAATTTCTTATGGTTCGTTTACTTTTTCTTTTCTCTCTAATTATTTGCATCTGTTTAACGTTGTGCCCGAGATTGAGTTTTGTTTGAAAAAATATTTGGCAGTTAAAATATGGACTAAAATCCGAAATATGACCAATATAGATTTATTACCGATATCATAATATGTATGTATTTAAGTTCTCGAGTCAATAACTATGGACTCTTGAAAGGTATTTAATTTCCTGTTTGATTTTGTCTACAATAAAACTCCCAGTTTTATCGATCAATGTTTCAAAATATACCCGACTACTAGGACGTCATGTTCAAATTTATGGGTCCGAGGGGATGGGATGTATAAATCTATAAATATGTCGATGTATCTTGTTTATTAAGAATTAGGAATTAATGCTTTTTTCATCATGTTTATTAAAAGAAAATTTTTGATAATAATTTTTAACCATAATTCAATTCAATTTTGTTTCGTTCGTCCCATAAAATTCTCTCCCTCCCTTTTTGCCATTTTTCCAACATCATAATTTCAATTTTTGCCATCCTGTGCCTGTGTCGGCGGGTCTTCTTTCTTATTACCGGCACTGCCTCTTAATTGGAGCTTGAGCTCTTCTTTGTTTGGGTTGGGACTTTGATATGGATGAAATTCAGATTAAACCATTTTTTATCTATCCAAAAGGATAACAATTTATTTGGATAATAAAGCTTTAAGATATTTTTGGTTTGATGATGGCTGTTGGCTTCCCTTCTATATACGAATGGTTTAATGGTAGGGGGAAGGGGAGGGGTTTAGTAGAAAAGTTTAAAAAATAATACTATCCCAAAATAAAAATCAATGTTTTTTTTTTGACATTTCTCATACTTTCCCTGGCCTAATTGAGTTGAATTGGGCAAGAAAACACGTGAAAATTCATATTCATAACTTTTTATCAAACAATTTTACACCACTGTCAAATCACTTCTTCAGGGAGATCTGAAATTCTCAAAATGCCTTAAACCGAAAAAATTTCCGAAAAAAATCCTAGGCGGTTAAAAATTTTTCGTGGTAGAACAGATTTTGATAAATTTTTTGAAATTTTTCAGGCTAATAGAGAAAACGTGTAGCAATCGGATTGTATCATGAATCAAAATTTTGTTTTTGAGCAATTTATGATATGTGCGTGCAGAGTATGCATTTGTGTGAAAATTGTTTTAATGAATATGACTTGGAGCTTTTTTTAACATTTATTCGCTTTAAATTGATTTTGAATTTATTTTTAAAAAATAATAAATTTTTATAAATTGAAAGAAGCTTCAAAAAAATTCTGAGGCATATTTTAAAACGAAAATGGAAAAATAAGCACTGACTAAAATTAATGAAGGCAATGCCATAAACAACGAAAATCTTAAACATAAAATAAAAATTTATAAATTATATTCTTGCTAGCCTGCTACACTGAATTAATTTTTTAATTTTACATATTCAAAACTCTAAATAACAAATTGCCATTAAATTAATTTGCTCATCTCAGCTGCTGAAACTAATTTAATTTCCTTGAGGAAGGACAATTAATTAAGTAAACGTTTTGTCTGAGAAATGTCCTGTCAAGTTGGCAATCAATTTCCCATTCCCCGAGGAAAACACGCCGCGCTCTAAAAGCATTAAAAGACACATTTTTAATGTTTTATGTTTGTTCGTTTTTAATGAAATGCCATGCCACCTGCCATGCTTACAATACTTCTTATTCTCGTAATTTTCTTTTTAAATAAATCATTACGAAAATGAATTGGAGCATTATATAATTAATTAATTTGCCAACATTTTGCCCATTTAGGCACTAAAAATCGCACCAATAATAATTATTGGGGCCCATAGTGTAAAATAATTTCAAAAAACTTTCCACATAAATTTTTATTACAAATTTTTTATTTGTGCCTTTGCTTTATTCTGTGCCTATAATTCGCATAACTTTTTCATTTTTTATGTATAAATTTTCCCACCAAAAAGCCTTTTTTCTTTCCGAAGGTTTTCCATCTGCCGGGGATTAATTGTCGTCCCATGAAAATGTCCCTTCACTCGAGGCAAAAACGGCCCAGGCCATAGGGCTTAAGTTGACTTTGATTATTAACATTGGCTTACCATTCTTTTTGGAATAAAACTCTCTCAACAATTTTCTACGCGATAATTATTATAATTTTTAAACAAAAATGATTATTATTTCTTCCAAAAAATGAATTTGTCATCCCTTCCAGTTTTGAATTCATTCTTCATTTTAGTTATACTATTGATGTCGCCTCATTAAGCTTGGCTTTGTGCTAAAGAGGTCGCTCAGATGGGGGGGGGGGGATGGACAGATCTCCCCGCTAATTAGAGTGCGTGAAGCCTCCATTTCCCCAGAGGAGAAGGGAGAGGAGGAGGCTTATGGCTGATGTTGCGCTTATTCAGTTGGTGTGCTGTGTTAGGCGGATGGCTTTCTGTTCTCATTTATTCCCAGCTTACTTCCTGCGCAGTGCTAATTGACGCGTGTTTGCTGTGCTATAATTACCAAAATTAGTAGTAGCCCATGCGGGCGACACATCCATCAAAAAGAGGGAGGGGGGGGGCGGGCCGGGTAACCGAATTTATGCCATTCTTGTAATGCAAACGAGACTGAATGGCAACACAAAATGAGGAATGCCATAACTCCACAGTAGAGACTCATGATTCTTGACATGCCTTTATAGACAATGCAAATTTTTGTTTTCACAGAGTTATTATCTATCTGTAAGAGGATGGTCACGGAAAGGCCGAGTCCGATTGATGAGTTCCAGGAATATATGTACCTCTACATTTTCGCTCTGCAGCAAACAAACCCCGCTTTTTCCCCGAAGAGCTCATTCGTTTTGCAGTGCCAATGTTTCTTTTCAGACAGTCTCTCTCTCTCTTTCTTCCTCAATCTCATTTCGTTGCCACCACCTATTTAATTAAGTTCGAGAATTGTTGTCTCTCGGCAAATGAAGGGGAAAGAGGGTTTGTGGTTGTCCTAGGCATCTTCACATATGCGACCGAAAGTCATCAAAATTAATTTTGTTTGAAGTAAGAAGAGTGTTGGGATAGCGAAACTGGAAATAAATATTTTTTTTTTGTAAATTTTATAAGTTAAGTTAGTATAAATCAAATGAGAGTGAAAAGCAATTTCTAAGTAATACCCAGTTTTTTTCTCCGAAAAGTGAAGAAATTTTAAAAGTAATGATATGATACTTCAATCAGAAAATTAATCTTTTTCGCCGAGCTCTGTAATAATTACTTTTTTGAAAATTTATTCTACAACCACCAATTATTGTATTTAACTCGCCAATTAAATCCATTAATTTTTACCATTTGCCTTTGTTAAATTTTGTTTTACTTCAATTGTGACGATTACATTCTTTCGCACAAATTATCTCATTGATTCAATATTTAATTGCCCCAGAAAATAATTGAGCAAACTAAGCCACCCTTTTCATTATGATACACAAACCGTTCGAAAATCGTCATTTTTTCTTTCTTTCTCTATAAGAAATAGTATGTCAAAATGAAAGAAATGTATTTTTCTCTGCACTCTCTATTTATTGACACATCTCATTTTTTGAAACGGTGTGATACACAATATATAAATATACAGATAATAAACAAGTTTAAATAATGCTTGAGGAATGCACAATCACCGAAAGAGGTACTCATCTGTGCCCCGGGGGAGAGGAAATTTTTGTACGTAATGTGTACCCTCCAATTCAGGTGTAAACCAAAAAATAATAATTATATATATATAAAAAAAATAACTTTTCCCAGGAACTACAACCTCGTGTACTGGCAGTGGTTGTGATCTTCACTCTGTGTTTGGTGGTTGGTGTATGTGGAAATGGTAAATATATTTTTTTAAATTTAATCATTTATTATTTTTAATTCTATAAAAATATTAGAAATAAAATTAATTATTGTTTATTGCCACCAATTTTAATTTAAAAAAGTATAAAAATGAATGTTTTTCAAATAATTTGCCTTAATTAATTAAGTGATTTAAAAATTTTCCTTTATTAAATTTTTTAAGTTTTCAATATAAAAAAGTTTATTATTTAAAAAATGTTATTGCTTTTTGCCTAAACTTTAATTAAAAAAAACAAATGAATGTTTTTTTCCAATAATACGCTTTTCATTAATTAAGTCAATTTCAACTAATTTTGACTAGGCTCTTCTAAAAAAAATTAAAAATTTTTTAAGCATCAGTATTGACACTAATTTATGGAATAACGCGAGGCAATCAGTTGGCCAGCAATGCTCGACCCTCAAAGTCAAGTTTACGACGGTCTACTGACAATACAATGCTTTACATTGCGGTATATAAATATTATTTCTAAATTTATTTTCAATTATAAAAAAAAATATTTTTTAGGCATTGTGCGTAGTTGATTTTCTGATGTGAGAGAATACGCTAAAATTCAATTATTTAAAAAGAATTTTTTTTTAGGTCAATGTCATTACCTCCGGCAATTCTTGTTCGTTTTTAGACAACAAAAAAAAATGAAAATTATAAAATTAAAGCCAAAAGCAAAAATTCAGGACAGCATCATCGGGTTCTGGATGTTCGGCACGCCAATTTGCAAATTGTAATGCAAAGAAATTTATTTCTTTAAAATAAAGATTTTGAAATTTTAAAAACAAATTTCGCTATTTTTAAAAATGACTAAAAAGTGATCGACTAAAAAATTGGTTTTATCTATAGCGATTGATTCATAGAGGAGCTTAAATTCCAGGCACCATATTTGTGGTTCCGTGGGACGGATCGTGTCAACATTTCTGATCACGGCATTGTCATTTGACCGTTGGGTAGCTGTCTGTCATCCGTACAAGCGAAATTTCCGTTCAAGAAAATTCGTAATTACCACAATTTTTGGTATGAAAAATTTTGTTAAATATTATATAAAGCAATTAATATCAACAAAATTAAAATTTTAATAGCACTTTGGACTCTCGCTTTTTTGCTTCTGTTGCCAATGCTAACATATGCACGTGCCAATGAAATTTTGGTCAAAGAATTTAAAATGAATGTTACAATTTTTAAATTTTTTGTGTTAATTTTCAGCTTCACCAGCTACGACAGCCGGACCAGCGGCTCGGCATTGTGAACATCACACGAGTTCGTGTGTTTAAGTAAGACAAAGCAATCATATCGACAAACGATTGTCATCAAACTTTTTTCAAGTCTACCGAATTTTAAATGATTGAACTCATTAGATAGTTCATTACTTTTTAAAGAAAGTGATCCTTTTTGAGTTTGGGACATAGCTAATAATGAATGAATGATATTTATTTTATTCTGCACTGTCTTTGTATGAATAATATCACTGAAAGTTTTTTTATTGGGTTCCCGGTGATTTAGTAGTCAGCTAAGTGTTTTCGTCATTATTAGATATAAATACATTTGTCTGATGGGTTCTGGCGAAAGCATTTACTAAAAAATCAACAATTGATTGGAATCAAAATGATAAATAAATTCGTAATACCCCTAAAAATATATTGTTTTAAACATAAATCTAAAACAATGTTTAAATTTTTCAGGTGTTCGGATATGTTACCACCGGTGGTCTTTTATTGGTATCAAGAAATATAATATGAAATAATAATAATAATAATTAAATAACATAAATCATAAACAGGTTCACTTCCAGCACATTTGTGCTCGGATATTGTGTTCCATTGGTGCTTATCATTTATTTCAATTCACGCCTAATCCGAAAACTGTACAGGCACACAAAGTGTGATGTGGAAATTATAGAATTGTTTCTTTTCCTCAAACAAATTTAATTTTTAAGACAGCTCAGAAGTGGAATACCACTCCGTCAAATCACTATATATACATCGTATTTTAATATTTTAATTTATAAATTAAATTATTATTTTTATTTGAGTCTGATCGCCGCTTTGTATTTCATTTGTTGGACTCCATATTGGTGAGTTAACATTAATAAGTTTGAAATTGTATCAAATTTCAATTTCTAATATAATTGGTTATTAAGGCGGATTTCGCAACATAATTTTCACAAAATAAGGAAAATTTATTTGAAAATATTATCGTCAAAATTTTTTTCTAAAAAGTAGGCGAATTTATGTCAAAAATAAGCCAAAATTTGTTTTAAGGGAATTATGACAAAATTTTTCTCCACAATAAAATTAATTTGAATATATTTTTTTGATTGTTTCAAATGTCCCCAAATTTCTTAGTTTTTCTTCCCTGAAAAAGGTTCTACCTTCGTTAAGGTGCACTGTTTTATACGCAATTTGGATGAGCGCATTCGCTGAGGATGGCCATTCAGAGTCAACATCAGACATGCTACTGTTCATCATTTACTGTCTTCATCTGTTACCGTATTTGGGCTCCGCCACTAATTGGATTCTTTATGGGTTGGTAGGAAATTCTTTTTTTATTATGTGAATTACTATTTAACTTTAAAAAAAAAATTAACTAAATACATGATACTCTCAAAAAGTCTTTTTTTAAATTCAATTTTTATTATCATTTTTTAATTAAAAAATAGTGAAATTGTCAGATTAATTTCTTTTTATTGGTTCCGGCACTAAAAATCCGAGACCTTTCTCGCTTCGAGAACCAAGACTCTCGCACATTCCAACATTTTAATTTTAATCCAATGGAGGAACCCACCCAAAAATATATTTTAGCCTTTTGAATACCCAATTGCAAATACGACAATATGAAACGATGAACAAGTCTATGGCTACCCAACCAGCAGATGATGATTGGACAAATGTCAGTGTACATCACAAACAACATCATCAACCTACAGGTGGTATATAAGATGCCAAAATATCCATGGGAAAGCTGGGACTCGAAAAATCCGCTATTCAGGATAAAACTTAACAATAAATATACAGTGCATGTTTCCGAAAACAAGTGAGGGGGCTCGAAAGACTGGAAAAATTTACCAATTTTTTCAAAATCGGGTGTTGAAATGTTGTGACGGGGACCGGTAAATTCGACACCAGAAAATTGGACACCAAGCGGAAAACTGGACACCATCTGAATTTTGGACACCAAAGGAAAATTGGACACCAAATTCCTCTTTTAAAAAATAAACCCAGGAATTAGGTTGAAAAATAATTTGTATGGATAAATGGATTAAGGCACTTAAAGTGGATCAAATATTTAATATGCACGATGTTTGATCAAATGTGCCAAAAATGCACGAAATTGGGCGATGATTGATTAATGTGTCAAAAAATGCGAAAAAATGGGAACCCCATTAAAATGAAAACTTTCGTTATGAATGTATGATGGCTTTATTCTGCTGATGCTACAAATAATAATAACATTAATTATTTCAATTAAAATTTTTGTTTATTTATTTTAAACTTATTTATTTTTTATCCAATAGTTTCCAATTTTCTGGTGTCTAATTTTCCATTGCTGTCCAGTTTTCTAATGTCCAATTTTCCGGTGTCCAATTTACCGGGAGCCGTTATGACGCACACACTTCATTCAGTTGACCAAAATTTTCGAGCGTGTTTTGAATTTTTTTTGAAAAGCTCGACCTGCCCCCAAACATTCAATATACTTTATTTTTACAAATTTAATCCATCAGACAACAACCATCACCAATTGAGCAGTGCCATTAATTTTAAGTGCATTCCAAACGGACATGTGACAATTGCTAATGCAACAAGGAAACAAGGCAAAACAAACAGCAAAGCCAGTTTGAAATGTGACACAAGTCTAAGGTGGGAGATCCGATTATGATTAATAGGGCTGTAAATTATATGGAAGAAAATGTGCAAAAAAATAAGTAAAATTCAAAAACAGTAAGAAATATGTATAGAAATCGAATCCCTAAATATGTACCAAAAATATGTTAATAAATTTTTTAAATTAATTTTTCTGGGGTAAGTTTTTTTTGAAAAGCAAAAGTTTTTGATGAAATTTTTTTTGTTAGTCTCGCATTTACTTTTCTAGAACAATATATTTTGTTATTTTACATCCATAAAAAGACCTAATTAAAATTAATAGAAAAATCTCAATATATGTAAAAAAAAGTCCCAAACCGCCGAACCCCCCCCCCCCCCTTCCCAAAATTTTTTTTGAAAAACGCAACAAAAAAGTGATGTGAAAAAGGTCGCCGGAGCGAAAAATAGGCTGTCTTAATAAAAAAATGGCCATGGCGCACCCTCCCTGCGCCAATCGGCCATCGCTTGGGCCGCCTAGCCCGGGTCGGGGTCATTTTGGCGCAGGCCATTTTGGCGCAGACAAGTTTAAAGATTCATAACTTTTTTTAATTCGACCAAATAAAATAATTGATATTAATCAATAGGTCTAAATGTTCTTTATTAGCCTGCAAAATTTCAAAAAATTATATTAGGTTTTAAAAAAGATATGGCGCGCTGCGCCAAAATGGCCAGGAAAATGCAATTTTTTGAGGTTTTTTGGCCATAACTTTTTTGTTTCTCAGCTAAATTTTTTGAAACTTTGCAGGTTAATAGGCACTATCAAGCCACTTAAAATCATACCAAGGTTATTTAATTTTGCTGTGAAATCAAAATGATATAAGAGTCTTGCGCCAAAATGGCCTGCGCCAAAGTGGCCGGTTCCCGCCTAGCCCTGGTGGCGGGTGCTAGGTCGGGTGACTGAACATTTGCGCCCCTACATTTGCGCCCCAAACATTTGCGCATCGTATGAGACCCCATGAACTTGATCCAACTAGGCCTATATCTAAAGTATCTCGTTCTAAAAAATATCTTGAAAACGAACGTGCAATTCGAGACTTGGTTGTCCGTTTTGAAGAGCAAGATCCAAATGATCGCAATGAACAGCATTGGCTACGACATCTCCACGCAATTTAATTTCGTCTGACAACGAAAGGAATTGATAATTGGATTGAATAAACAAATCATATTAATCTTCCGTTAGCCCTTGGGAAAGGCAATTTCATGAATAAATTTTTTTGTTCACAATCGGGGCGCAAACGTAGGGGCGCAAATGTAGCAGCACCCTAGGTCGAACTGAAAATAGTCTCAGTATAATAAAAAAAATTAAATTTAATTATTCCAATAAATCGGTGTCCAAAATAATAAATTTAATTATGCGACCCAAATCACTGCCCAAAAAATGCTGATTGATGCTTAAAGCATTATAAAAAAATACATTACAAGGACAAGCAGCAGCAACGCATCCACAAGAACAAATCAACAGCAACCCAATTTGTTATTGTCAAATGGAAATGATAAAGCCATTGAGTTGATTCCATTCATAACAACAGCACAAAATGGTGGACAATGTTCATCATCGAATTGCTCATTATCATTTAATAATGATGTTGAAGAAGAAGACCAACAATTATGAAAACGAATAACTTTTTGCAGAAATTGTTAAATAATTTTATTGCTATGAAGTAAAGTTCCAAAAAGAGTAAAAACATATGCTATTTTACAGTCTGTAAAAAATATAATGTCATTCAATTTTTTCCATTTCTCCTACTTCCCGTAGTCAGGGTGATCAGATGATCAAAATTTTAAATACTTCGAGTATAACCTTTGTTAAATTAATAGAATTGCTCCAAATTTCATTACATGTTATTAATACACTACACTCTACTTCTATTCAGAATGGTTCTTGTAATCTTTTTAATTTTTTTTTGATAATTTTAAATATGTCTATTTTTAGGCTTATATTTTTAGTGAAAATTTAATTCCTCATATTACGAGGTGATCTGAGGGGTCCGGACAATCCGTCAGTGGATAATCCGTCAGTGGACAATTCGTCATCAAATTTTTTTGCGCAATGATCAAAAATCTTGCGAAAATGATTGTTAAATTTAGAGTGCAGCGGGACCGGGAATTTTGGGTTTAACCGGGACCGGGACCTTTTCGGGTTGAAAAACCGGGAATTTTTAGCTGGGAAATCCGGGAAAAAACCGGGACTAGTCCCGGTCCCGGTCAAAACCGGGACCTCGGTACTCAGTTGTCCGTGTTTAGGTCCCGGTCCCGCTGCACTCTAGTTAAATTTAATAAATAATTTTTTAAAAATATATTCTTAACTAGAGACCGGCGCGGGACGGGATCCCGCGCGGGATTTTGCGGGATCCCAGTCCGCAATCCCGCATTTTTTGGAAAATGCGGGATTTGCGGGATTAATCCCGCGGGATCCCGTCCCGCAAAGAATTTTGAGTTCCAATCCCGCAGCGGGATCCGTAAATTTGATTTTTTGTGCGGGATTATGCGGGATTTTATTGATTTTTTTGAAAATTTTTCTAAGACAGAATGCCAAATATTTTTAAATAAATTAAATAATGGGTGTATTCACAATGGTACCAGGTGAGAGTGAGGAGGGGAAAGCCGAGCAGCAGCAGATGGGTCGGCGCCTATCGGCACCGCCGGATAGGCTTTTACTTAATAATCCTGTAGAAATTGAGTCAAAAACTGCGTCATTTGGTCAATTTTAGACAAAATCTGTTAACAAATCGCATTAAATTTCATAAAATTTCTCGCAGATGTCGATAGGCACCAGGTATGGCACGGAAAGACTTCCGGTTTCCGACATTTTTGGGGTCGGAATTCCGACTTCCGAAATTTTTGATGAAAAGTCGGAAATTTTTTAAATTTTTTTTTCAAAAAACTAGTAAGTTTTCTACAATTTCTGTTATTTTTAAAAATTTCCCGGCGGCGCCTATCGGCACCGCCGGACCCTAAAAATCCCTATTTTTCTTGCAAAATTTGCTCAAATCGCAAAATTTTGTAATTTTTTGGACAAAATCTGTTAACAAAATTTTCTCGGCGGCGCCTATCGGCACCGCTGTACCCTCCTCCAAGTTCTCAAAAGTTTTTGAAAAAATCGCGCTGTAAAAACGTGTAAATAGTCACTCCTTTTCCCAAAAATGTTCTAAAATAATGAAAAATGACAAAAAAAGATTTTGATAAAATAATTGAATAATTTTTTGAAGCGAATATACTAAAAACATTTGTGAAATACCTTTTACTTGGTTAAGAATTAAAAAATTTAGCCTATTAAAATATTTAGAAATTTTTTTATTATATTGTATATTTTTTGAAAAATTTCAAAAGTGGGTTTGAAAAGAAAAAATAGTCAAATTTATGAACCGTTTTAGGCGTTTTTGAGGGTGCTGATAACGGATCTTAACTCGGGTTTGCCCAATTCCGAACTCCAGACCCGAATTCGAACAAAAAAAAATTGTTTTTTTAATCAAGAATAGTTTTTTCAGGGTAAAAGCTTCTAATTCATTATCAACTATTTAGGTGTAAAACAATGTTTCAATTTTTAATTAAAAAAATAAGCAATTTGCGCCGAAAATTGACAAACTAAAGCCATTCTCATAATGCTATTTTGAAAAAAAACGAAAAAAAAACTTTTTTATATTGATCCCAAATCCGCACCGTCCATATAATTTTGCAGAAATTTGAATTTTATTTAAAAAAATATATTTAATTTTATTGTCGAAACGGCATTGTCGAAAAGGTATTGTCGAAACGGTCATTGGCGAAACGGTCATTGTCGAAATGTCCGGGAGCCATTATTTTTCCCCGTCTTGAGCCAATGACATGTCGAATATCTTGACTTATACGATGTTTTTTTCTCGTGGACAAATCTCGACGAATATGGTACCAATCGATAGCTCTCGATGAGACAGATCGATCTTGGGGTGGGGGAAGTTGATCCGACAAGTATAAACCGGTTTTTGAACCGATTCAAAACACAAAAAGTGAAGAAAATTGGGCATTTTAATTAATTTTTTAATGGACATTTCAGTACCAATGAAAAATGGATAAACAAAATGAAACAAATTTTCGCAAAAGGGAGGATGCGAAGATGGAGCAAGTAGTGGGGCGAGACGGAGGGCGGAGGAAGCGGGTCTGTATCGTTTTGGCGCCGCCGTTTTGGCGCCAGCCCAAGTTTTCGGACTATAACTTTTTTATTTGTTAACCAAATCCAGCAATCTTGGTATCAATCGAAAGCTTAACATGTTTAGAAGATATTTCTAAGCTATTGCTTCGCGATTAGACAATTAACAAAAAAGTTATAACATGAAATTGCAAAAAAGTCGAAAATTTTGAGGTTTTTTCCTAATAACTTTTTTAGAAGCTAAAATTTTTGTTTGTTTTTTGTAAGGCTAATAGAGCTTGTGAAGGGCTTTCGAATGATACCAAGATTGTTAGATTTGGTCAACAAGAAAAAAAGTTATAATAAAAAAACTGAGGCTGGCGCCAAAACGGCGGCGCCAAAACGACCGATTCCCGGAGGAAGCAGTCTGACGAGCGCCACAGGCGGTTGACTGCGGGGGCCAGAAGGGCCCCCGCCAATCAGTCAACCGCCTGCGGATCACGCGCGGACTTCTTCCGAAGCCCGTAGTCTCGCCCCACCTACTGGCCGCCGTAGTCGAGTGTGCGGCGGTTTTTTAGCGCAATAACCAAAATGACCTATTTGCACCAGTTTCCCTGCATTACGTTTGGTACTGAATTGGCACTATATGATTTGAATCGGTTCAAAAACCGGTTTATACTTGTCGGATCAACTTCCCCCACCCCTAGATCGATCTGTCTCATCGAGAGCTATCGATTGGTACCATATTCGTCGAGATTGGTCCATGAGAAAAAAACATCGTATAAGTCAAGAGAACCGACATGTCTTCAACTGCTCATTGAGGTACGGCTATTTTTTTTATATATAAACATGAAAAAATGGTCTGATATTTTTCGGGGTGAGAATTTCTACAAACTGTCGAAAGTCAAATTTAAAAAAAAAAATTTTTTTAAAAATGAATTTTTGTCTGAAATATTGTATGCCTTTTTATACCATTCCAAAAAAAAAAAAAAAATTATTCCACCATCCACAGATTGGCGTTGACCGTTTCAGCGGTGAGATCACCCAACGATTTTTGACCGATGGCTTTCTGCCGAACACCATCGACTTGGAGCCGTTCTTTCGCCATTCATCGGCGTCGCTTGAGGATCCCATTGATCGACTGATCCCATTGCATTTGGCACTCCAATCAATGGTGGGAGGAGGGGGTGGGAGTGATTAATTTGATCAGAGCAATTGAAATTAATTTCTTTAAACGCCCACAATCCTTAAGATAATGATTGAACTCTATGTGAAGTTGCCGCCGCATGAGAAGACGAACACGACGGCAAAGTGATGAAAATTTTATTTTGCCTCCTCTTTCTCCCGCCTATATGAATAGGCTTTTTTCAGGGTCCGGGTTCGGGAATTATACTTTTTTTTTGCTCGTATTATATTTTATTTATTTCTTTTTAATCCAATTTCTTGCAGGAAACTCTTGTCCCATTTCACTGTTCTGGACGGGAGCAATGTGTTTGAGAAGGAATTTGTGTACAAAACCAACATGGAGGACATCCGTTTTGAGAAATTGAAGTAAGCAAATGATGTTGTGTTGCACTTAATATTGTCATATTCAAACAAATTTTGTTTTTCCCCAAAATGGGAAACAGCAGCAGCAGATGACCCGTTTTGAATGTGCTTATTTCTCGTCCTTTCAATGTCTCTGCAAAGCTTGGTGCGCTTCTGATCAGTTTCTGAAAAAAAGTTAAGCCTAAACTTTTTTGCTTATTTAAAAAGCAATTAAAAATTTTAAATATTTTTTTCATCTCCCTTTTTGATAATATTAGCAGCAGAGAGCCTTATATAACAGGGATGTGCCTAGGTTTCGCTTTTCGCCTTTCGCATTATTCGCATTTTTTGGCGTTTCGCATTTCGCTTTTCGCATTTCGCTTTTTGGCGCGAAATGCGACTTTTACACCCCTAAGAATTGGATTAAATTCCCATAAAATTTTTCAAAATTTTGCCTATAAATTGGCTAATTTTCAGTGAAAAACTGTTTATAAGTGATCAAAATTTCCAATTTTTTTCCCCGGCGGCGCCTATCGGCACCGCCGCGCCCCCAAAACTCCTATTTTTTCTTAGAAAATGAGTAGATAATATTCCCAATCAAATTATCGATTGATTTTCGATCGATAATTTGAGTGTGTCTACTTTTTTTCTCTGACATCTCCTTCCCACAAACCCAAACCTATTGGATGGTCTCCTCGAGAGAGAGAGTACATTCTATGATTTCTCTGACTAATGAAATCGACTTTAATTTAATTTGTTTTTTTAAATTTATTAATCGATAATTTTATTTGACCCCCCCATACCTATTGGATGATCTTTGATCCCTTCAACCGAAACCTATTGGATGGACTTGTGCGCGAGAATTTAATTAATTTTAATTTTAATTAATTAATTTAAACGAGCGAGAGCTGCGCGACTATTTCCGATAAATTGTGGAAAATCAAAAACATGGTCGCGGTCTCGAACCGTTGAGAGTGGAAGCGAGGAGCTTAACCACTTGGCCACAGGGGCAGTTGAAAGGTATGGGATAATTGTTGACTTTATGATGAAAATTCCGTTAAAATTTATTAATCGATAATTTTATTTGAGCCCCCCCCCAAAAAAAAAGGCAAAACCTATTGTAAGGACTGTACACAAATAATCAATAAACCCAAGCCTATTGCATATATCATATCCGAAGCTTTAAGTAAATTAGCAAAAAACTCCAATTCATTAAATTGTAAAAAAATGACGTCATCATGCAAAGTAAAAAGACTCCGCCCCTTTTCTTGTTGGTCACGCCCATTGGTTTTTGTTTTGCTTTGCTAAGAATACGACTCCGCCTTTTTTGCTTTTAGTTTCTTTTGTCCAGCCCCATTTTTTTTTTGCTATTTAATCACAGTTTTTCTACATAAAAAAATCATTCGTCCATTTAAAAAAAATTCCATCCACATTCGTTTTTTCTGTTCTTCCTGCAATGAATTCTCTTAAACGCTTTCAACTCCCGGAGCAAGGGACACGACAGCAAGAGGAGTTGGATTCAGTTGAACCGAAACACATCAGCGATGTGGTCAACTTCAATTCGGCCGGCGTTTTTTATGTTTTGGGAAAAGTGACAAATATGCAGTACCGTGTTTACAAAGTCCAAATTAAATTAATTAATTAAATTATTAATTTTTTCTAGTTTAGGCATGCCCATTTCGTTCCAAGGGGCTCATTTGCCGCCGAAAATTGTCCGATGATAACATGTGTGAGGCTTGCGGCCAAAAAGCGATTGCTCCCATCCACACGGTGTTTGTTCGTCTTCTGCTGCAGGATGTTGAACAAGCAGACATTGCTCAACGTGTCACCATGTTTTCGAGTGTTGCTGAAGAGTTTTTGGGAATGAAAGCTGCCGAATTGCTAGCCAAGGAGAAGGAGCCGGAAAGCCTTGCGAAACACTTGGACGATTTGATTGCTGTGAAGATAATTGCGAAAGTTAACATTAAGGTTTTTTGTTGCTATTTATTATGTATTTGACAAACCACGCCCTAGGCGAACAATCAGACGTACACTGGATTTGATTGGATTGTCAATTTGTTCAAGAAGTGCCCAGGGAATGATGACAGTGATGTGCCAAAAGAAAAAAATGATGTTGATGAGATTGCAACCAAGAAGGCCAAGAAAAATTGATAGAGAGAGAGAGAGAGAGAGAGAAAAATGATTCATTTTGTTGTGAGCTTCAAAAAAAAGGATTTAATGTGTCCTTTACTCTTTTAAAAATCCATTAAAAATGCATTTTATTGTTGAAGATGTTGAGACACAAACTCCAAAATGGTCTTGATGTGATTGCAATTTTGTTTTTTCTTCGTGAATTCACCATGAGACAGGATTGCACGTTGACAATTTTTCGTAATGAGCACAGAGAGATTTGCAGTTGGCTCTATCCGAGTGGTGGATCGTCAACTCTCCTCATAACAATCCAATTAACGTTGTTGGAAAAGCTTGGCCCATATGCGTTTGTCACGTAACCCTAATTTTTCAAAAGAAGGAAAAGCACTCCTAAATTTAGTTTTGATCTTCATCAAGGCTGAAAGGGGATCATGTGAAAAAAATTTGAATATTTGTGCGTTAATCATTTCTTTATTGATAAACTTGGAAAAATAATTGATGAATTTTTTGGTAATTGGTAATTTCGCAAATCATCCATCATCTCATTGGCATCACGCTGAGAAATATGTCCTCTTCTCTTAAGAAAATTTATCAAAGAATACCAGCATAAAATGAAAACGGGAAAAGCAATGAGATAGTGGGCAAGCAATAGAAGTTGCACGAGGAGGTTAGGATGAACGCTTTTGTTTTCAAATGTTAGTACTTGTATCTCTGGCTTTAAACTGGCGTTGACTGTAGTGTTTAAGAAGGCCATTTTTATGGTGGCATTTTTTCGCATTATGCATCTTATTTATACAGTTAATTAACTAAGCTTTGAATCGGAAACAATGTGACGGTTGTAGTCTATCATTATCATTTGGTCAAATTCACCCAGCACTATCATTTCAACTCCGCCCTCAGGAATTGCAGTTGATTGGCACTTTGTTGGTTCCGATGTTTTCTGCTGATTTGTCAGGATTATGGTGATGTGCTTGGTGGCATTATTTTGACCAAGATTGGCCATTCTTCTATCCAGCAATTTTTTTAAGTCGTCGTTATTGGTATGGGTCAAGTCCGAATTTGCACAATGCCAACGCCAATCTAACGCCATCATCGCCCATTCTGATCAGTGGTGACATCACCAACAAATCTCCGCCATATTATTAGTTGGGTGCCAATTTTGGAATTTATAAATTTAAACATTTTGACAAAATAATTTGTGAACAGTCACTCATCGGTGGCTTTGGACACGCCAAATTCGCATTTTCCTCCTCCCACCAATTCAAACACAGCAACAACAACAAAAACAACCACATTGAAAAGCAACAAAATGCCGGGCCCCCGACAACAAATGGTGCTTTTGCTTTAAATACTGAAAAAAATTGGGGGATCTCGATTGACGGAATTTTTCTAGGCCCTTAACCAGAAAAAAAAATCGTAGCGATGGAAGTGGGGAGAGGTAGGTAGGATCAGAAGCCATTTAGGACTTAAAAAAAAATTTATAGTAATTTTCCTAAACATGCACCCATTCTTAAAGATGTTTTTTGTTTTTCTTGTTGATCGCTACCGTAGTTACTGAGGGCTTTAAAAAAATCCGTAACCGTATTTACGAATTAATAACCCGTTAATTAGGGAAAGCTTTAAAAACCGTAACCTGTAATCCTGAGTTTTGTTTTCTCAAAAAACTCACTAATTTTCATTGTAAAATTTGATTAATTTTTATATCAAAAAGTGGTTAATAGTCAGAGAATTGCTAAAATATTAATCCGTAATTTTAAAATTTTAATAAGTATTTTAAAATTCATTTCCAATTAGTCTTCTTCCAACAACAATTTTTCTGGCCCTTCGTCAAACGGCGGCTTTGGCCGTCGGCACACATCAACTGCTGCAACTGGCGATTTTGACTACAGTGCACCACCGAATGCCATGCATCAAAATCACCACCACCACCACAACCATCATTCGGCACCCTCATATAATGTTGAACATTTGGCATCATTTGCGGTGCTTTTTATACACCAATTAAATTTAATTTTTTTAGTATTACCCATTTTTATCAATTAAATTAAATTTTATTGTACTGAAAAAATGTTCAAAGCACTATTTGTGGCAAGGGGACTACTTTCGCTAATTTTTTGTGAACAACTCATGATTGTGCTTCTGGGGGGTTGTTTTATTAATAGGTTCCAAGTATATCGGTACGAAGGCGTTTGACCGATTTCTGTTTAGTGTGTTTTTTCTTCCGACCTGCTGGGGTGTTTGCTGGTAGGAAATCGTGTGGTCCCAACCTTGATTGTAGTTTATTTATACCTTTTTTCGCTTTACCAATTGCACCACCTTCTCTTGCATCATTTCTCTTTGTGTATCGTTTAAAGTCGAACCCTTGACCTTTTTGGGCATTTATGTTGTTGGCTGCTTTCTCTAGCAAATTTTTGAGCCCCGTTTTTCCCTCACTAACAAGTGACTCTTTGAGGTCCCTACCCTCTAATACATTGGATAGAACTCGATTTCCAGATTCAAGTCCTTGGCGCCCGATGGCCGTCCCGATTTCTTTCCCGATTGGTATTAGGTAACGCAATAGACTCCTAAAAACAGACCCGATACCACTACCGCGCTGGTATGGAACCCCTCTGAACACATTATAACCACCGTATTGGACGACTACTTCTGGAGAAATTTGGGTTAATGCTGACCATTCAACTTTAAAAGGATCAAAATCAACGTGCATTTTTCTTTCTTTTTTTTTGCGCTTTTTAAATTGAGTTTTCTAGTTATTTATATTTGTTTAAACACATTTTTTTGCATAAATTTGTTCACAAAAAAATCTGGTGATATTTTTGCGCGTTTTAGCAGTTGCAAAATTGCTTCAAAGTGCATCCCCATACACCGTCCAAATATAAAGAAAATCACATGCTTTCCGCATGAGTGTGAGTATGGTGCTTGGAGCGAAAGTTGATGAAACTGAATTTGAGCAAAACTCTTTAAAAATTTTTGGATGAAAGGGCTTAGCGGTGGCCAAATTCCTGTCGAATCGTAGTATTCCACCCGATTTTGCTGCTCGCAATACACGGCAACCCAATGTGAACCAGGCGAACCGCTCGGATCAACGTTAATCACCATTGAATAAGGAGCTGGTGTGGCTGCTACTGCTGGAATTTGATCTGATGGAAAACACCCTAAAAAGGTCGAACGCGTGACTGGGTTTCGAGCAAGAATTTTATTTATTTGAACACTGTTCATTTTTAAAAGTAGGAACTTTTTCTAAAGTGTAAGGTTAATGTACATGTACCGTATTGAAATGGCATTAGGTTACCACCGGATGTTCTGATTTCGATGAAAATTTCACTTATTTCTTTGACTAGTACGCGATGGTATTGGACGGAGAGAAACTGCTCCTCTATAATTTCGTCAGGTTTTCCCCGAATCGTAACGATACGCAAAACTGGGGCAATCACGTCACCAATCATCATTGGTTCAATTAGATCAGGTGCATAAACATGAAAAGAAGCAACTCCTCCACTCATGTCTGGCATAAATTTTGCAATCGTTTCTTTTTCAGTGAAATCGGTTGAGTTAAAACCCAAAATGTAGGCCAATTGGTCTGAAATTTTTATTTTTTGCACATAACGATCGTCCAGTTTCAACGAAAATCTGTTCGTTGCACTGTCAAAATGCAGGAAACATGCAGAGTACGCTGATTGGAAAACTTTTATCCATGCTGTCATGCCTAATTCTTTGGTTTGATCGAGAATCTTCCTTTCTTCGTCATCCATCAGTGCAATTTCCGCATTCAACTTTTCTGTTATCAGTCCCTCTAAGTGTTCTAAATTACGGCCACGTAGACGCAAAAAATATTTATCAAGCTTTTTCTGATATTCCTCTTCAGTGTCATCCCAATTCCGCAGGGGGACCTTGCTTGTTGCTGCACGTTTTTCTCTCTCAAGTAGACCACCACTGGTTGCTCCGTAAAGGTCAAGCAACGTGTCAACCCCCGCTAAAAGGGCGTTTAATAATTGTTCTTCGTTTTCGTCATCATCATCATCATCATCATCATCATTAACATTTCTTTTGTCTCTTTGTTGTTGTTGTTGTTTATTGATGTACTCGGCTCTGCCCAATTGACGTGCTGTATTGGCCGCTTCAGTGAATTTTTTCTGTACGTCTTCCACTTTAACTGCGAACGGTTTGTTGCCTTCTTCAAGCAGTTTGTAAAGACTTTTCCAAAGCTCAACGGGGTTTGTCACGTTAGAGGATGGAATTGGTATTTGAACATTCTCTCCAATTTTCCATTCAATTTGAACAAATTGGTCCTCTGATGTGCCGAGTGAGGGCCACGAATGGGGGTATATGATCACACCTAAGCCCACATCCCATTCCGAATTAAATTGAAGTTTTCTTGGTAGTCGAACTCGAAAAGAGTTTGTGCGATTTCCTTCAACATTTGTGTTGGAAGGAACGATCACATAGAATGAGTTTGATGAAGGCATTCTCATTTGAAATTTAAAAAAAAAAGAGCCCCTTTATATATTTTTCCATGTCATCGAGCTTGCAGGAATCCAGCTGTTGTGCCGTTGACTGTAGCCTTTCCATTTCACCAAAACGTATTCAACACCTTGCTTTTTCCTCTTTCGGACGACCTTTTCAATGTCATATAGGGTATCATCATCATCATCATCATCATCATTTTTGCGCACTAGCACACGACAGAGATCGTTGGCATAGAAACGACCCTTAATCAGTGAACCATCGTCATCACGTATTCGGTACGTGACCGGAAAACGGTCAGTGTGCACTTCGGCAACAGTGAACACTTCGTTGGTGAAGCGTCCGGTGTAGCCCTTTTGGAACACGTGTTTGTACTTCTCAATGCGCACACGGTCACCCACCTTAAAACGTGGTTGTGGTTGTTTCCGTTTTAATTCCGCTGTCCCACCAATAGCGTTCTGCTTGAGTTTTTTCCTGAGCTTTTCGGCATTCTCAAAATTCACATCAACTGGGCGCATTTTTATGCTTGAGTTGTACGAGTGGTTTATTCCATGCACAATTTGCTGTATCACATCAACCCATTTTTGGGTACCCCGTTCCGTGAAATAGCGATAAAGGCGTTCTTTGATGGTTCGGTTGGCCCGCTCTGCCATCCCTGCGTGAATTCGCGGCGAGGTGTACATAAAAAAGTTTTTCACTTTCTTATTTTTGAAATATTCCTGAACCTCTTTTGCCTTAAATTCGAGCCCTTGGTCGGTCAACAATGTCCATGGTATGTATTTGGAGCGTTTAAACAAGCGTTCAAAAGCAGCAACCATGTCGGAGCTCTTTTTGCTTTTCACCGGCTCAACAAAGAGCTGTCTGCTCAGTGTGTCGATGCAGACAAGAAGGTACTTGTAGCCGTGATTCTCTCGCGACAATTTGTCAAAGACAGACAGGTCTGCTTGCCATTCGGTGTGCAGTCCAGAAGCGAGTGTTGGTAGTTGTTTGTAGCGCCTCTTCGCTTGTCTATGAATGGTGTATGTGCGTTGGGTGGCCAAATAGTCCACTACATCCTTTCTACTCATTTGATTGTTCACCTTTTTCGCCTCGCGCAAAAGCGGCTCAACGCTGGTAAAGCTGACCGATGAGTTAACATCTTTGTACAGCTGGTCCAACAGCTGTTCTTTCTTTCGGTCTATCACCATAGTGTCGGTTTGAACCTGAAGACACTTTTCCCTCCTCCCCCTTCGCACTTCTTTTTATGTCCTTTTCCATGCCTAAAGTCAGTCAGGCCTTTGCCAAATTGTAGAGGCTGTTCCGGAAACAAATACTTTTTTAGCAACGGATCCTCTCTTGCCTTTTCAGCAAATTCCTTATAGCCCACAGGCGGCCCTTTGAATTCGCTTCGTTTGTCCCTGTTCAACAAATGGCTGACAATTGCCTCCACGTTGCTCGTTTTAAACTCGGACCCATCTGCGCGCAAAACCTTTCCCTGATCACTGACTCCCAGACTGTGCCCCTTTTTTCGAATGTGTGTGATCAGTGCATTTTTGGTCATCTGGTAGTTGTGTTTTGGTTGAAGGCGATCAGCCGTTTCTCCTCCTCCTCCTCCTCCTTTTCCTGCTTCCCCATCTCTTGCTCTGAGCACTCTTTTTGCTGCGGCACCACCTGTTGACGCCGTGGACGATGATGATTGTGCGTCGTCCCACTGTTCCCCATCATCTTCATCACCCTCTTCTTTTTCCGTTTCTCCATTTCCACTGCTGTTTGGTGTTTCTGCTGCTGCTGCTTTTCTTTGTTGTTTTTGGGCAGGTCTGCGATTTGATAATGCCCCCGCCTTTTGTGTGTAGTGGTGTCTTTGCCTCCTCAACCCAAACGCTGATTTGTCAAAAAAATGATTTTGACTGAGGATTTTTCGAAATAATGTTTAAGGCGGCGGCGGCGGCGGCGGCGGCGTTGCTGCATTTTTTTCTCTCTCCTTTTCGTGCTGAAGTCGAACATTGATCGGCTGCTCCTCCTGCTCGCGCACCAGTTTGTTGAGCCGTTTGAATTCCTGATGGTATTGCGCGGCCTTCTGCTCTTCGTTCAGCTCCCTGCTGCGCTCAATTTGTTGGATGCGCGAGCGCAAAAGCCCAATTGGTGTGCCGTCGGCACCGTCTGCTGCTGCTGCTGCTGCTGCTTGGGGTTGAACAAATACCGACTGAAAGACGTCCTCCGGGACGAGAAACATTCGCATTGCGTGACGCATTTTTTTTGCGCTCTCCTCAAATATATGAGTGTTCCTGTTGTTTCGCTTTTATATATTTATTTATTTATTTCCCCGTCAATTAGTTTTTTTTTGGCAAAAATTTGTCCATCAACACTGGTAAGAGAACACTGGCCAACATACTGGCTACCATTGGGAACCCAGCACCGGTTTGTTGTTGTTGTTGTTGATGATTCAGCAATAGCACCCTGCGAGCTGTTTTAGCGCAACGCGCGCGTGCTAAGCTCCTCAACTGGTGCTTCAGTTCACCCAACCGTTGAATTTGTCGCTTCCCTAACGGAACACGACCCTTCAACACATTAAAACACATTTCCACAAAGCAGAGCAGCTGTTGTACAGAATATTTCTGTCCTATCCAAGCTTACCATCGAAAAGCCCAAAATATGAAATTAAAATTTGCTTTTTAAATATTTTTCTTCTAAAAATTTGCTCTCTGCTGTCAGGCCCGTGTTCAGCGATGGTTGGGCACCGTATGGGTACTCGGCACAAAACATTGCGCAACCACCGCCAACATTAACGGAGCCTTCTGATTCGTTTTTAGGCGCAGCAATTCCGGACTCTCGGGGTGCATGTCAATCAATAGGTAGCCAAACTGCTTTTCGGTTGCATCTCGGTATGCTTCCGTGAAATAGTTGTTTTTCGTTGGAAATAGCTGCGAGGCGAGTGTGCGCACTTGGAGCGCCCCTGCCGGGTTACGCATCAGCACCAGATAGTGCGAGTTGTTGCGCGCAACCCGTAGTTCTTTCGCGAACAAATGTTGAGTGACCAACACAACGCTAACCCCCCAATTGTGCGATCCCCGGGTGAACACAGTGTCAAGAAATTGTTGCCCCATACCAACCATGAGATCATCCAGCACCATCAGCAGTTTTCCATCACTCTCTTTTGCGCGCCGGTTAACCTGCTCTTCGGTTGGGCTTCCAGCATGTACAACAACCCTACAGCCGCCGATGTGTCCACTTTTCTGTAGCTGTATTATATTTGGGTTCAACTCCCCATAACAATAGAAAATCTCGGAGATGGGTTCCGAAACTAGCGCATTCACATTCCTCAGCATTCGCAGCACCCATTCCGAACGGAGAACAGCAGTGGACAATGTCGGTGTTTTGTCCAATTTTGTAAAAATATAATCCCAAAAACTCAATTAAACATTGAATTTTCGTCATAAATTAATGATGGAAAGAACTCCTCGGAATTGTCGGGACCATGAAAAGCAACAATATGTACAATAGAACAAGAATATGTGTGTTTAGATCATTCTTAAATTGTTGAAAAAAGATTTAAACAGATTGAACTGGAACGGATAAATTTGGAAAAAGAGCGTTTGGATTTGGAAAGACGCAAAGTGTTGGACAAGGAGCGCGAGTTGTTGGAGCAGGTGGTGGGCAGCAGCAGCCAATTAATTGGTGCTGCTAGGTCGTTATTTAAAAAACCATCATTATGATTTTATGAAAATTATTTATAACTTAGCAGCAAATCAGTTGGCTTAAAATTATCGAAGAGGAGGAGGAGCGAGGAAATGAATTGCAAACTGGTGAAATGGAAGTGGAACGAGCGAAAGGTTTGGTTGTTTACAAGAAAAAAATGAAAAAAAAAATTTAGAGATTGAGCCGCCAAAGCGACAACACTTACAGTCCAAGTGTAGCTGTAACGAAAAGCAAAAGAGTGTCCCGCTGATTGACTTTCTCTGCCAACACTACAAATGTTCTGGAAAAAATAAAAATTTGGTTGCTTTTAAGCTAAGTTATAAATGCGAAATTTCGGAATCATAATGATGGTTTTTTAAATAACGGCTCCGCCCCAATTAATTCATCACTTTAAAAATTAAAAATAAAATAATAATTATTATTTTGCAAAAAAAAGGAACGACGCTTGAGAGAAGAAGCGGAGAAGTTGGAACACGATTTAATTTAAATTTATCAGCTCCTCAATTGTATAGATGTTATACATTGTTTTTAGGTCCGTATTTACTACTATGTGAAGCATGGCGTAAAGCTCGTTTATCCTCAGCTTCCCTGTGTTCTTCAATTTGGCGGTGGTGACCATTGTTCTCTGTTTCCGCTTGAGTGTCTGAGCGTCATAAAAGATGCTTGATTAATACGCATCGGGTGTTTTATATGTGATTAAGTTTGCTGTGTTATTGTTGTTGTTGTTGTTGTTGTTTTTTTT
Organism: Heterodera glycines; assembly: GCA_004148225.2. NCBI lineage: Eukaryota > Metazoa > Nematoda > Chromadorea > Rhabditida > Heteroderidae > Heterodera > Heterodera glycines. The sequence continues at coordinate 10,665,668 of CP049713.1, read as the reverse complement.
TTTAATTTCTCCTAGATAAAAAATGTTAATTATTCAAAATTGTACCGCGGTGTTTAAATTACAGCTGTTGCCTTTCACAAAAGAGCAGTTTTTGAAAATTGCAAAAAATGGCTTCAATTCCGAGTACGACCCCCAACGATTTCATGCAATCATCATACGACTACGTCTCCCCAAAAAACGCACTCTTGCATGTCTTTTATTTCGATCAGCCCGTGCTGTGTTGACTGGTGTGCCTTGTCCAGACAGAGCGGTGCGCGAGGCACAAAAAATCAGACGGAGGGTGCAGCATGCGTTGGGCTCCCAGCTAGGAATCCACGAGTTACGTGTTACAAATGTTGTTGGTTCTTGCACTTTATCACATCGATTGTCCATGCTGAACTTTTTACCAACACTGGACCCACACAGGTTCCGCAACATCAAATATGATCCTACAATTTTTCCCGCCATGCGTTGTAAAATAGTCATTGACGACGACGACGATCACACTTTGGTCACTTGTCTAGCCTATCATTCTGGAAAAATCATTTTAACAGGATCTAAAAGGCAGGACAATTTGAACCACGCTTTGCATTCATTCTTAGCTGTCTTAAATAATTGATTTGTTCATCCAATTGTAATAAACACTTTTTTGTTTTTGCAACTGATTTTTTTTTTATTAATTCCAAGTTGAGCACCCAGGACGGTTAGAAATTAAAAAGGCATCATCATCACAATGGCACCCGCGGAGGATTTAAATTGATGTAATTCTTGCCCCTGCTGATGCTGAACTGTTTGCGCTTCTCGGAATCCAAACGGGGTTGTCTTCATGCCGGGTCGAATGCGCCCCTTCACATAATGGGGCTGATAGTCTTTGTGAGCTTCGTGGGTGTACAGGTCCGAACACGGAGTTCGACCAATTTGAGGAAATTTGATTCTTATTGACGCACTGTTTCCCGGAACAACATGAACATCTTCCATGTTAAGCACATCGTCACTGTGGCATACAATGTTAGGCGGAGTGTTTTGTGGAATTGTAAAAAAAAAATTACATTTGTCCATCAATGTTGTAATGTTCCAAAACAATGTGCTTCATGGACTCGAAGTTTAGCAGTTGCTGGGCGGAATAAGAAAGACGAAAACTTCGGACTTTCAGTTCAGCACGCTCATCCTCCCCACTTGCGCTATCACAATGACGAAAGCCATAATTTTTTGGGCCACCCGACACAAATTCATATATTCGCCTCGAACAATGTTCCCTCTTCATTTGGCCCAGCGCTTCGCCTTCAGGTACGTGTTGTCTCCCACTGCTTGCCACGTAATAGATTGAGTCGGTATCTTTGAAAATGATCACAATGAGAAAGTAGCGTTTTTTTTTTTGTTGAACTTACCACAATAAAGAAGCTTATGGCCCAATGTCTGCACCTGCTCCATATAGCTGTAAAGATGTAGACGAGCATATGAAGTGACAAAAATTGCAATTGGCAGGCAGTTGGTTGACGGCGCTTTCGCAAATTCCGCTTTTTTCCTCACAACAACTCGGTCCATATGAGGTGAGACGTGATGAAAGTCAATAATGTCGATGGTGTGATTTTCGAGCAGTGCATGAAATTCAGCTGGAGTCCGAGTATAACGTACTTCCGTACCACCAACTCGTTGTGCAAGTTTTCCCCAGAGTGAGTTTGCCAGAATTTTCTGTTTTTTTTTTTACTCGATTTTATACGAAAATTTCTCTAAATTATTTACCGCAACCATTCGAAGCCCGGGATTGTTTGAAATTTTGTTGGGGTCCAGCTGAATGCCCTCAATCCGCTTAAATTCATCAACATATGCTCTGCGCTGTTCATCGGAATCACAACCGGGTGGTCACTAATTAATTCACTTGTTTATTAATTAGCATTTTTTACGAATTGCTAATTGTTGTAAAAGAATTTTATGGCCAAATATAAAAAATAAAATTTGATAATTTAAATACATTTAAATTACAAATAATCAAGTTATATCTACTTTATAACCAAGCTGTAGGGCTTTGTTCAATTCGGCATGAGTGTACCTGAGGCAAAAAAAAAAAGAGATTGACAGCCGCAAAAAATTCCCAAAATTACGCGGAAACCCATGCCCTTGCTGCATCAACGTGTTGACATGCCCGTTGTTGCCGATTGTCAGCATAGCGCGCGCAAAGCGGAAAAGTTAGGCGTCCGTCTGTCGTCCGGTATGGAAGCAAAGGGATTGTTAGCGGGCGTGTAACAGGATCGGGCGGAAGAACACGGACAAACAACAGGCCCGAGAATGAGTTAGCGTCGGGTGAGCACCAGGGAAGCGGTGACGTGGGTGGGCTTAGTAGCGTTTCACGGGTAAGAACACGAGGGTTACCAACAGGAAACGAGAATGCCTTCATCACATATGGATACAAGCTTACCTAAAAATAAATAATTAAAATTTTTTTTGCTCAATTATTATTATTTTATAACTATATCAATGAGGATTATCTCCTCGTCCGAGTTGCATGTGTAATGAAGAATAAATGGTTCAGTGCGACCACCACGTAGTGCATCCTCTCTTGGATCAAGTGGTCTTGGAACAAATGAGGCATTATACAGCCGCCGAAATTCTGGGTCTACTCGAAGGCGTTGCTTCACTTCACATCCCCAGACAACCTCCAATTCAAACCCATGTTGATTCTCCAGTTCAAATAATCGCCTCTTTGTTCGTTCATACAAGTCTTCAGCTGTCTTACCACCCGCCAATTTTTGTTGTCTGTCGTTTACGTAACATTTTGGACAGCCTTCACCGTTTTATGAAAATTAAAGAAAAAGAATAATAACATTTTTTACCGTGATAAAAGCAGCCCATATACTCAATGGCAAGGTCCCGTTCAGGTGGATCTCGTGTGACTAATCCATCAAGGCGGTAACCAGTGTCCTCAACGTTAGCTTCACCAATGGACCACTGTGCAGATTGAACATGCACCCCAGGATGGGTCATTTCATAGTAACGAATGTAACGTGCCGATTCAGCAGATGCTCTCCTCCCCCTTAGATAGCCACCCTCTGGCGCGTTAACCAGCTTATTCATTGGAAGAAAGCAGCGACGCAGAGTTGCCAAAGCAAGGCCAGCTGCTGTGGATGCGACTTTGAACGGATCGAGCCCATTCGTATTCTCAGCAATAATTTTGCGAAATTGGAGCACACTTTCGCGTAGAATTGCCACGTCATTCATACAGTATAGGATGAGTTGTTCACGTAATTGAAAGCGTGAAGCGCGATTCTCGGCCTCCCACCAATGAAAAAAGGCATCTCTTTTTTGTGCTTTCATGTGATCAGGTTGATAAAATTCTTTGGGCGGTAAACCACGCAATCTTTGATGCAAATTTTCACGCCGAATGAACAGATAAGGAAAAAACGGTTTTGTTGTCGCAACTTCGGTGTTCAATCCAAATGTGCGTGGCAGGGCATCCAACTCACAGAAAAAAAAGTTCAGCGAATCTTTGAACACCACATGCCGTTGGTGGTTCCCCTTCAAAGTCATCGAAAAAATTTTCAGCCCTGTTGTGCAAATACGCTTTGGTGGTAAATTGCGCCGGTGAAGTGTCTCCAGTATCAAGTGAATGTCGTATTTTCCACCATTATGAGACAAACAAATTGTTTTGACACCATGCGGGCCAGTTCCCGTGAGAAAATTGATAAAGTCGTCCACTGGGTCATTGTTGGCATTGTCAAAACTATGGAAAAACAGTCTTCGTGGGTTGTAATTGACATAGGCTGGTAGAGCACTGTCATCTCCAGGCACATTTAAAAATGGCGGGGAACACCAACGACGTCCCCTTGGTCCCACAGGGGGACTGCACACACATCCATTTGCGTATTGTCCAACACCAGAGTGAACCGAAATTCCTTCATTTATGCACGCTTCGCAGATTATTTCAGCAATAATGAGCAGCGGGACATGCTTCTGTACAACCTTGGTGCGAAGTTGAAGTGGTAAATCCTGGGACGTTTCAGCATCAAAAAAACAAAGCCTGACTGCCTTTTTTGGACTGTTTGCGTCATCATCATCATCATCTTCCTCCTCCTCCTCCTCCTCCACTTCATTACCATCATCATCATGGCCTCTATCGTTACCACTATCATCATCATTATTATTATTATCATTATGATGATTTGGTTGTCGCATTCTTCTCTCTCTTCTTCTTCTTCCGCTAGTAGGTTCATCTTTCAGAGGTTGTATAAAACATGGGTATCCAATCGGATGTGGCCCAGAACATCGTGGACAACGCATCCATCCCGTTTGACTAATTAGGGCTGGACACTTATGCGGATAGTTCGCATAAGTAATGGCTCCACATTGTCTGCATGTCCTTCTCCATTCACATATTGGACGAAAAGTTCGTCCTCCTCTTCCTCCCCCTTCCTGGCTATGCATAGCTGAAGGTGCTCGATTGCTCAGGTGATAGGCGTAGCAGTCGTCATTGGGAAAAACGAATAGACATTCACTGCAAAGACGATTGCTAGCTGTTCCATCTGCTCGTGAATGTTGTTTGCACGGGTACCCGACACCAAAGCGTAAACACAGACGGCAAACGACTTTGCATTCCTGGGGGTGGTACCAACGTGTCACGCGACGTTCACAATCAATGCAATATCCTTGCACACGAAATAGTTGCTCAATTCGTCCAACGTAATTGAAATGTTGATTTTCCAACAAAAGACATAAATTGAACTTGGCCGCCTCGCCTGATGCTGCCTTGAACACAATTCGGTACTCACGTTCCTTCTCAAAAACCGCAATTCGAATTTCTCCATGGCCATAACGCTGATCAATCCAAGCTTGTAATTTTTGAACATCGTCAATTGTGTACATATGCTTGTTTCTTGGTATTCCGGCGCGACGCAATAAGTTACGTGCCTCAGGCCCGTGGGTATGCTGGCGATTCGCGTAGCTTTTGAAAGCGGGAATTCCACCGCCACCTGGTGTTCGTGCCCGCCAATCATGCAAGCCAAGCAACACAGCTCTGGCCAAACAAAGACGATCATTCGGATTTTTAATGCGAATCAACGAGCGAACAGTGTTCACCAATCGATGTTCATCCTCAAGACTGCATGCACCTATTTAAAAAATTTTGCAAAAAAAAAAAAGAAAAAAGATTTAAACCTGATCTTCCAGCGTCGCTCTGATCTGCTTGCATTGGCCATACCGCAAGTACTTTTGTCACAGTTGTGCCAGCTGTTAGATCTATGCCAGCGGCAGATTGATCGTGGCCAAAGCTAATTAGTTAAATTAATCAATTAATTGAATAATTAAGGGTCAAACTAATAAGAATAATTAATTAATTAAAGTTCAAAGCCAATAAATATAAAATTTAATTTTTACCTTTGTTTCTTACATGGCTTCACTTCTTCTTCAGAAAACACCAACTTTTGAGAGAATTGAGCGACAACAAAGTTCTACTTCTTCAAGTGGCGCAAAACTCACATCCGCAATTTCTCCAATTGTGTTCCGAGGGCGATTGCGCATTTGATGAACAGAAGTTATAGTGAAATCATTTTGGTCAAAACAATATCCATTTTATGCCGCTAGCATTGCATTTCGGGCAGATTATGTAAATTTATTTAAACTGAATTTGATCGGCCGCCGACGGGAGGAGAGTTCTTCGCCAATCATCGATCAATCATTAAATAAAATATTAATAATAATAATTTAATGTTTGATGATTGCTATCGGCATTAAATGAGCATTTTGTTTTAAACAAAAATATTTTTAATAAAATAATATAAATATTTTCCCATTTTATTTATTTATTTTTTGATCATTGAAAATTGTTTATGTGTAGACTGATTGAATGATGAATTTGTTTATTTTTTTTTAATTATCGGCCGACTATTATCAATTCACATAGACAATTAATCACTTCTGCCTGCTGTCCGTTGATGGAGTGACCAAAAATAGAAAAAGAAAACATAAAAAAACTATTTTTAACATTAAAAAAACAGAAACGAAAAACTCTGATCCAATAAATAAGAAATCGGAGATTAAAACAACAAAATTTATAGGAAAATAGGCAAATTAAATATAAATAATAATTTATTTAAAAACAATAAAAAGGGTTGATATACAATTTAAAAAATATATGATTAAGTTTATGATCATTCAACGCATTTTTGGCGCCATCAATACCAAAGTTCAGGCCACATGAAGAAAAAGCTAAAAAGCAATTTGAATATTAAAATTGCTGTTTTTATGACTATGGCGGAAAATTAGGTATATGATATGTGTATCAATCAATCAAATCGCAAAATATGGGCCAAAAACCTACGAAATATGGAAATAAAATCACCAAAAAAATTGACGAAAATTTTTCTTATTGAAAGCAAAATTTCTTCCAATTATTAAATATTCATTTAAAACATCTAAAACGGCTAACTACTCTCTGTATTGAAAAAATCGTTTATAAAAACGAAATTGAAAATAAAATTTCTTACGACATAAAATTTTCCAGGTTAATTTTTGACATAATTAGAGAAATTCTGCGGGTCCAACAAAAATGAATGTGCCATAAAATTTGCTGCCCGATTTATAAAACACACACATATTCAGTGCCAAAATGCCCAGATAAAAGCACAGGGAACAATGTTCTAATCGCCGAATCACTCTCTCCCAATAAATTGGTAATTGGCCCCTCGAGCGCAATTCGCGACGGGTCTATAAAAGTAATTATGAAAATATTAAAAAAGCAATTATTAATTCATACTTCCAGCAATTCCCGAAGCAATGCAATTAACAAATCCAATTTGCTATCCAAACGCTGTGCTTCCAATGCGCCACTCGTGGCTAAATTATTGAAATTCAAAAATATTGTAAATGAATAAAATTATTTATTTATTTTAAATTATTTTTTCCATTAATTCAAATTTAAATTTTATTTTGATTTTATGTACCTATCAATTTTCTTTATTCAATTTAATTTAAATGAATTATTAATTATTATTTGTGTTGTTTTTTGTTTCTTTAATAAAATTAATTTTAAATTTGTATTTTTTTAATTTTTCCTACAATTTGAGCAAATGCCGGTGGATTGGAGCAGTGCAGCGGTGCTTGACGAATTGAGCATTATTGCCGGGGGCAGCTCTTCCAGCGTTTGATTTCCTTGTGCTATTTGACGCGCATTTTGATGATTAAAATTGGCAAAATTAAGCTAAAAATGAATAAAAAAAAATATTTTTAATAAATAAATACTTATTTATTAAATACAATTTTCACATGAAAATTGACAAAATTATGAGAAATTATTAAATGATTTTCTTATAAGAATAGTAAAAAAAAAGTAATAAATAAAATAAAAATCATTTTAAATAAATTTTCATAAGAATTCAAAAAATTAAGCCAAAATAAATATAAATACTTAAAAGGATCAACTAATAAATTCTTAAATAAATGTTCACCTCTGTTGGAATTAATGTACGAAAATTTATCGAATCAAGCGAAGAAGAAAAATGGTTGCAGCGAATATTCTTAATTATTTTTTAATTAATAATTAATTAATTAATTTTTTTTTTGTTTTTACTTTATTGCGTCGAAATTCTTCGCCCTTATTCAAGCGGACCGGCATTGGCACATAACAACAGAACAACTTTTTGGCAGAAAGAAATCGCAGGCATTTGGGCACGGACTGAAAAATTTTTTAAGTAAAAATAATTTTTTTTATTATTAAAAAATATGTATTTTTTCTAAATTTAGACAAAAAAAAATTCATATTTGAAAAGATTGTTCTTATTTTGCATGTTTATGCAAATTTTTAGAACTATCAAATTTTAGGGTGGCTTTATATATTGGACACCTATAGTGTATTCTTTATTAATTAAAAAATATTTTTGGAATTATTAAAAATTCTTAAATTGGAAATATTTATTATAATATTTTAATTGTTATTACACAATTTGGTTTTCACTTTCATGATGTCGGATACGCGATTTTTACATCACATCATGCAGATTGAATTGAAACAGAATTACATCATATTCACGATTTTTCATCGTATTTACGATTTTTCTCCCATCTTCTAAAAGATGATCCTAAATACGATGAGACGTCGTGAAATGATGGGAATTGAAACAAAATTTTACACGATATGACGTCATATCGGAGATATGACGCGAATTGAAATACGGCCCAGGCCATAGGGCTTAAGTTGACTTTGATTATTAACATTGGCTTACCATTCTTTTTGGAATAAAACTCTCTCAACAATTTTCTACGCAATAATTATTATAATTTTTATACAAAAATGATTATTATTTCTTCCAAAAAATGAATTTGTCATCCCTTCCAGTTTTGAATTCATTCTTCATTTTAGTTATACTATTGATGTCGCCTCATTAAGCTTGGCTTTGTGCTAAAGAGGTCGCTCAGATGGGGGGTGGGGATGGACAGATCTCCCCGCTAATTAGAGTGCGTGAAGCCTCCATTTCCCCAGAGGAGAAGGGAGAGGAGGAGGCTTATGGCTGATGTTGCGCTTATTCAGTTGGTGTGCTGTGTTAGGCGGATGGCTTTCTGTTCTCATTTATTCCCAGCTTACTTCCTGCGCAGTGCTAATTGACGTGTGTCAGCAACCAATGAAACCTGTAAAAACTTATTTTAAAAAACCCTGTTCAATGATGCCTAAAGGCACCCTATTTTTTTTTTGCAAATTTAAATTGACAATTTGCATAAATTAAATTTCAAAATTTTTAAAAACTGACCAAAGTGGTGGGGAAAACCAAGTTGAACACGTAGTAGAATGATTGACGCCGAAGCAGCAGCTGAATTTGCACAGTGGAGAAGGATTCGTTGCGCAAGTACAGCATGGACCCGTTGGAAATCATTGCATCGACCTTTGAAGAGGGAATGGGCGAGGGGGTCAATTTTTGAAAATTTTAAGGCCTCTTCCATTCTAAGTGTCCGACCCGAAGAGCTCATTCGTTTTGCAGTGCCAATGTTTCTTTTCAGACAGTCTCTCTCTCTCTTTCTTCCTCAATCTCATTTCGTTGCCACCACCTATTTAATTAAGTTCGAGAATTGTTGTCTCTCGGCAAATGAAGGGGAAAGAGGGTTTGTGGTTGTCCTAGGCATCTTCACATATGCGACCGAAAGTCATCAAAATTAATTTTGTTTGAAGTAAGAAGAGTGTTGGGATAGCGAAACTGGAAATAAATATTTTTTTTTTGTAAATTTTATAAGTTAAGTTAGTATAAATCAAATGAGAGTGAAAAGCAATTTCTAAGTAATACCCAGTTTTTTTCTCCGAAAAATTTATTCTACAACCACCAATTATTGTATTTAACTCGCCAATTAAATCCATTAATTTTTACCATTTGCCTTTGTTAAATTTTGTTTTACTTCAAATGTGACGATTACATTCTTTCGCACAAATTATCTCATTGATTTAATATTTAATTGCCCCAGAAAATAATTAAGCAAACTAAGCCACCCTTTTCATTATGATACACAAACCGTTCGAAAATCGTCATTTTTTCTTTCTTTCTCTATAAGAAATAGTATGTCAAAATGAAAGAAATGTATTTTTCTCTGCACTCTCTATTTATTGACACATCTCATTTTTTGAAACGGTGTGATACACAATATATAATATATACAGATAATACACAAGTTTAAAAATTGGCCCACAATTATGTCTCTTGGCCAAGAAGTACTCATCTGTGCCCCGGGGGAGAGGAATTTTTTGTACGTAATGTGTACCCTCCAATTCAGGTGTAAACCAAAAAATAATAATTATATATATAAAAAAAAACTTTTCCCAGGAACTACAACCTCGTGTACTGGCAGTGGTTGTGATCTTCACTCTGTGTTTGGTGGTTGGTGTATGTGGAAATGGTAAATATATTTTTTTAATTTAATCATTTATTATTTTTAATTCTGTAAAAATATTAGAAATAAAATTAATTATTGTTTATTGCCACCAAATTTAATTTAAAAAAGTATAAAAATGAATGTTTTTCAAATAATTTGCCTTAATTAATAAGTGATTTAAAAATTTTCCTTTATTAAATTTTTATAAGTTTTCAATATAAAAAAGTTTATTATTTAAAAAATGTTATTACTTTTTGCCTAAACTTTACTTAAAAAAACAAATGAATGTTTTTTCCAAGAACACGCTTTTCATTAATTAAGTCATTTCAACTAATTTTGACTAGGCTTTTCTAAAAAAATTAAAAATTAAATATTTTTCAAATTTAAGCATCAGTATTGACACTAATTTATGGAATAACGCGAGGCAATCAGTTGGCCAGCAATGCTCGACCCTCAAAGTCAAGTTTACGATGGTCTACTGACAATACAATGCTTTACATTGCGGTCTAATAATTTTTTTTAAATTTAAATTTTTTAACTTTTAAAATAAAAAATATTGTTTAGGCATTGTGCGTAGTTGATTTTCTGATGTGAGAGAATACGATAAAATTCAATTATTTAAAAAGGATTTTTTTTTAGGTCAATGTCATTACCTCCGGCAATTCTTGTTCGTTTTTAGACGACAAAAAAGAAATGAAAATTATAAAATTAAATCAAAAAGTGCCAACGGCAACACAAACAAATAGCAAAAGCAAAAAAATTTAAAAGAATTCGCTTTAATTAAATTTAAAAATTGTTTGGAAAAAATTGTATTTAAAATTTATTAGTTATGCCGGTGGGTCGGCAATTTATACAAATGAGGAGGCCCATTTGGTGAAAACACGTCGTGTCGACGGCTCACACGACGAGGGCAATTCGGTGGTTAGCGTAAGGTGAAAATTTTTAAAATTGGCAAATTCTTAATTTATTCCGTTACATATTTATTGTTTTTGCTTTTGTTTTGGTGATTAGAGCAGAAAGATATGGTGAACATGGAAGATCATTGGAAAATTTGGTTCTCACAATGCGATGGGAACAGCACCCGGACGAAAGGCAAGCGGAAAAAATATAAAAAATTTATTATATTTTTTTCAAAAAAAAAATTACAATTTTTTAGTTTTCCTAAAATTTTCCAATGATTAAGAAAAAATTCTCATTTAAATTGTAAAATTTTTTGAATTTTTTTCTTAGGCCAAATTTGGATGCATTGGCCAACATCACATTGTTTTGCGATGATCAAATAAAGTACAAAAAATTACACTTGCGCGGACTCGAAATTGACAAATCCGTGGAAATTCGACTGGAAAATGTTTTTGAGGTGTGCCATTAAAAAAATATTAAATTGTTGGCATGCCGTCCTTTAAGGTGACGGAACAGCTCTCTTTCTTCGTCTGTGTTTGTCTGTCTGTCTGTCGAGACTCTCGACGCGGGTCAGTTGTGGTCGAATTGGCCAAACAATGGTTCGAAGTTTCGGACGATCAGACGCGGAGAACGGTGGTCGGAGACGGAGCGGCCGCAATTTCTGATCACGTCAAAAGGGGTGAGTGGTAGAAGAACTGCAGAAAAGTGACCCACAGAAAAGCGGAGAAATCGCCACCATCCCAAGCCGTGTATTAAATCCGATATAAGCCTAACATTGACGTCATATCTTTGATTTTTCTGGCGTTAAAAGTCAGTCCTATGACCCTTTGGTAGCCACGTCGGTGCACCCCAAAACTCCGCCGATAATTCACTATTAAATTTTGAAAAAATTCGCTGGAAATTGAGGCAATCGCTTCGACGCGATCATTTTGGACGCGTGCGACTCGTCCCCTCACATTCCGTGCCCCGCCTCGCCATTCATCGCTTTGAAAATGCTCGGAAATGCCAAAAGCGCACTTCGACCACGGGGTTTGCCAATCAATCCACGATATTTGTGTTGGCGCCTTCAAATTTGCTAATCCCTTAAGGCGTTTTCGTAATGAATGCTCTCCCCGCCAGCGAACAGAACGAGCAGAAGACTCTCACCCTTCTCCAAGACAAATTGCTCTCAGTGTTTCCGCTTTGCGTTCGGATGACAATGGGTCGTCAAATGAATTGTGAGGGAGGCGCCTCGAGTCTGAATTCAAATTATGAGAGGGACTGTCCATCAAACATGGACAGGAGGGGGGGGGGTCCGAGTTTGGTCTTTGCGAAATTGAAAAAAGCCCAAAATTTCTGACGATTTTTTTTTTGCTCCATCTTTATTATACATGAAGGGGGGGAGTCAACCAAAATTCGTTGCAAGACGTCGCCAGGAAATTCTGAAAAATTGAGTGCGATTTGCTAACAAATTTAACCAAAAAAATTACCAATTTTCGAATTGATTTTCAAAAAAATTGGGTTTTTGGTAGAAAATTGGTTTTATTTTTTAAACCAATTTATAAATTTCCCTACCATTTCTTCCATTTCCTTATGCTTTCCTTCCATTCAGCCGTCTTCGCCTGTCTTCCTTACGCTATTAACCCAAAAGACTTGGAAAACACCGTGCTTCTATGGCAGCAAAGAAAAGACGAAGTCGCGAGCCGACTTCAGCTCCATTCGCTTCTGCGAGGCTCCCAACTGACCATTGGCGGACTGAACTCTTCCGTTGCCACTCATTTTTAACAGCAAAATGATCGGTCGTACTTCGCGGGTTCCCCCCCCCCCCCCTCATGAGAAAATTTCAATATATTCGGGCAATAATTGTTTTTTGCACCTTTATTCTTTCCTCAGGGATTTACTGGACAGTTCGAGTGTTTGGAGGACACGCGTAGGAAAAATATTGTGGCGCCATCCCCAAATGGGCTATAGGGCCTTAACCTTCTGTCCAATTGCTTTGCAATTGATTGAAATTAATTAGAATAGTCCATGCTTTTTGTTTTCGTCTTGCTCATTCACATCCCGTGTGCTAATTAATAAGTGAGTTGGATCGCTAGATATGCTTCATTTATTTCACACCATTGTTGTATGTATTAGTAATAAATGCATTTAAATAATGAAAAATAAATTTGTACAATAATTTAAACTGAAGAGAACTAACTATAAACAAAGAGCAATTATGGCCAATGATTGAAATACTGTATTAATAAATAACAAAATCGAGAGAGTTATAAATTACAAATGAACGACGGAGCAAAATAGAACAATGGTCTTTCGAGTGCCACGTCCAAATTACAGGAAGCAGCAAAATATTTGTGCGCGACTTGATCCACCAGTTCATTGGTCCAAACTCGTTCGTCGTCCCGTACAAGCCTGTCATGGAACAGACGAAGTGCTTCATGAGCCCAAAGCCGAACAAGCTCTTCATGAGAAACGGAATCCAGGGGCATAATCGCCTCGCTTATCCCTCGCACCCATCTAGTCAATTCTCGAGGTGAGTACACGTAATGGGGTTGATCATCTTGAGTAAAATGTTCCTAAATATTTAATGTAATTTACAAATATGATGAAATACAGCCTGACATTTTTTGGCCCTAAATTCTGCCGATAACAAAAAAATTTGCCAGATTTTTTCCGCGCCGCGCGAGTGCGCAACTTTGGCTGACCAAGTGCCACCAGTGCCAAGCACAACAACGACAACGACGACGACAACAGCTAGCAGCACAACAAAAAGTACGTCGGCAACCCATGCAAAAAGTTCGCCTCATGGCGCAACGCCTACGGCACCAAAGAACGCCTCGGGGACTGTTAGCACCACAGAAGTGCCAAACAGTAAATTTTTGGCATTTTTTGTGGGGGCGGGGGTTAATTAGTGAAAAACTTTATTTTTTTTAAATTTTTAATGCCAAAGATATTTCTTCAGATGCTTCGAGCACAAAAAATGCTTCAGTTGGGCCCAAAAATGACCGTCAATTCATTTCAATTTTCACGATTTTCTTGCTTTTGTTAATTCCTTTGTCTTAAAATTTTAAATTTGTATCATTTAAAAATATAAAATTTAGCAGAGTATCTCCCATTATTACATTTTAAATGCTTTTGTAAATTTTTCGGGGCGTTTAATTGACCAAATTTTGGCCGTTTTAAGGCAAAAAACTTGTAAAAATAGTGGAAAATGTAGGTCCGGCGGTGCCGATAGGCGCCGCCGGGAAAAATTTTTGGAAATTTGAGTGCTACTTGTTACGAAATTTGCCTATTAAACTTTTTATTTTTCGTTTGGGGGGGGGGGAATTTTATTTAAAAAAATAATTTCCGCAACGATTGCTACCGTACCATTAATTGGGCACAATGCGCGAGAAGTGATTGGCACAAACAGTCGAACAGTGCCATCGTAATACCTGGCTCAGCAGGTAAAAATCAGTCATCGCTTCAGTGAGCGGTTTAGCCATTCCTCGTATTTGCATTGTTTGACCAAGCATTGCTCGAGCAAAAGTGCCGTAAATTTGGTTGAGCGATGTACGTCCAGGGTAGTCAACGTAAATGACTGGCACATGGCGAAGAAAACGTGCAGACAATGGGTTTCTGCCCGGATCAGTTGGTGGATTGCATGCCCCGACGAATTGGATACGCTCAAGTGTCACCCAAGTGCGGTCGATCGTGCGGTAGAAGGCCGGGAACTGCTCGGCCGCCATGCGTTGAAGGCGTACAATTTGTTCAGCCTATTTCAGAAATTGAGTCCAAGTTTGGTCAAATTAACACTTGTTTTGGTATTAATTGAGTATGTACACCTCTATATCCCATTTTTGGTAAAAAAAATTTCAATTTTTTTCGTTTTTTTTTCAAAATCACTTGGAGGTTAATGGAAAGGCGTCAAAATTTTGCTCTTAACTAAATTATTCAGGCGCCCCCCAACGATGGAATTGATCAAAAGGATCGGACATTTTTTTTCATTTATGGTACAAAAACTGAAAAATTTTACCCAAAAAACCCAATTTGTACCCTTGTTTTTCCATTTTTTTCATTTAAAACCTGAATGAACAAAAGTGAGTCGACGTCGTCCTGGCCAAGTCCGGTGCCCAGGCGAAGAACGCCCTTCGGCTGGGCAGAGCCCAGACGGCTGGCCTGCCCGCCGGCCAACACAACGGCCGCCACGCGACCTTCCGCAATGGCTTTCAAGCCTTAATTACGAAAAATTTAGTGTAAATAAACATCTATTTGCGATTTTACATTCATTTGGATTCATTCGAACCAAAAACCGAAAATGAACAAGCACAAAATTAACATTTATGCACCAAAAAAACGTAAATTTTCGTGCAATTACCAAAAAAATAATTTTTTTTTTTTCTAAAAAGGAGACCCTCACCACCGAGTGGTATTACATATCTTTGTTTGTTTTGTTTTTTACCGATTTGTTCCAAGCGCTCTTTCTCTGCCTCGCCGAGATGAGCTGTGTTAACGCAGCGTTCATCCGGGATTGGCCGGATGTCGGTGCTTGGCAATTTGGGCTCCAATGCTCGCTTGAATACCTTATTCAAATAAGAAAAGTCAAATAGGTCCATGTCTCCTAAAAACAGTTTCGAGTTTTGTTGCGTTTTAATTAGCAGTTGGGGGGGGGATGGGTTGCATATTTGAATGGTGGGGTGGATATCAATATTTTTGAGAAAATTTTATTAAAAAATGATTTTTTCTGAAATTTTCCGGTTTTTCTGGGTCAAAAAGCCAATTCAGCTGTTGGGGGCCGTTCTAATAGAGGTTTTTTGGAAAAATGCCAAAATATGGACATAAAATATGGATAAAAATGCCAAAATATGGACATAAAATATGGATAAAAATGACAAAAATATGGATATGAAAACCCATCCTAGAAGCTTCAAACCAAGCTAAAAACATGTTTTTCGTGCGTTTCAGGCCTCCCACAGTCCAGAAAAATATGGATTTCCATATAATTGAATGCCTAGTTATTAGGAACAATAATTATGTTGTTTGAAAGATTAATTATTTTTTCAAAAATTTGCTGACGATAAAACTACCACATAAAATCACTTTCAATCGCTTATTTAAAGCTGTTTAGTCCATCGAAGATAGAAAAAAATATGGGCCCGGTAATAAGTTAAGAATAAAATTGTCAGAATGTTGGCACTGAAATTGATAATTGAGCTGCGAAGGGTATTGTTTGCTAATCACAGCAGGAGAAAAGAGCATGCATGATGAAAAAACGGGAAACATGGAGGGAGGAGCTGTTTTTGAGAATGATGGGTTGGGGGCGGGGGCGGTGGACAACCGACAAATCGAACGCGTGACGGAAAAAGGGCATTATAGGAAATTTAAAATGAAAAAAGGACAATTGTGAATGGCAAAGGTGATAGAAAGTTCTTACTTGAAAAGCAAAAAAAGCTAAAGGAAATTTTTTTGAATAAAAAAAGAAAAAGTTTTAAAGTTAAAATATCAAATTGGGAATAAATTTTTATTTTTATAAAAGCATTTTTAAAATAATATTTAAAATTGAGAATGGCAAAGGTGAAAAGTATTTTCATCGTGATTGAAGAGAAATTAAAAAATGGGAATTGAAAATGCTCATCCGATGGTACATTAATTAAATTTCTTTGAACAATTGTGCTCCTTTTATACACATTTATTTATGCAAAAGGCAATAAATCTCAAAAGGGGAGGGAAAATTTTTTTCTCAGCTGCTCATAATCCCAATTTTTTGAATTAGGCGCTTTGCGCCGACGACCATCCCTTGTCGGGAGGCAAATTTCTCAAAATGCAATGAGAAAATGTTTGTTTGATTTATTAAAAAAAAATTTTCACAAATAAATTTGAACATTGATGCTATAAATTAGGGTTCGGACCCCGCCCCCGTCCCCGGGGACAGGACAGGTTTTTTGGCCTCACCCCCGTTCCCGTCCCCGTGACTCAGACCCCCGCAATCCCCGCCCCCGCGACCTTCACCCCCGCGGGACCACGGGGGTGAAAACACACCGCTATGAATGGCATATTCGTCGGTTATAACTTATAAGGCAAAAATTTATACAATTTTGAATTTTTTTTAACCATCCATCTTGAGAAATTTTTATGAAATAAAGCAAATTTTGCTTATATTTTTACAAATATTAGTGGTTTACTGTTTTGTGCTTCAGCACTAATAGAAATCTTTGTTATGAGTTCAACACCGGTTGACGTTTTCCATTAATTTATTTTTTTTCTGATTAATAAAGGGTTTCTTTATGTTCTTATTTCTAAGAAATGTTTTGATTTGGGTGTAGTGCCCTTATTTTCATCTAAATGAGGGTAATTTATGAAAAATTTTGCTAATTTCTAACAAAATTCATATAAATTCTTTAAATTTTCCCCTGGCGGCGCCTATCGATACCGCCGGCCCCCAATAACGCTATTTTTCTTAAAAATTAGCCCAAGATCGCAAATTTTGGTCATTTGGTTTGGGAAAAGGAAAATTTTAAATTTTTTAAATTATTTTATTCCACTGCCACTTCATGAGAGTGTCTTTTGGCATGAATTTTAATTGAAATTTGGCACTGAAATTGAAAAAAAATGAATGGGAAGAATGGGAAATTTAAATGATAGCACATGTTATGGAAGAATCATATTCGATTCGGAAATTCGCATTTGCCAATGGAAAAAAGTTTTCCGGAATTTCGGATTTATTTAGAGCATCATACCTTTTTTCTTTGATGACCAAATCCAATAAACTTGGTATCATTCGAAAGCTCTTAACAAGTTCTTTCGGCTTTCCGAAAATCAAAATGATATACCGACATGCAAAAAAGTTATAAATAAAAATATGCAAAAATTCTGACTTTTTTTTGTTGCGGTTTTCGTGTTGCAGCTTTTTATAAAAAATTTTTGGTCGCTTACAAATTAGTAAAAGCCTAACATTTTTCTAGACAATGTGGAGCTTTTGAATAGTGTCAAATTATTAAATTTGGCCAATGATGAACATAAAAGTTACGTGGAATATGGCGGAAAGAAAATATTTATATATTTATATGTATACAAATCTATGGCGAGAGGGTCTTTTTATCGACAAGAAAATAATAATAATTATTATTTTAATTTATTTTTCAATTAATTCAAATATTAATGCACTTACAAATTTTAGCGGCTAACAATAAAAATTTTTTAAGCCCCCTATTAGATTTAAAGTTTAACAAAATGATGAATATTCATTGGAAAATGCTTATGCTGATGTTGCCGTTACTGTTCCTAATTTATCTGAATGGCACAGCGCATGCAAACGCAGGAGGAATGGATGCCGTAATTACGCAATTAAAGGTAAATTAGGCACACAAATCTCGGCATTTCTCTGACACAAATTGGTCTTGAAAAGCTATCGAAGTAAAATCATAACAAAATTAGGTGTCGTAAAAAGAGCATTTTTAGCGGATTTCATTTAAATTATACCCCAATTAAAATGCCAATTAATTAGGCTCATTATTTTTTTTCATAAAAAATTGGTGGGTTTAACTCGTTTCTGTTAAAGGGGGGGCCAGGTGGACTGAGAAAAGTTTCGCCCGACAAATTGCCGGCCCGATTTCTTGCCGACATGGGCATGAAGCCGGCGGCAGCTAGACCGGCAACCGCCGCCCCCGTTGCACGTGCCGCTCCGACGGTTGTTGCAACTGCTGCCCAAACGCCAACGGTTGCGCGTCAACCATCAACAACAAGACGCACAACAACCACGACGAGGACGACAACAACGGATACATATACAACCCAACGAAAAGTGACCTTCTACGAGGATGATGTTGATGGTATAATGGTTTTATTTATTTTTTTAATTGTTTATTGTTTATTCATAAAAAATAAAAAAGTCATCAGAAGGGCGAAAACCACTTACTCTGACGACTATTCCGGTAAATGTGTCGTAGAGTAAGTGACAAAATATATGGATGATCACAGGAATTAAAAAAGACAAAAATATGTGAAAATAAATAATAAATAAATTGAGGTCAAAGTCAAATGAGGTCGAAATACCAAATCACTTAGAAATTTGTTACATTCTAGCTTTCCCGGTCTTACATATTACCCTAGTGAACTTTAAGTTTTATTTTAAATTGATTTAAAGAATTTGTTTTTATTAGTTCTTTATCTAGTTGATTCCACAATTTTGTTACCCTCCCAGCAAAGGGAATGAATTTTTTACCCAGTTTGTATTTTGTGTTAAATCTATAAAAGGGGATGTTAAAGCGTGCTGATGGATTAAAAATTGAAAATAGTTTCAGATCTGTTCGGCCATAAACAATTTTATGCGCCATGAACAGATCAAACAGTTTTCGCCTATTCTCAAGTGTTGGCAGTTGCAGGTATTCTAATCGATTTTGGTATGGAATTGGCGGAAGGCTGCATTTAAAAAATACCCTTTTGGTGAAATATTTTTGACACTTTTCGATTTTTTTAATATTTTTTTGAAGAGACGGATTCCAAACCTCCGGAGCGTATTCCAATAAAGGCCTAATATAAGTTTTGTATAACGTAATCCAAATCTTAGACGATTTGGATTTAATTATTCGAAACAAAGAACGCATACGTAAATACGCATTCCTTGTTATTTGGTTAATATGATCGGAAAATTGTAATTTGTTATCAATGTTTACTCCTAAATCCCTAATTGTATCCACAGCATTTATTGTATTTCCATCAAATTTATATGTTTCTTTTGGGTTTTTTGAACCCAAATATAATACAAAAGTTTTTTGAATTGAAACTTTTATTTGCCATTTATTTGCCCATTCGAATAAATTATGCAATGCTTTATGCATAATTTCCGTGTCGGCTCTTGCTTTATAACAAATATATAATTTAACATCATCAGCATATAATTTTATTTTCACTCCTGATGGCAAGGCATCAGGAAGATCGTTAATATAAATCAAAAATAATAAAGGGCCCAGGACAGAGCCCTGGGGGACGCCAGAGGTAACTTTTTTACTTGAGGATAAAGAATCCCCAATTTTAACTCGAAAAGTCCTATTACTCAAAAAGCCCTTTATCCACATTAAAAGTTTGCCCTTTATACCAATTTTTTCCAATTTGTATAAAAGTAATTCATGGGGCACTGAGTCAAATGCTTTTTGAAAATCAATATAAATACAGTCAACATTTTTTCCATTTATAATTGCCTCGTACCAATCTTCCACAACTGTTATTAGTTGACTTGTCGTAGACCTATTTCTAACAAAACCAAATTGGTATTCCGAAATTTTATTGTTTTTTAGGAGAAAGTTGTAAATATTTTGGCTAAGAATTCTTTCCATAACCCTGCAAAGTGAGCAGGTTATAGAAATAGGCCTATAATTTTCAGGATTAAATTTGTCCCCTTTTTTGAAAAGAGGAAAAACTATTGATTCCTTCCAGATATCTGGAAGAGAACCAGAGTCTAATGAAATCCTGAATAGGTCAGTAATAACAGTTGCTAATGAAGAATGGCAGTTTTTCAATATTTTATAGCTAATATTATCCGGGGAGGTCCCGTTTTTATTCGGAAGTTTTTTCAAAAGTTTTTGTTTTTTCATTTCAATTCTTAATAAATTAACAATAGTTGAATTTTTAAAAGTTTACACCTTTCAAAATCCGTGAAAAACGCGCTTTTAAATTTTCAAAATAATTTTGAGGAAATCGAATTGGTTAATTTAGCAGCTGCTTAATTTGCTGCTTTTCACACAATGGCCCTTCCTGTGAACCATCCATTATCCTCTCATTTGCAAGGCATTTAATTAATGGAGGCAAATTAATTGGCGGCCTTTGAAATAGCCTTTTTCTCAATTTGCGAGTGAAATTTATTTGTTTGTATTTTTATGTGTAAACTAATGCTATCATAAAGTGCTTTTTTTGTTGGGTCAGTTTTACATTGCCTATACAGTCTGGCTTTCTCTTTGATGGAGGCCAATAAATGCGTTGGATATTTAGGGGTCAAATCTTTTTTGGTAATTTTTTTCATTGGAATACACTCGTTTAAGGTTTCTAGCAATGTATTATTAAAGGCGTTGTATTTTTCGTTCACACTAAAATGCTCGTTAGATAAAGCGCTAATTCTAGAAGAAACCATAATATTAAAAAGAGAAACATTCGACGGAAAAAACCGTCGATTGTAAAAGAAGTTTGTTTTTTGTAGTGTTTTTGGAATAGTCAATGTGAAAATTTGCGCTAAATGATCCGATGAAAAAACACCACCTTCAATAGTACATTGCTTTACAATTTGATCATTTGCCGGCAAAACTAAGTCTAACCACGAATTTCCCCTGGTGGGTCCACTCGTGGCATTGAAAAAAGAAAGCTTACTAAAAAAGTGGCAAAAAATTTCACCAAATTTACTCATAGAAATGGGCTCCCCTTCCTTCCATACCAGGTCTTTATTCGGAAAATTAAAATCACCCAACACAACACAATTATGGCTATAGAATGTTTCTAAAAATTTAAAAAGTTCCTTGGTTTGTCTATATGTTGTCTTGGGTGGTCGATAAACAAGCACAAATCTAATTGATTTTAGTTTTTGTAATTGAAAAACCAAGATTTCGCAATTATATTTTGTTTCAGAAAATTTAACAAAAAACTCAATTTCTTTCTTAATTAAAACACCGCAACCACCCCCACGTGTTAATTTTTGAGATTTTCTATGACAAAAAACAAAGTTATAATTTTCGATTATCCATGGACTAAAGAGGATTGGGTTTCCCTCCTTTGTCCACGTTTCAGTTAACAGACAAATTTCTATGTTATTATTTACTAAATTTAAAGATATTTCATCAATTTTGTTGTAAAGTGATCTAATATTAACTAAGCATGCTTTAACTTCCCCTATTTTGGTTTTGGGGTTATTGAGTCTAACATGTTTAAAACCGGAAAAGCTATTTCTATTTTGTGAGAAATATTTATTGTTCAAAAGTGATTTGGTGAAAAGTCAATTATTTTTACGAAAATTGGGCACCTCCGACCGCTTGACAATGTTTCCGGCGTAAATGATCCAATCGGCGTTGGGTTCGGCCTTCCTTCGCTCTGTGCATTCTTTTTGCATCGCCCTGCGCTCCTCCAGTTCTGCCGGACTGAGCGATGGTCGAATGTTCAGGTGTTGCCACTTCCCACTTTGCTTGATGTGGGCCCGTTTTTTGTTCCATTCCGCCAGCAGCTGCCTTTGGAATTTTGAGGCCGGGAGAATGATTTTGATTAAGCGCGGGCGGTGACCTGAACCAGCTTGGTATGGAGGCCCCATTCTATAGCTAGAAATCGGGCACTCGACGCCAAGCTCGTCGAGTACATGCGACAATTCGCTCCGGTCGGCAGCCACTCGTTCCGATGGTTTGTCTCCGGCCGGCTCGGGCAGTCCTTGCACCACCACACTTCGGCGCCGCTCGTGATCCTGGATGGCCTCCTCCATCATTTTTTGTTGACGGAAGTGTTGGAGTTGGTGGTCTTGCTCGGAAATGACGGCCTGTTGATTCTGAACTTGCTGCAAAAGTGCAACACAAATTTGGAAAGCGTCCTTCTTCCCATCTTTCTCCTCTCTCAGACAACGCATCAAAAAAATCCACCACTGACTACCCGTACACCGCTCTTAGTGACCAACTTGCGGCAATCTCCCAACAAATGGACAACAACAGTGCCGACCCGGTCACCAAACAACTTCTGCAAATTTGTGTTGCACTTTTGCAGCAAGTTCAGAATCAACAGGCCGTCATTTCCGATCTTTAGTCCATGGATAATCGAAAATTATAACTTTGTTTTTTGTCATAGAAAATCTCAAAAATTAACACGTGGGGGTGGTTGCGGTGTTTTAATTAAGAAAGAAATTGAGTTTTTTGTTAAATTTTCTGAAACAAAATATAATTGCGAAATCTTGGTTTTTCAATTACAAAAACTAAAATCAATTAGATTTGTGCTTGTTTATCGACCACCCAAGACAACATATAGACAAACCAAGGAACTTTTTAAATTTTTAGAAACATTCTATAGCCATAATTGTGTTGTGTTGGGTGATTTTAATTTTCCGAATAAAGACCTGGTATGGAAGGAAGGGGAGCCCATTTCTATGAGTAAATTTGGTGAAATTTTTTGCCACTTTTTTAGTAAGCTTTCTTTTTCAATGCCACGAGTGGACCCACCAGGGGAAATTCGTGGTTAGACTTAGTTTTGCCGGCAAATGATCAAATTGTAAAGCAATGTACTATTGAAGGTGGTGTTTTTTCATCGGATCATTTAGCGCAAATTTTCACATTGACTATTCCAAAAACACTACAAAAAACAAACTTCTTTTACAATCGACGGTTTTTTCCGTCGAATGTTTCTCTTTTTAATATTATGGTTTCTTCTAGAATTAGCGCTTTATCTAACGAGCATTTTAGTGTGAACGAAAAATACAACGCCTTTAATAATACATTGCTAGAAACCTTAAACGAGTGTATTCCAATGAAAAAAATTACCAAAAAAGATTTGACCCCTAAATATCCAACGCATTTATTAGCCTCCATCAAAGAGAAAGCCAGACTGTATAGGCAATGTAAAACTGACCCAACAAAAAAAGCACTTTATGATAGCATTAGTTTACACATAAAAATACAAACAAATAAATTTCACTCGCAAATTGAGAAAAAGGCTATTTCAAAGGGAAAAAATTCCATTTTTAAATACCTACAAAAATACGATGTTAATCCCTTTGAAATACCGAATTTAGTCTTTGAAAACAAATGCTATCATGATGGTGATGAAAAATGTGAATTATTTGCCAACTTATTTGCAAATTCGTTTAACAATTCTGATGTTGACCCAGGCTACCTAAACTTGGGCAATACTTTTCTTAATCAATGCTTTATATCAGATATAGACTTTAACATCATCGAGACACAAAAACTTTTGAAAAAACTTCCGAATAAAAACGGGACCTCCCCGGATAATATTAGCTATAAAATATTGAAAAACTGCCATTCTTCATTAGCAACTGTTATTACTGACCTATTCAGGATTTCATTAGACTCTGGTTCTCTTCCAGATATCTGGAAGGAATCAATAGTTTTTCCTCTTTTCAAAAAAGGGGACAAATTTAATCCTGAAAATTATAGGCCTATTTCTATAACCTGCTCACTTTGCAGGGTTATGGAAAGAATTCTTAGCCAAAATATTTACAACTTTCTCCTAAAAAACAATAAAATTTCGGAATACCAATTTGGTTTTGTTAGAAATAGGTCTACGACAAGTCAACTAATAACAGTTGTGGAAGATTGGTACGAGGCAATTATAAATGGAAAAAATGTTGACTGTATATATATTGATTTTCAAAAAGCATTTGACTCAGTGCCCCATAATTTACTTTTATACAAATTGGAAAAAATTGGTATAAAGGGCAAACTTTTAATGTGGATAAAGGGCTTTTTGAGTAATAGGACTTTTCGAGTTAAAATTGGGGATTCTTTATCCTCAAGTAAAAAAGTTACCTCTGGCGTCCCCCAGGGCTCTGTCCTGGGCCCTTTATTATTTTTGATTTATATTAACGATCTTCCTGATGCCTTGCCATCAGGAGTGAAAATAAAATTATATGCTGATGATGTTAAATTATATATTTGTTATAAAGCAAGAGCCGACACGGAAATTATGCATAAAGCATTGCATAATTTATTCGAATGGGCAAATAAATGGCAAATAAAAGTTTCAATTCAAAAAACTTTTGTATTATATTTGGGTTCAAAAAACCCAAAAGAAACATATAAATTTGATGGAAATACAATAAATGCTGTGGATACAATTAGGGATTTAGGAGTAAACATTGATAACAAATTACAATTTTCCGATCATATTAACCAAATAACAAGGAATGCGTATTTACGTATGCGTTCCTTGTTTCGAATAATTAAATCCAAATCGTCTAAGATTTGGATTACGTTATACAAAACTTATATTAGGCCTTTATTGGAATACGCTCCGGAGGTTTGGAATCCGTCTCTTCAAAAAAATATTAAAAAAATCGAAAAGTGTCAAAAATATTTCACCAAAAGGGTATTTTTTAAATGCAGCCTTCCGCCAATTCCATACCAAAATCGATTAGAATACCTGCAACTGCCAACCCTTGAGAATAGGCGAAACCTGTTTGATCTGTTCATGGCGCATAAAATTGTTTATGGCCGAACAGATCTGAAACTATTTTCAATTTTTAATCCATCAGCACGCTTTAACATCCCCTTTTATAGATTTAACACAAAATACAAACTGGGCAAAAAATTCATTCCCTTTGCTGGAGGGTAACAAAATTGTGGAATCAACTAGATAAAGAACTAATAAAAACAAATTCTTTAAATCAATTTAAAATAAAACTTAAAGTTCACTAGGGTAATATGTAAGACCGGGAAAGCTAGAATGTAACAAATTTCTAAGTGATTTGGTATTTCGACCTCATTTGACTTTGACCTCAATTTATTTATTATTTATTTTCACATATTTTTGTCTTTTTTAATTCCTGTGATCATCCATATATTTTGTCACTTACTCTACGACACATTTACCGGAATAGTCGTCAGAGTAAGTGGTTTTCGCCCTTCTGATGACTTTTTTATTTTTTATGAATAAACAATAAACAATTAAAAAAATAAATAAAACCATTATACCATCAACATCATCCTCGTAGAAGGTCACTTTTCGTTGGGTTGTATATGTATCCGTTGTTGTCGTCCTCGTCGTGGTTGTTGTGCGTCTTGTTGTTGATGGTTGACGCGCAACCGTTGGCGTTTGGGCAGCAGTTGCAACAACCGTCGGAGCGGCACGTGCAACGGGGGCGGCGGTTGCCGGTCTAGCTGCCGCCGGCTTCATGCCCATGTCGGCAAGAAATCGGGCCGGCAATTTGTCGGGCGAAACTTTTCTCAGTCCACCTGGCCCCCCCTTTAACAGAAACGAGTTAAACCCACCAATTTTTTATGAAAAAAAATAATGAGCCTAATTAATTTGCATTTTAATTGGGGTATAATTTAAATGAAATCCGCTAAAAATGCTCTTTTTACGACGCCTAATTTTGTTATGATTTTACTTCGATAGCTTTTCAAGACCAATTTGTGTCAGAGAAATGCCGAGATTTGTGTGTCTAATTTACCTTTAATTGCGTAATTACGGCATCCATTCCTCCTGCGTTTGCATGCGCTGTGCCATTCAGATAAATTAGGAACAGTAACGGCAACATCAGCATAAGCATTTTCCAATGAATATTCATCATTTTGTTAAACTTTAAATCTAATAGGGGGCTTAAAAAATTTTTATTGTTAGCCGCTAAAATTTGTAAGTGCATTAATATTTGAATTAATTGAAAAATAAATTAAAATAATAATTATTATTATTTTCTTGTCGATAAA
Organism: Heterodera glycines; assembly: GCA_004148225.2. Classification (NCBI taxonomy): domain Eukaryota; kingdom Metazoa; phylum Nematoda; class Chromadorea; order Rhabditida; family Heteroderidae; genus Heterodera; species Heterodera glycines. The sequence continues at coordinate 10,639,593 of CP049713.1, read as the reverse complement.
AAAGACCTCTCGCCATAGATTTGTATACATATAAATATATAAATATTTTCTTTCCGCCATATTCCACGTAACTTTTATGTTCATCATTGGCCAAATTTAATAATTTGACACTATTCAAAAGCTCCACATTGTCTAGAAAAATGTTAGGCTTTTACTAATTTGTAAGCGACCAAAAATTTTTTATAAAAAGCTGCAACACGAAAACCGCAACAAAAAAAAGTCAGAATTTTTGCATATTTTTATTTATAACTTTTTTGCATGTCGGTATATCATTTTGATTTTCGGAAAGCCGAAAGAACTTGTTAAGAGCTTTCGAATGATACCAAGTTTATTGGATTTGGTCATCAAAGAAAAAAGGTATGATGCTCTAAATAAATCCGAAATTCCGGAAAACTTTTTTCCATTGGCAAATGCGAATTTCCGAATCGAATATGATTCTTCCATAACATGAAAATGAAAGGACGGACGCCCGAGGCAAAACTTAATTGAACTTTTTTTAATGGAGGCTTTTGTCCGCGTAAGGCGTAAATTTCACGAAAAAAAAATTAATTAAAAATCGAAAATTATTTATTTTTAGCATTTTATTTTCCTTTTCCCAAACCAAATGACCAAAATTTGCGATCTTGGGCTAATTTTTAAGAAAAATAGCGTTATTGGGGGCCGGCGGTATCGATAGGCGCCGCCAGGGGAAAATCTAAAGAATTTATATGAATTTTGTTAGAAATTAGCAAAATTTTTCATAAATTACCCTCATTTAGATGAAAATAAGGGCACTACACCCAAATCAAAACATTTCTTAGAAATAAGAACATAAAGAAACCCTTTATTAATCAGAAAAAAAATAAATTAATGGAAAACGTCAACCGGTGTTGAACTCATAACAAAGATTTCTATTAGTGCTGAAGCACAAAACAGTAAACCACTAATATTTGTAAAAATATAAGCAAAATTTGCTTTATTTCATAAAAATTTCTCAAGATGGATGGTTAAAAAAAATTCAAAATTGTATAAATTTTTGCCTTATAAGTTATAACCGACGAATATGCCATTCATAGCGGTGTGTTTTCACCCCCGTGGTCCCGCGGGGGTGAAGGTCGCGGGGCCGGGGATTGCGGGGTCTGAGTCACGGGGACGGGAACGGGGGTGAGGCCAAAAAACCTGTCCTGTCCCCGGGGACGGGGGCGGGGTCCGAACCCTAATTTATAGCATCAATGTTCAAATTTATTTGTGAAAATTTTTTTTTAATAAATCAAACAAACATTTTCTCATTGCATTTTGAGAAATTTGCCTCCCGACAAGGGATGGTCGTCGGCGCAAAGCGCCTAATTCAAAAAATTGGGATTATGAGCAGCTGAGAAAAAAATTTTCCCTCCCCTTTTGAGATTTATTGCCTTTTGCATAAATAAATGTGTATAAAAGGAGCACAATTGTTCAAAGAAATTTAATTAATGTACCATCGGATGAGCATTTTCAATTCCCATTTTTTAATTTCTCTTCAATCACGATGAAAATACTTTTCACCTTTGCCATTCTCAATTTTAAATATTATTTTAAAAATGCTTTTATAAAAATAAAAATTTATTCCCAATTTGATATTTTAACTTTAAAACTTTTTCTTTTTTTATTCAAAAAAATTTCCTTTAGCTTTTTTTGCTTTTCAAGTAAGAACTTTCTATCACCTTTGCCATTCACAATTGTCCTTTTTTCATTTTAAATTTCCTATAATGCCCTTTTTCCGTCACGCGTTCGATTTGTCGGTTGTCCACCGCCCCCGCCCCCAACCCATCATTTTGGGTAAAATTCTATCGATGGTGATCCCTCCCTTTTTCGAAATTTTTTTTTTTTCAAAAGTCATGAAAATATGTTTTCGAGGATTTTCGGGGCTGATCACGAAATCCAGCACTCATTTCGACCAACTCCGGGTCCTGGACCCGAATTCGAACAGAAAATCGAAAATTAAAGTTTTTCGAATTTCGTTTGTAGGCAGTTTAAAAATTTAAAAAAAGTTACTCTATACACGTTTTAGGTTTTCGTTTTTCGTATTAATTTTTCCGTTAGAATGGCTCTCGTTAAGGACAATCTCGACGAAATTGTAAGTCAAAATTTTACACCAAAAGATTTTATTTCATGTTTTAGAAATCAATGTTTCCGGAATTTGAATTGGATGGTGAATTCTTGTGGCACACTACCTATATGGAAAAGTGACAGTTTTTGAAACAAAAGGGGGGGACCCTGTTGTTTTGCAAAATTTTTTTAAGATAAAAAACCATGATACCTAATTTTTATACGGGGTTTTAAAGGTCGCTAATCACGAATCTGACATGTATTTTGACTAATTTCTAATCCCTAACCCAAACTCGAATGAAAATCGAAATTTTGAATTTTTAAAATTATGATTTTTTGTTCAAATTTAGATTAGGAAATCGGAATTGATCAAAATAATTGAAGGATTCGTGATCGGGGACCCCAAAAACCCCAGAGAATAAATTTTTATGACTATCACAAAAAAAATTTTGCAAAACAAAAGGGTCCCCCCTTTTGAAAAAATTTTCAAAAACTGTCACTTTCCATATAGTGCCATTCTTGTCATTCATTAATTTTTTGTTCCTTATATTTCAGCTTTTCTCGACAAAAAATTGCAAATGCCTGTCGTTGCGGCTGTTGATCTAATTTTGAAGAACCAAATGAATTTTGTTAAAAAACGAAGAAAACGAACCCACGTGAGTCAACAAAACCTTCCAATGTTTTGAGTGGAATCCATCTGAGTGAATTTAGGATGAAACTGATGGAAACCACGCTGACAAGACCTTATCCTTCAGTGATCCGAATTCGCAAAATGACGAGTAATATTTTGTTTAAAACTCAAATTATTTTTATATTTTAGATCAACTGATGAAGTTTTCTTGAATGAAATTGATCTGGAAAACCCATCTATCCATGATTTTTTCGTTGCATTGGCCGCACATTTGGATAATCTCCTTCAAAACCGGAACGAGAAAATCAGTTTCGAAGCTGCGCAAATTTCCGACTTGGTTTCTTGCTTTTCAATGCTTTTTACAAGGGTTAGTGATATTTTGTTGTATTTTTTTATATTCTTTGAATGCAATAAAATTCGCTTAATATATTTCAGGTACGACGACCGCTTTTTCAATGGCTTTTAAAAAAGAATGTGTCAATTGAGGAAGTGTTCATCATTTCCTTCTTCATCGAAAACCTAGCAGATGAGCACAAGTCTTTTACAGAGCTTGTGGAACGTATCGTTTTCCTTTATAAATTAATTAGGCCTTGTTTTCATTTTAAGGTGTGCTGGCAGGGAGATATAAGCGTCAGCCTCTTTCACAGACACTTTCCAACTCGGACCAATTGTTCTTTGTTAGCGATTTAATTTCGTTTTCATAATTCTGTTTGAGTTCCAGAAACCATTGGTAAAGCTGCGGACGTTCGATCGCACTTACCAAAGCAGAAATAGCGAAGTACAAAAAATGATGGACGTAGCGCGGGACAATTTTGAGAAAGTTCTCATTGAAATGGTACAAAACGCTGAGAATAAAACAGCACTCAAAGGAATTCTATGGATGGGCGTAAGATATCCTTTTGAATTTGTTTATTTTTCACCTTTTTAAGAAATCAATCCTCTGCTATTTCTCCAAGGACACTGCAATTTTTGAATGTTCTGTGTGTTTTACAGAATCATATGTCTCGACGGCATTTCAATGCACTGCAATTCAACCCCTGAAAGACGATTCTGAAAAGCGACATTTGTTCTGTTTGGACTGTGTTCGTGGTCAAGCCGAAGCATCTGTGAATGAAGCTTTGCTTTCCGAAGGGGCGTTGGGTCTGCGCTGCATGGCATCGGAATGCCGAAATCCAATCCTTTTCAGTATTTTTAATGCTAATTGTAAGTTTGTCAACTGCTTTTTCACCATTAGCCGAAATCAGCGGATATCTTTCGCGTGCGCTTCGTCGTCGACTCGACGATCGCCTCACAAATCAGGCCCTTTGCTCCGCTGGGCTTTCTGGCCTCGAGTACTGCTTGAAGTGCGATTTTGCAATGGTTAGTTAGCATGCCTTTTCCTTAGATGCTGTGAACAATGGCTTTTTACTTCCTCAAATTAATCCTGCTATTCTTTATATTAATAATTCGCATGAATGAATTGAATTTAAAACAAAAATTCAAGTATTTTGCAGATCATGGAAGTCCCAAAGGAAGTGGACAAAGTCTTCAACTGCCAGAAATGCGGATATTCATTCTGCAGGTTTTAAAAATTCCAAATAAGAGAATGCTCTGTTTCAGACTTTGTGAGGAGGACTGGAGCAAACACTTTGGGTTTTCGTGTGACAAAGTGAAGGAAAATTCTGAGGAAGCAAAGCGAAGAGAAATGTAAGTGATGGAAAAAGCATTGCAGAATTAAATTTTAACAATTGCCTTTTAAGAGAGAAAAAACTCAATGAGGCGGTCGTCCGCTGCTGTCCAAAGTGTCGCCTTCAGTTCGTGAAGTTGAACGCGTGCAACAAAATGACATGCGCTTGTGGCACTACCCAATGTTACATTTGTCGGAAAGTTGGGATTACATACGACCACTTTTGCAAGTATTGCACAATTATTCACCCCTTTTATTATATTTAAATTTTTAAGCCATCCACGAGACCCGACTATAGCGAAGTGCGACATGTGCGTTAAGCCAAAATGCATGTTGTGGGAGGACTTCAAGCGTCACGATCGCGAAGCAATCGACCGCATTCTTAAGGAGTCCGGCGTAGAGATTAACATCCCGGCGTTGCCTATGCCTGGACCGTCCACGAAACAGCAACCACGAGCCATCATTCCACCGATGCTGCCTCACCGTGTTCGTGTTGCATTACATTTGCCGCCGCGTGTGGCCCCGCCGCAACGTATGGCTCCTCCACCGCAACGTGTTGCTCCACCACAACATGTGGCTCAGCCGCAACGCATGGCTCCTCCTCCTCGTGTTGCTCCACCACAACATGTGGCTCAGCCGCAACGCATGGCTCCTCCGCAACGTGTTGCTCCACCACAACATGTGGCTCAGCCGCAACGCATGGCTCCTCCGCAACGTGTTGCTCCACCACAACATGTGGCTTCGCCGCAACGTATGGCTCCTCCACCGCAACGTGTTGCTCCACCACAACATGTGGCTCAGCCGCAACGTATGGCTCCTCGACCGCAACGTGTTGCTCCACCACAACATGTGGCTCAGCCGCAACGCATTGCTCCTCCGCAACGTGTTGCTCCACCACAACATGTGGCTCCGCCGCAGCGTATGGCAGCCTTCGTTTTCCGCCAGCCTCAATGACAAACATTTTTCCATTCATCGAGCCGCCTTTACATTTGTGAAATTGACCGTTTATTTTTATGATCTGATTGAAACCTGTTCTATATAGATTTTCTTATAAATTTCTATCTCAACTAACATTGTTGCTTTATAGCTATGATCGAAATGATTTTTATCAAATAGGGCTATTTCATCAAGTATTTGATTTCCAAAATGTTTAATTTCTATAAAATTGTTGGCGGTAAAATTCCTATTATCCTCAGTGGCATATAACTAATAAGTGGTTTTAGAAAGAGCTATAAATATATGAAGGCAAATTTAAAATGCCGAATTGTTGTGATGGGTTTTAGTTGAAAGACTTATGAGTTCTACACCATTGAAAAGATCAATTTTTGAGAAAATCGAGTACTTGATGAAAAGTCATAGGCATAATTAGATTTTGCAAAATCTGAGTTCTGATTGAATACGAATGAATTGCAAATGAATTGGCCGAGTGAAAAAAAACATCCCCCTTTTTGGTTTGCTGCGTTTTGCCGCTTCTTTCTTTGCGTTTTCCTAAGTAGTTGTGCCTTCGTCCTCCAGCTGAGAGCGGCGCCGGATAAAGCCGTTAAATTTTTTTAAATAAAAATAATAAATTTACAATATTCTAAGCACAATTTATTTTATTTTTTTGATATTCGTATTAAAATTTTAGTTTTATTTATCCAAACTTTGGAATTTTAGTACATATTTCAAATATATTTGGGCATTTTTTGTAATGAAATTTCATCCTTAATGATTAATGCGTTAATTATTTTAATTTGCATTTTGGGATTTCAAAATTTTACAGGATGTTTGTGCCGAAATGCGTCCGCTGTCATTGCGCAGTGCCGCCGCTGCCGCCGCGCGTTCCATGTCGCCGCTGCTGCACCAGCAACGGCGCCTGTTCAGCATCGGCGGCGGGCCACAATTTGCGGCCAATGCTTTGCCGAAATGCCACAGGGCGAAGGACTGAAAGGGCAACTGCTGGCCAATTTGAACAGATATTCGGGCCAAGGCGAAAGGGCGGCCGAAGGACCGATGGAATCGTTGGGGGCGCGGACGGAGGTGAGAAAATGGGAAAAGAAGGACAGAGAGAGACAAAATGAGTGTACAAACCATCAAATTAATTAATAGGTGATCAGCAGCAGCAAAATGCCAACGGAATTTGCCAAGGAAACGCCCGCAGGCGACCCTTTGTCGAGTTAGTCTTTTGGCACTTCGATTAGGGAAAGGAATTCGGTTGGATTCGTCGGGCATTTCATTGGTCCCTCTGCCGCCCTCGCCCCTCGTCGCTTTAGTCGATCTCGGGTCGTTTTCGATTTTCAGTCATTTTTTCTGTTTCGGAGTCCATTACTCGGTTCGATTATCGGAGCCATTTCTCATTCTCGCGGGTGTTTTTTTCTATTGGCACTTTCTCCCCTCGCCCCCGCCCCTCCCATCCCTTGGTCCCGTTCTCATATAATGCCAATTTTGCCTTTTCTGCACACTTTCGGCCTCCTCGCGTTGTTCCGTCCGTCTCCGTCTTCCATGCCCTCCTCGCCTTTGTCCGTCTCTCTTTTTTCCCCCGTCTCTCCCCCAATTTGTCCGCCGCCGCCGTCGCCAATCGCTGCCGCAAATTTTCAACAAATTCTCCCCCGAGGTGTTTAATTAATTCGTTTAATTGCCCTTTCCGCAATTTCTCCTCTCAAAAAAAGAAACGCCGCTTTCCGACCGCCGTTACCACCAACAAAAACAAAAACCGACAGAATCGAAAAACGAATTTCCAAGCAGCGACAGTGAACAGCAGCAGAAAACAAATAAGGACAACAAAAACAACAAATGGGACAGCAGAACGACCGCCGAAATAATCGGCGAATGGCGGAGACGAATGTAATTAGTTAATTGCATAATTAATTAATTGGCTATTAGGAAAGCCTTTTTTAGGTACAAAATTTTGAAGGCGGGACGGAAAGAAAAGTCGCGCGAAAGCAAAGCGAACAGTGGGGGCGAGAACAGTTCAGCAGCTGCTGATCAGCTTATCGGCAAAAAAATTTGCCACACTTAAAGTAATCCACCATTAATTTAAACACTTTCCTTTTTAATTATTATTTATAAGTGTGAAGAGCTAATCATTTGCCAAACATTGCCTAAAGCAATGCCAATTTCAATTTTTCAGTCCGTTCGAAAGTGCCGCCAAAGGCCAACCGCAAAAAGCTTCTCCCAATTGTCCTCCGACAGTCTCAACACTTCTCAGTTTTATCAACTCATTGCGAAACATTTCTGTGAAGAGTTTCCCCAGCAAATCTGCTTGGGACTTCGTTTTGGAGAAAAATGCAATTTTGGACATTTTCGCATTGGTAATTAATTGCTAATTGATATTATTCCTAACGACCGACCCTTTCCTCAAATTTACCCCCTCCCCCCACAGATTGGTGCTGAATGGCACATTCGTCGTCCTTTCTTTCAAAATTTGTTTTCCGTGCTTTTCAATTTGCAAAATGAGGGCGATCGACAGCCCATCGTCGATGCTTTGGTCGAATTTGAATTTTTCGCCTTTTCCACCGGCGGACATTCTCCGTCAGCTGATGAATTGGTTTTCATTCTTTCTCTTCTCTCTGATTTGTTTCAACAATTTGCCACACTTAAAGTAATCCACCATTAATTTAAACACTTTCCTTTTTATTTATTATTTATTTTTTTTGTTTAGCCTTTACTTTTACCAAGGGAAAATGTCGAAAAATTGTTTAATTTGGTCTTTGTAAGAATGCTTTTTCAACTTATTTCGACACAAAGGTCATTTATTTTTAATAAGTCTTAATAAATCTTTTAAATTAAATTCAGAAAAATTCCTTCCGATTATTTCAAAGCAATGAAATTGTTCTTTTCTCTTCAATCAGTTCGAAATTTCTACTCGGAAAATGATTTATACACTGTGCGAAGTTTGCAGCAATTTCTGACGGCATTTTGGGAACATTTGGAAAAGAAAGAGAAATCCGATCACTCCGATAGATAATTTCTCATATTAAATAAATCTCAAGTAGATTTCTTCATTAACTGAGCTTAGACATACTAATTGAAAAACAGTTTTCTTTTTTGATCATCAATTATCTAATCAAATGTTGATCATTCCCTGCCGATCACTTTGATTAATGATTAGTGTTCACCTGCTGATCACTCTAAGATTCCTTCCTTTCCCAGGGCATTCCCCGTTGGCATCGTTTGCACATCGATCGTCAGCATTGGGCAGTGAAAGTGCACAATTCAAAAGAATTAGGCGATGAATTTGAGGAACAATTGCTGAAGTTATTCAACGTCGTCCAAAGGATAATTTTCTCCGCAAAAAACGGACGCCTCGCGGGCGAAGTGACAGCAAAAGCATTGCGAGCACTTTTGGGAGTTTCCCTTTTCCAACGGATGGCACTCGTGCCGGAAAGCGCTCTGAGGTGGTTTTTCAACGGGTACCATCCCTGAAATCGAAATTGGGGCAGGGAAGGCAATGGCATCCGATGAAGATGCCACGGCATTTAGTGACTGACTATTAATTTGTCAGATTGGATTGGTCCCTTATGCTCGCGATCCGTACCGTTCTGATGACTCTCGGCATATTTTTGTGCCGCTTGTCCAAATTCGCATGCTCAATGATCCGGAGGTGCTCAGTGATTTCAGCTGGCGTGCCTTATGGCTCGGTGACATTTTGCTCTTTTGTCCTTTTTTAATTGGTCCTTTCTTTTTTAGGTTGGGAATCCCGGGCCCAATTTGAGGACCTTTGGATGTCTTTGTTTGGCGTTTTGTCCTCGACGCCGACCACTTCGTTCGAAATTCAGCAGAGAGTTTCTGCCGATTCATTCGCCGCCGCCCAAAGGCAAATTGTCGCCGCGAATTTGGCCATTGAATCGTTGACGAACATTCTGCTGCAGACACTTCTCTTTTCCGTAATTGATTGACTTATTCTGTGTGATTTTTAATTAAGAATCCCGGAAGTCCAATGGACAGCGAATTTGTGGTGAAACACCGACGGACAAAGCAAAGGCATTGCTTTTTGGAAAGCGAGTGAGTCAATGGGAAAAGGGAAAAGGGAAAGAAAAGGCATTAATTAAGCCGAACATTTAGCCAAATTATTAATACTTTCTTGAGATTTGGTCGGATGGCAATTAACGCAAAAAATTTGACTGATCAAATGTTGGGGAAGAACCAAAAAGGCACGGGCGAACATTTCACACAGAATTTGGAGAAACTTTCGGTGAGTATTTTTACTAATCGGCAAATGATCACAGATCGGCGGACTTTCCAAGGCCAAAGGGTACGGCACGGGACAAATTTCGCTGTTTCATCTCCGTTCATTTTGTGGCCTAAGCGAACGGACATCTGAAGAAAAGAGGGCGAATTCAGCAGAGAGAGAAATACGGTAAAGGAAATCAAACAATTTCTGTCTTTGAATTTGTCTTTTTACCCCAAAAACTATTTTAATTTTTTTAAAGCTTAGTCCTTCGCGTCATTCATTCATTTTCCGATCATTTTCCCCCAACAGAATGAGTTCAAGTGCCCATCTGATCGCGCAGAGTGCCGAGTTAGACATCAGCTCGTCCTTGCGCGCTCTCTTCGACACTTTCGTCCATTGGCTGAATTGTCCGGTTCGTTTTCCCTTTTCCGTCCATTTCTCATTAATTTGGCACTTTTTTAGAATTGGCTCAGATTCCGATGGCCATTCTCTGCAGCACCCTCCGCTCTTTGACTTTCCTCTCCGATTTATTCCACGACCTCACGTTTCACCGACAAATTTTCGTAACGCTTAAGCCATTTGTTGGCACTCAAAAAGTTATTATGGCTAACATTAGCAATGCCTGATAAAAGAATCGATTGAACGGAGAGGAAAATGCCGAAGAGAGAGAGAAGAAAACGGGAAAGAATAACACATGGGAAAGAGAGAGAAAAAAGGGAAAGAGAGTGCCAAATTGAGAGGGTGACGAAGAGAGAAAATGCCATGCCGGAGGAATGGAATAAGCAACGTTTTCAGCAGTAAAGAAAGAATGACCGGTCAGCGAAAGAAAACTAGTGGGAATTTAGAGGAAACAACAGAGAGTGAGAATGGGAGAGAAAGAGCGAGAGAGAAGAGGAGAGAGGGAGAGAGATAAAGAGGAGAATGAGTGAGAGGGGGGGGGGAGAGAAAAGGAGAGAGGGAGAGAGATAAAGAGAGAGAGAGGGTGGGGGAGGGGGTTAAACTTTTCAAAATGAAATTGATTGAAAACATTTTTTGATCATATTTAATGAGGGATAACAATGCTAAAAAGTGGTGGTACATTGGTGAAATAAAAAGGATAAAGCCTCCAAAGAGCCCTTCTGAGCAGAGTCAAAACCAATGGAATGGCAAATGGAAGCGGCACATTGGCGAAGAACCCGTCTAAATATTTAAAACAAATTTTTCAAAAATATATGAAATAAATCCAGGAAAGGCCTTGAAAAGATGGGTTTTTTTTTACTGGATTTTTGTCCAGAAAATCGTCGTTACGGACACGGCTTTTTCAAAAGGTTAGTCAAGCTCTACCGTATTTAATTTTGAATGGGAAATACCGCCCACCATCCAGCAAGCATCACCTGTAAACTTGGTAGGACAAAACAGAATTGAAATTCGATTGGCACCCCGACTCCACCAAATTTGTAGGCAATGCCATCACTATGAAACAAAAAATATATATAATGGCATTCATATTTTACAAGTTAGCACAACAAATAAATATTTTTTCTTCTGTAAACTGTGAAATGCGTTGGTAATTACTAATTTATTTTATTTTTTGCTAATTTTCCTTGGCACTTTTTTTTGCTCCTTTTTCGCTTTCAGCTCCCCCCCCCCCAATTCCTTTCTCATTTTCATCGCTTTGTTTGTTCATTTTGCACATTCTCCCACTCATTAAATGCATTTTTTGGTATTAATTTGTTTGGAATTCCTTTCTAAATTTTTCGTCCCCTCCCATTTTTTGCTGATGTCATCAAAAAATGGGTAAATTGTCCAAATTATTTACCTTTTAAAAAGCGAATAATTTTTTTATTTCTCAATTTTTTCGTTCAAAAAAACCGCAGACCGAAAAAAACAAAACAAAAAAAGCAAACATTGGAAAACAAAAGTTGTTTCTCTTCTTTCTTCCTTCCTTCCTTCCATTCTTCCGCCTTTTTCCCATTGATTTTCCCATAATTTTTCGGTTTTTCATTGGCAAATTCTTAAAATATTCCGTTACATATTTATTGCGTTTGCTTTTGTTTTTTCTGTTTTCTATTTTAGTCACCCTTTCATTCCTTTTTCCCTTTTTTCCATTCTTTCCTTTGCCTTTTCTTCTCTCCCTTTTTATTTAAATAATTATTAATATTTTTATATATGTTTTATTTTTATTTTCGGTTCTTTCTTTAATTGACCAAATTGCGCAATTAATCTTTCTTTTTTCTCTGTGTTCGGTAAAAAAACATTTAGTTTTATTTTATTTTTTTAATTTCTTTGAATTGCAAAAATTGAAAGAAAGATTTTTTGAAAGAAAAAATTTACAAAGAAAAAATATCTAATAAATTTAGAAATTTAAAAAATTTACGTCTTAAAAAAATTTTCGGAGGCTGGGAAGGGGGGAGATGAACTTCTTGGGTGCACTTCATTTCCCCCCCCCGAAAAATTTTTTTTTAAAAAATTTTCAAACCTAGAAATTTTTCATAAAAAATTCTTAGGAACTTACTTAGTTCGAAAATTTCAGGGGATGACTATTACTATCGCTTGTTTACGCTCCCCGTCGCCAAAGTGACGTCCACCAAATCCACCACCACTCCTTCCATCCATCTTTTCACACAAACATTTTCATCCAGGGAAGCTCACGAGAAATGGCCGAGTGGGCATATGCAATTTGCCCCCGGGGGTGTTTTTCAGCCGTGGGATGAATCTCAGCTTAAAACATCGGGCAGACGAGACTCTCGAGGGTTGCTCATCGGATCAGTGCACTCTCACGCCCCTTTCCTTTCATCGGCCGTTCTCTTCAGCACAATTTCCATCCTATTTATTTCCTTTTTATTATCGTACTTCTTCTGCACGCCGACATTTTTTTTTTTGATGGACGGATCTTTCGACCGAAAACATTGCCTAAGGCGCAACGAATCGGCGGCAGAAAATGCAAATGCGACGCAACGGAGAAGCCCCGGAGGGAGGAAGGGAAGCCGAGCATTGGACGGTGGGCAAATTAAGGGAAATGATTAAATGTGTTGTTTTCGTATAAATCTCACAAAATTGGGGAGGGAAAGGAACAACGCCCCGGGCAATTTTCAAAAGCATTACAGAAAGCGAATTCCGCACTGCGATCAAACACATTCTCGAGACGGGTGACAGAGAAGGGGAGGACGCGAAAGGAACGAAGGAATACGAACAGAGACAGCAGCGGAAGGAGGAGGAGGAGGGGGAGACGGACTCCTCCGCATCGTCCATGTCCAGTCACACCGAAACGATGAAAAGCAGCAGGTCCAAAACTGACTGATCGCTGCTATTTGTTGGCACTTTCCCCACCGTTGGTGCCATCCTTTAGCATTGATTCTGGCACTAATCATTTGCCATGTTAAAACTGACACCAATGAATCCGATTTTCGCTGATTACCCATTTGCTTTGCAGCAACGGCTCCGATTGGCCTTTCTGCTCCGATCGGATGAAAATGATGCAGAAGCTGGCCAAACTGAACCTGAACGAGGCGGGCCCCGCCCCTCCGAGCCCGTGCTCAGTGAAGACACCGCTTGAGGGCGTATCGACGGAGGACACTTTGCAAAGACTGAGGCCGAAGGAGGACCAAGCGGAACAAAGCCCCACGGGGACACTCGCGACACGGACACCGAAGGACTTTTTCTTCATAAAAGTGCTCGGCGAGGGGTCATTTTCGACGGTGGGAGAAGCAAAAGTGGGAAGTGAAGACTAAGAAGAGACCGTTAAAGGTGTGTTTTGCGAAAGAAGTGACCACGGGGGACGAATATGCGATAAAAGTGCTGCTGAAAAGCGAAATCCGACGGGAGGCAAAAGTGCGCTATGTTCTCCGCGAGAAGGACATTATGGCCGCGCTCACTTACGTCCACGGGGGTCACCCTTTTGTCATTCGCCTTTATTGCACCTTTCAAGACAACGACCGACTTTGTGAGTTGGGAGGGGCACCAATTCTGATCAGTGGATCATTTCGATCATTTTGGATTGACATTGATCACAATTCCCTCGGCCTCGGGCTGATTGTCTTTTTTTGCACAGACTTTGCCTTGGCATATGCCAAACATGGCGAGCTGTTGGATTGGCTGCGCCGGCTCGGCTCATTCGACGAAGCTGGCACCCTTTTCTACGCTTCCGAAATCCTTTGTGCTTTGGAATTTCTGCACCGGTGCAAAGTGATCCATCGCGATTTGAAGCCGGAGAACATTTTGGTGGGCGCCGATTGGCACATTATGCTCTCTGACTTTGGCACTGCGAAAATAATCGATGAGCAAACGGACACAATGGGTAAGGAAGGCACCAACAAATATTTTCCCCTTTTTCTCGAGAACCCATCACTATTAATAATTTAGCTTGTTCCTCCTCGTCCGCCGATGTTTCTCCCATCGAACGTCTCCCCCCGGGCGAAGTGCCGGGCATTGTCCCGTCGGTGGCAGTCAAACCGACCAAACGAAGCGTGCGGAGTTCCTTTGTCGGCACGGCCCATTACATCAGGTGTCCGTGTTTGTTAGCTTTTCCTACGCTTTCTTCGTTTGTTTTTCAGCCCGGAAGTGCTCAAGTCGGAGGATGTTGGGCCCGAGTGCGACTATTGGCCCCTGGGCGCGATCATTTTCCAAATGATTTCTGGCCAGCCGTAAGTCATTTATTGGCTAATCGGCAGCCAATGGCCCATTAACATTTTGAAGGCCTTTCCGCGCGGTCAATGAGTACAAAATCCTGAAGAAGATCCTCAGCCTGGACTTCCACTTCCCGGATGGCTTTCCCGAGGTCGCCCGTCACCTCGTCAGCCGACTGCTCGTTTATAAGCCCAGCGAACGCCTCGGCAGCTCCCAAAAGGGAGGCATTGAAGCACTGAAGAGGCACTCCTTTTTTAAGGTAGGCAATGGACAATGAATGACGAAATCACTCAATCCGTTGTTTATAAAGGACGTCGAATGGTCGTCTCTGTTCACCCGGAAACCGCCCGAATTGAAGCCGTACCTCCCGGCAAGCAGCGGAGAGCCGGAATTCTATGGGGAGTACAGTCCGCAGCCGGCTTATGGGCCAATGGACTTTGAGCCCGGACTGAACGAAGCGGCGTTATACCGGCTGATGGGCCTCGGCAGTTTGGGCGGAGGCGGCTCTGACGAATTCAGCGAAATCGAATTCAATCGGGAAGGTCGGAGAAAGGAGACGGGCGGGAGGGGCATATAGAACTTCCATTTGAATCAGGCATTTCTCGAGATTCGCCCTCCTCCCCTTCCCAAAAGTTTATTCCGTTGCCCCGGGCGTCGTTTGTTTATTTGGCAATAAAAAGCAGCAAAAACACACTGACTGTGAAAAATGGGCTTCATTCCCTCTCTTATTGATCATTTTGACTGCTCATTCTCAAGTCAGTCTTCTTTTTTGCGGCTTTCGGTGGAAAAAATGCTTTTGGTTCGTCCAATTCCAATCGAAATCCAAGCTGCCCAATTGAAGACCGACTTGGCATTGTGCCAATTCAATCGCACAAATGGCCAAATTCCGCTCGAATTCCCATTTATTTCGGCCAATTTGGTCTTTTTTTTAACTGTGCCAAATTATTTTTTAACGTTGTATATTTCAAAAATGTTCAGACATTCGTCTCGACGATGCTTCTTCCTCCCCGTCCGTTAGCTTATCCGTCGCCCCATCGGTTGAACAAAGCGAACAGAGGCGCCAAAATCGACTGGAAAAACAACGGAGAGAGAACAAATACCACCGATTTGTGGAGGACAATTTGATACTGAAGTCGGGACTAATCGACAAAAAGAAGGGACTTTTCGCACGGCGGAGAATGGTAAAGAAAAGAAGAAAAGCCAAAAAAATAAGGGAAAAGCCTAAGAATAGGGGAAAAGCCAAGAGAAATAAAATTAACGATGAGAAAGCAGTCGAATGTCGCAAAAGCCCATTCGCTTTGTGGCAGGCATTCATTTATTTGCCTTTTGTCGGCAGTCATTGACTCTGTCCCTCAGGCAATGTCGCTGCGGGCGGTGCAGGTGCCGCTTTGACCCTCGTCTTCTGTTACCCGTTGGACCTCGCGCGCACCCGACTTGCCGTTGACGGAGGTGTGCACCGCGGCTTGTTTCACTGCTTTTCGGTGATACGCTCCCGCGAAGGCACTGCTGGGCTTTACCGCGGCTTTCTCGCTTCTCTTAACTTCACCTTTCTCTCCCGTGCCGTTTTTTTCGGCATTTTCGACTCCATTCGGCTGACCTTAGCGGAGGAACGGCGACAAGCGCTGTCTTTCGCGGCAATTTGGTCATTAGCTCAGGTGAGACGGCCTTTTGGGTTTGCTTTTATGGCACCACCTCCCTCCACAGTTTTTCAAGCAGTACAATACTCAATGGCAATGCTTTTCTACCGTATGCCGTACTGAAGGCGTACTGTCACTGTACAAAGGCGCGCTGAGCAATTCGCTGAGGTGCACTTCAGGGGCACTGATTCTGGCCATTTATTACGAAGTGCTCAAATACATTTGAAGAATTGCTCATTTTTTGTTATTTGTTCTGCTCATTTTGGTTTTTTCGAATCGGTTGCTCAATTAATTAAATGATATATAAATATTTTTATTATAAATTTTATTAATTTATTTCGGATAATTTATTCTTTCCGGCATTTCACCGTTTGTTCGTCTCCCCCCCCCCCAATTTCCGTCGTCTCTTTAATTAAAAATGAATGCATTTCCGAGACAAATAAATATTTATTCTGATGAGAATGGAAGTAAATTGTCCGGCAGCAGAGAATGGACGAAAAAGCGAATTTTAGCGTTAAAAGGGGGAGAAAAGCACACAAAAGTGATTCCTTCGCAAAGCAACGGTTTTTTGGAGGGATTCACTGATTTTGAATTTGAGAACTCAGCCAACGACAAAAAAACAACGGACGGCGAACAGAAAAACCATTGCAATTTTCACTTATAATTCACGTGACTTTTCCTTCATTTGCACTTCCCTTGGAAAACAAAGTGATGTTAATTGAGCATTCATTGTCAATTAAATTCCGCCGTTTTTCCTCCAATTAATTGCCAATCAATCGCATTTTCATTGAGCAAATCGAACGCAATTGGAGGACGACGGGAGGAGAGGGAGGGAGACGAATGCGCCTAATGGGGGGGATTCTAATAGGGGGAGGTGGGGATTTGTTTGTCGCAGAAATTTAAAAGCTGTGCGGAATAAAGCAAAAGGACAGAAGCAGAAAAGACATTTGCCGGAGGAGCATTTCCAATTCGAAATTTATTTCACTATTAAAAATTAAATTTCATGGAATTAATTGGGAAATTCTCTCGTGCTAACTCCCCTAATAATATATTGGAAAATTTCCCAGTTGGTCCCGTCCAGTTCCGGTCCCGGCTTCTCAGGTCCCGGCAACTCCCTCGTGTCCCGCTTCTTCCCCAAAATTCCCGTTCCCGCTCAATTCTATGCAAAATGAGTGAATTTTATGTTTCAATTCATAATTAAAAGGCGTTTTTGCCTTTTTTTCTGCGCTTATTTGCGTTTGTTTCAGGCCTTCTCCGAAATGACTTACCGTTTCCGCCGTTTGTTTTGGTTAAAGGCAAACATATTTGTCACTGCTGGAATCATACATAATTAACTGTGTAATTAATTGCTTTGCCTAATTGCTTGTGGTCCATCCGATGGTTAATTATAATTATGGTGCCTCATTTGGTCCATCGAATTCTTCCCAACAAATCTCATTATTAAAAAATTTCTAACAAATTCCTCCTCTTCCGTTCATTCATTTCCAATTCCGTCCATTCCTTCGCCAAATTTTGTTTTCCTCCAAAATTGCATAAACAAAAACAAATTATCTCAAATCTCATGCATAGTCAAATTCTTTGCATTTTTACCATTTGGTTATCCTTTTTTGGATGAATGGCGCACCGCCGCCGGCGGAAGAGGCGGAGAGAGTGGGGAGGGAAGAGAGAGAGAGAGCGACAGAGAGAGGAGCAGTGGCGGAGGGGGAGGGGGCGGGGGTGGAGAGAGTGTGGGACAGAGTGGTAAACGGCGCGGGAGAGGAACGGGGGGGGGACACCCACAAAAAAATTGTTTTCCGTGTTTCGCGATTGGTCCAACTGTTTAGTGAATTGGTGGGCCCGCCGGAGGGCTCTTCCTTTTCGTTTTGTTCCTTTACACGTGACTCGACCGCGGCGATTCTTTTTGCTTTGCGGAAAAAGGGGCGGAGCGTCGCAATTTAATGTAAAAAATAACTGATCACTGATCGGTCCGCCTTTCTTCCAAATTAAACAAATCAAATTTAATTAGTAAAGGCGCATAAAAACAAAGGCAAAAATTCTTTCCATTCCATCGAAAGAAATCAAAATATTTTCTATTAATCGGCAGATATTGGCGAAAATGCCTTTGTCAATTTCTGAACAAAATATTCCTTCGACTGCCCATTGTCACAACGAAACTTTGGAATTGGCCAATTCCTCCGATGCGCCCCAACTTTCCTTTGCCGGCTGCGGTTTTCTTTGCATTTATCATGCAGGAGTTGGAGCGGCGATCAAAGGCAATGAGTGCCATTTTCGTAATTGAGTCCGTGCCAACTTTGCCCCCCCCCCTCCTCCCTTTTTGGCCCATTTGCAGCAATTAAACCCTTTTAATTGTTCGCTTGCTAATTACCATTTGTCTTCATTCTCTTGTATTCTCTGCTCTTTTCGTTCAGAATATGCTCCTCATTTGGCTAGTAATCGCATCAAAGGTTCGTCCGCGGGAGCGATCGCCGCTGCCGGATTGATCTGCGACGTGTGCATTTCGCAGGCAACGAGCACAATCCTCCAAGTGGTCACTGAGGTGAATTCGACGGCAATGCCTCGGGCAATCCTTTGGCATTTCCTTTGGCAATTCCTTTGGCATTTTGTTCGTTTTCGTTTTAGGCACGTGCCAGCTCCCTCCAAGCATTATCTCCTAATTTTAACATTATCGGCCTTCCTCAAGTGGCGAGGGATCCCTCAGGCTTAGTTTTTAGAATCTTAATTTTTAAAAAAGCACATTTTTCGATTTTTGGGTTGGGGCCCAAACGACCCCGGGGCCCAAAAACGGGGGCCCAAACGCTCTGGTCCCAGTTCATTTGTATAAGGAATTATATTAAAATTCGGTACCAAATAGCTTTTGGTTGCTGGTTCTGCCTTCGTTGAGTCTCCTCAAAATGCGAGGCCATGGGGTTTCCATGCGAAAATTAATAATTTTTGCTATTTTTGGGGTGTCAACAAATCTGATGCTATTTCTTCAGCTTTGGACCAATTAATCCATCCATCCCAGTGTTATAAGTTAGCACAGTCATTTCCTTTGCGTTTTTACGTTACAAAATATTGGTTAAGCCTAACTCGTTTTTTTATGAATTTATGAGCAACAATCAAATACAACAATATTTAAATAGCAAAGGCCAACATTGGGTCACATAATCGCATCAATAACCAATCAATCAATTCATTTCCGCTGTTCTGATCAGTGATCATCACTCGGCCTGGGCGAACCGTCGAGAAGACTGAAAAGAAAAACAAAAATAAGCATTTGGATTTTTAAAATTGTTAATCGTATTAATTACCCATCGCCGACTCCGTCGTCTCCAATGTAAAAGTCAATTCGGTTCCAACGGTCGTACAATTCGTCCAATTTCTCGAACTTCTGCTGTTTCTTATCATCGGACCCAATTGGACAACGACTAAGGGAAAAAAGACTAATATTTTTCTTCATCTTCAAAATATTCTTCTTCCTCTTCTTTGGACAGTTCCAATTTCTCCCCGGTGAATTCGTTGGTCAATTCAAATGGCACAACGGAAGAAAGTGAAGAGGGCAGCGAAAAGTCTATATAAATGTCGAAAGAAACAGGAGAAGAAGCAGAGGAAAAAGCCTAAAAATACCAAAAAATATTTTAAAAAGTGAATAATCAAATAATCACCGCTTTGATTTGTTCCACGGTTGCCGACCATTGTTCTTCCATGGTTGAATTCATATAGCATATGAGCTCCTTCGGAAAATTATCGTGACGAGGCGTGAACAGCCATTTGGCAACCGTTTGGCCATCCGTCGCATTGGCACTGTCGTCGGGCGGAAATTCGAGGGAAATGCCGTCATAGAAATTGAAAAAGCGAAGTGATGGACAGTCGTTGAGCATTGACGGGGCCAATTGGCGCATTCGACGAAAAGCGATGATGTCCAAACTCAGCTGATAAATGGTATCCTTGAACATTGGCCAAATGTTGTGCAGAACGAACTCCGAAATGCGAACATTTTCAGTCTCAATTGACAAATTTGTTGCGCATTTGGCGAAAAAGCGGTCAAAATGGCCAAGAAAAGTGATCACATTTTGGTCGACGAAGCTGAAAATCATAAGAAATTGTAACGGGAACTGTAGTGAACGGCCCGCTTAGAAAAAGTAACTCCTCGCGATTGGTAAATCATTTAACCCTTTTCCCAGCGGGGTGATCACTACAGTTTTCCGAAAGTGTGATGGGCACAACAATTTCCAAATTCAGTTTTTACAAGATCTGAATGGCTCTGAATCCGATGACTTTGTTCGGCAACGGAATTTGAGGGATTGGCAATGCTTTTCCACCGAAATTGTTGACAATTTGCATTTCCTTTGCGCCATTCTGTCCAATTTTGTGTTGAATTACAATTGGTCTCAATTTCCATTTGCGCGTTTTGAAATGTTCGTCGATGAAATAGTCAAAACGGCGGCTAATCATCGCAATGCCAAGGCCAAGTTGAGATGGCGGAAGCAAATCGAACACCTCCAACCAACAGTCGGCAGCGATGAAGCTGAAAAGGGAAAAGCAAAATGACCTTAGAAAATCAAATTTAGATTAGGTAATTATTTACATTGCTTTTTCCATTTCTTTCTCCGCTTCTTTCGGATTGTCCGACATTTTTGAATTGGTAAGCACAGAAAATTAAAAAGAAATTAACTGAAAAAACAAAATTTATCAAACAAATGGAATAAAAGTGATGAAGGATATGACTGGAAGGGGATTTGGTCCGCTTTATATATTCGGATACACTTGAAGAACCGGGCGGAATGGGATATTGGACATCCGAAGAAATAGTAATTCAAAAAGTCTTGGAGCTTTGCTTCCCTTTCATCGATTATTTTTCTTTTTGACAAATTAATAAATAAATTGCGCCTTTTTTATGCTTCCTAAAAAAGCCATTAGACGATTTAGTCCCGGGGGTAGTTGGACATTTCAGTACCGGGTCTGTAACTGGGGACTAGGTCGTTTCGGCGCCGCGTCTTGTTTTTGGACCATAACTTTTTTATTTGACAACCATAATCTTGGTATCATTTAAAGCCCTTCAGAAGCCCTATTAGCCCTACAAAAACCCAAAAAAAAAAATGACCTGTAAAGAAGTTATTTAAAAAAATCACAAAAATTTTGACTTTTTTGCAATTTTCAGTTAGAACTTTTTTAGTAAGCGACTAATCGCTAAGCAATTGCTTATAAATAGCTTTTAAACATTTTCAGCTTTCGAATGATATCAAGATTGTTAGATTTGATCGACGATGAAAAAAGTTATAGTTCAAAAACAAGGGCTAGCGCCGAAACGATACAGACCCGTAACTCTGTTCGGAATAATTGCCACGCCCTAACAATGGTACCATTCGTCTTCTCTCGTTAAGAGGAACCAATTGATATATTTAATATAAAAATCCGAGGTGTCCGTTTTCTTCACTTTTACCATTTTATGTAAGAAAAGCCTGTACAAAAATATTTTTTTAAAATTATTGTAAATTTAAAAATCTTTATTGTTCTGGGAGAAAGTATTGTTAAAATCAGCTAAATCCTGTTCCCAGCAAACTCATTTGCACCCAAAATGACTTAAAAGATCCTTTGCCAAAAATAAAAATTGCCTTTTGTACCGGTTAAAATCCGAAGAAAATTCGCAAAAATACCAAACTCGTTTTTATGAATTTATGAGCAACAATCAAATACAACAATATTTAAATAGCAAAGGCCAACATTGGGTCACATAATCGCATCAATAACCAATCAATCAATTCATTTCCGCTGTTCTGATCAGTGATCACCACTCGGCCCCGGGGAATCGTCGAGAAGACTGAAAAGAAAAACAAAAATAAGCATTTGGATTTTTAAAATTGTTAATCGTATTAATTACCCATCGCCGACTCCGTCGTCTCCAATGTAAAAGTCAATTCGGTTCCAACGGTCGTACAATTCCTTATTCATCTGCTGCTGTCTCTTATCATCGGACACAATTGGACAACGAATGAGGGAAAAACCACTTAAATCTGCTTCTTCCTCTTCTTTGGACAGTTCCAATTTCTCCCCGGTGAATTCGTTGGTCAATTCAAATGGCACAACGAAAGAAAGTGAAGAGGGCAGCGAAAAGTCTATATAAATGTCGAAAGAAACAGGCGAAGAAGCAGAGGAAAAAGCCTAAAAATACCAAAAAATATTTTAAAAAGTGAATAATCAAATAATCACCGCTTTGATTTGTTCCACGGTTGCCGACCATTGTTCTTCCATGGTTGAATTCATATAGCATATGAGCTCCTTCGGAAAATTATCGTGACGAGGCGTGAACAGCCATTTGGCAACCGTTTGGCCATCCGTCGCATTGGCACTGTCGTCGGGCGGAAATTCGAGGGAAATGCCGTCATAGAAATTGAAAAAGCGAAGTGATGGACAGTCGTTGAGCATTGACGGGGCCAATTGACGCATTTGACGAAAAGCGATGGAATTCAAATCCATCAGACGAATTGTGTCCTTGAACATCGGCCAAATGTTGTGCAGAACGAACTCCGAAACGCGAACATTTCCAGTGGTAATGAACAACATTGTTGTACATGAAGCGAAAAAGCGGTCAAAACGGCCAAGAAAAGTGATCACATTTTGGTCGATGAAGCTGAAAACATAAGAAAGTGTGATTGGTACCAATCATTAAAAATTGAATTTTTTTACATGATCTGAATGGCTCTGAATCCGATGACTTTGTTCGGCAACGGATTTTGAGGGATTGGCAATTCTTTTCCATCGGAATTGACAATTTTCATTTCATTTGCGCCATTCTGTCCAATTTTGCGTCGAATTTTCATTTTGCCCAATTTCCATTTGCGCGTTTTAAAATGTTCGTCGACGTAATAGTCAAATTGGCGGCTAATCATAGCAATTCCAAGGCCAAGTTGAAAGGGCGGAAGCAAATCGAACACTTCGAGCCAACAATCGGCAGAGATGAAGCTGGAACAGCAAAATTATTAGCATGGAAAATTCAAATTTAGAGAGGTATTTACATCGCTTTCTCCATTTCTTTATTTGCTTTCTTCGGATTGTCCGACATTTTTTTTTGTTTGAATTGGTAATCAAACAGAATTTAAAAAATATACGAACTGAAAATATCCAAAATTATTACAATTAATGAATAAATTAATATTTAAATTTCGCCCGTCAAAAAGAATAAATGTAATTAAATTTGATTTTCGCATGATAATTAATTAATCAATTCACTCATTCCAAATAGCAGAAGGGAATTAAGGAACTTTCCCATTCTGTGAACAAAGAATTATTATTTTTTAAACAACAAAGAATGAAAAGGTAAAAATTATTTTACCAATTAATAATTAATAGGGATGTCAGAAAAATCTTTATTCAGAAAAAGAAAAAAGAAATAAAATATCTAACGAAGGGGTGACCACTTACACGTTAGATTTTAAAAAATTGGTAAAAGTAATACAAGACGATTGACATTTGGAGATGATGAAATGAGGTCAAATGCGTAGAATGTGATAGATGACAATTGTGATTATCTACATATTTTTTTTACATATTTCGGGCTTTTTCTACGTATGGTACTTCCGGGTTATGCTGCCCCCCCCCCTCAAAAAAATTCCAAAATTCGTAATTTGTGGTTTCCAAGGTCGCTGATCACGAATATGATAACATCTGATGACTTTTAATCATAGATTTGACAAAGAACTATGATTTTAGAAAAATATTTAAAATTCAATTAAATCATGAAATGAGTCAGACAGGTGGCATAAAGGCAGCGATATTGCGTAAAATCTCGTCAAATGTAGATATTTTGTCAAATCTATGATTAAAAGTCATCAGCTGTTAAAATAAATATCATATTCGTGATCAGCGACCTTGAAAATACATAATTCATTTTCCATGAAAAAAAAAACAAAATTTTGTTGGAAGAAAAGAAAATTAAAGATTTTTGTTAGCGCGGAGAAAAGTTGAATGATTGTCAAAAACATAATGCCAATTTATCAAAATTAAAAATGCCTCAAAAACTCATTTCAAAAAAAAGCCACATTGACCTGTTTAACAGTCAACCAATTCCGAATCCGTTCACGTGCGTGAACAGGAAATTTCTTTAAATTTTAATACAAATTTTATAACCAACTCATACTGCACCGATCTCCTCTCTCAGACAACGCATCAAAAAAATCCACCTCTGACTACCCATACACCGCTCTTAGTGACCAACTTGCGGCAATTTCCCAACAAATGGACAACAACAGTGTCGACCCCATCACTAAACAACTCTTGAAAATTTGTGTCGAACTTTTACATCAGGTCCAGCAACAACAGGCCGTCATCTCCGAACAAGACCTTCAACTCCAACATTTCAAACAACAGAAAATGATGGAAGAAGCCATTCAAGACCATGAGCGTCGGCGAAGCGTCGTCGTAATGGGTCTCCCTGAATCGCAGAAACAAAAGCCGTCCGAGCGAGTCGCTGAGGACCGAACTGCCATCTCAGGCGTTCTCGATGAGCTTGGCATCGAGAGCCCAATCACTGTGTACAGAATGGGTTCCCCAGACCAAGCAAAGACAGGTCAAAACCGCCCGAGGTTGATGAAAGTAATTTTCGGGTGCTCCAAACATCAGAAACAAACCTTGGCACAGTGGAACAAAGGGCGCGCGCAATCAATCAGAAATTGGGGATGAGCAACATCCGAATTCGCCCTTCACTCAGCCAAGAGGAACTCAAGGCCCGACGTGTGCTGCAAGAAGAGTGTAGCAGGAAAAGAAAGGAAGATGGCGGCGAGTGGGTGGTGTACGCGGACAAAGTGATGCTGAGGTCAGACATTGCGGCATTTAAAAATAACACCAATTGACTTGCTGTTTTACCAAATCACACTCACAAAACATTTATAAATTCGCACTTTTCCATGTTAAGCCAAAAAAAGGTGTCATAACAACTCGCAAAAAGGGGAAGTTAAAGCATGCTTAGTTAATATTAGATCACTTTACAACAAAATTGATGAAATATCTTTAAATTTAGTAAATAATAACATAGAAATTTGTCTGTTAACTGAAACGTGGACAAAGGAGGGAAACCCAATCCTCTTTAGTCCATGGATAATCGAAAATTATAACTTTGTTTTTTGTCATAGAAAATCTCAAAAATTAACACGTGGGGGTGGTTGCGGTGTTTTAATTAAGAAAGAAATTGAGTTTTTTGTTAAATTTTCTGAAACAAAATATAATTGCGAAATCTTGGTTTTTCAATTACAAAAACTAAAATCAATTAGATTTGTGCTTGTTTATCGACCACCCAAGACAACATATAGACAAACCAAGGAACTTTTTAAATTTTTAGAAACATTCTATAGCCATAATTGTGTTGTGTTGGGTGATTTTAATTTTCCGAATAAAGACCTGGTATGGAAGGAAGGGCAGCCCATTTCTATGAGTAAATTTGGTGAAATTTTTTGCCACTTTTTTAGTAAGCTTTCTTTTTTCAATGCCACGAGTGGACCCACCAGGGGAAATTCGTGGTTAGACTTAGTTTTGCCGGCAAATGATCAAATTGTAAAGCAATGTACTATTGAAGGTGGTGTTTTTTCATCGGATCATTTAGCGCAAATTTTCACATTGACTATTCCAAAAACACTACAAAAAACAAACTTCTTTTACAATCGACGGTTTTTTCCGTCGAATGTTTCTCTTTTTAATATTATGGTTTCTTCTAGAATTAGCGCTTTATCTAACGAGCATTTTAGTGTGAACGAAAAATACAACGCCTTTAATAATACATTGCTAGAAAACTTAAACGAGTGTATTCCAATGAAAAAAATTACCAAAAAAGATTTGACCCCTAAATATCCAACGCATTTATTGGCCTCCATCAAAGAGAAAGCCAGACTGTATAGGCAATGTAAAACTGACCCAACAAAAAAAGCACTTTATGATAGCATTAGTTTACATATAAAAATACAAACAAATAAATTTCACTCGCAAATTGAGAAAAAGGCTATTTCAAAGGGAAGAAATTCCATTTTTAAATACCTACAAAAATACGATGTTAACCCCTTTGAAATACCGAATTTAGTCTTTGAAAACAAATGCTATCATGATGGTGATGAAAAATGTGAATTATTAGCCAACTTATTTGCAAATTCGTTTAACAATTCTGATGTTGACCCAGGCTACCTAAACTTGGGCAATACTTTTGTTAATCAATGTTTTATATCAGATATAGACTTTAACATCATCGAGACACAAAAACTTTTGAAAAAACTTCCGAATAAAAACGGGACCTCCCCGGATAATATTAGCTATAAAATATTGAAAAACTGCCATTCTTCATTAGCAACTGTTATTACTGACCTATTCAGGATTTCGTTAGACTCTGGTTCTCTTCCAGATATCTGGAAGGAATCAATAGTTTTTCCTCTTTTCAAAAAAGGGGACAAATTTAATCCTGAAAATTATAGGCCTATTTCTATAACCTGCTCACTTTGCAGGGTTATGGAAAGAATTCTTAGCCAAAATATTTACAACTTTCTCCTAAAAAACAATAAAATTTCGGAATACCAATTTGGTTTTGTTAGAAATAGGTCTACGACAAGTCAACTAATAACAGTTGTGGAAGATTGGTACGAGGCAATTATAAATGGAAAAAATGTTGACTGTATTTATATTGATTTTCAAAAAGCATTTGACTCAGTGCCCCATAATTTACTTTTATACAAATTGGAAAAAATTGGTATAAAGGGCAAACTTTTAATGTGGATAAAGGGCTTTTTGAGTAATAGGACTTTTCGAGTTAAAATTGGGGATTCTTTATCCTCAAGTAAAAAAGTTACCTCTGGCGTCCCCCAGGGCTCTGTCCTGGGCCCTTTATTATTTTTGATTTATATTAACGATCTTCCTGATGCTTTGCCATCAGGAGTGAAAATAAAATTATATGCTGATGATGTTAAATTATATATTTGTTATAAAGCAAGAGCCGACACGGAAATTATGCATAAAGCATTGCATAATTTATTCGAATGGGCAAATAAATGGCAAATAAAAGTTTCAATTCAAAAAACTTTTGTATTATATTTGGGTTCAAAAAACCCAAAAGAAACATATAAATTTGATGGAAATACAATAAATGCTGTGGATACAACTAGGGATTTAGGAGTAATCATTGATAACAAATTACAATTTTCCGATCATATTAACCAAATAACAAGGAATGCGTATTTACGTATGCGTTCCTTGTTTCGAATAATTAAATCCAAATCGTCTAAGATTTGGATTACGTTATATAAAACTTATATTAGGCCTTTATTGGAATACGCTCCGGAGGTTTGGAATCCGTCTCTTCAAAAAAATATTAAAAAAATCGAAAAGTGTCAAAAATATTTCACCAAAAGGGTATTTTTTAAATGCAGCCTTCCGCCAATTCCATACCAAAATCGATTAGAATACCTGCAACTGCCAACACTTGAGAATAGGCGAAAGCTATTTGATCTGTTCATGGCACATAAAATTGTTTATGGCCGAACAGATCTGAAACTATTTTCTATTTTTAATCCATCAGCACGCTTTAACATCCCCTTTTATAGATTTAACACAAAATACAAACTGGGCAAAAAATTCATTCCCTTTGCTGGGAGGGTAACAAAATTGTGGAATCAACTAGATAAAGAACTAATAAAAACAAATTCTTTAAATCAATTTAAAATAAAACTTAAAGTTCACTAGGGTAATATGTAAGACCGGGAAAGCTAGAATGTAACAAATTTCTAAGTGATTTGGTATTTCGACCTCATTTGACTTTGACCTCAATTTATTTATTATTTATTTTCACATATTTTTGTCTTTTTTAATTCCTGTGATCATCCATATATTTTGTCACTTACTCTACGACACATTTACCGGAATAGTCGTCAGAGTAAGTGGTTTCGCCCTTCTGATGACTTTTTTATTTTTTATGAATAAACAATAAACAATTAAAAAAATAAATAAAACCATTATACCATCAACATCATCCTCGTAGAAGGTCACTTTTCGTTGGGTTGTATATGTATCCGTTGTTGTCGTCCTCGTCGTGGTTGTTGTGCGTCTTGTTGTTGATGGTTGACGCGCAACCGTTGGCGTTTGGGCAGCAGTTGCAACAACCGTCGGAGCGGCACGTGCAACGGGGGCGGCGGTTGCCGGTCTAGCTGCCGCCGGCTTCATGCCCATGTCGGCAAGAAATCGGGCCGGCAATTTGTCGGGCGAAACTTTTCTCAGTCCACCTGGCCCCCCCTTTAACAGAAACGAGTTAAACCCACCAATTTTTTATCGTATTCTGCGACCATGAAAACCTATAATAGACTTTAAGTGCATTTAGAGCCGAAAAGAACTGAATTTTTCTTACACATTTTGGTCAGTCCATTGCAAGTGAATCCGAACTCCTCAAATTGGAGTTCTGCCAACTTGGACTTTTTGAGTTTTTCTTTTTCACTGTTTTTGTATGATTCTGGCGTTAATTCCATTTTTATGGAGGGCGAGGCGGCAAATAAATAAGAGATGAAAACAATTTTTATCTTAATAAAAGGTTTTATAATTAAATGCACAAATCACCCCAAAAATGAAACAAAACAAAATTTGTGCATAAAAACTAAAGACCGAGCCGGACCTGGCCCGGTTTTTACCGGGCCCGGAAACCGGTCCGGCGATTTTAGGGAAAATTCCTGTTTCACCGGTTTTTCAGAGGCCGGGCCCGGAAACCGGTTGCTTCTGAAAATATCAGACCGGTCCGGTCCGGCACTTTTGGAAATCTCGGTCTCTAATACAAACATAAAATACATAATTCATTTTCCATGAAAAAAAAAACAAAATTTTGTTGGAAGAAAAGAAAATTAAAGATTTTTGTTAGCGCGGAGAAAAGTTGAATGATTGTCAAAAACATAATGCCAATTTATCAAAATTAAAAATGCCTCAAAAACTCATTTCAAAAAAAAGCCACATTGACCTGTTTAACAGTCAACCAATTCCGAATCCGTTCACGTGCGTGAACAGGAAATTTCTTTAAATTTTAATACAAATTTTATAACCAACTCATACTGCACCGACTTGTACTGTTTTTCGACAAAAAAAAATCTAACTTTTGTCAATGTCGACTAATTTATCTGAATAAGAATTTAGGCAAAATTAATATAAAAAAATAGAAAATAATTTTAAATAGAAATAATTTTAATCTTTGTAATCCAGCGAGATTTTGTTTACCAAGATTTTTTAATATTTGAATAATAAAAAAATAGCTTAAACTGTTGGCCCGTATCCAAGTGTTGTGGTTGGTGTGCTGTGTTTGCTTTTAAAACGAAGACTGGTCAGAAAGAGAAGTGACAGAAAGGAGAAAGGAAGCGAAAGAATTGATTGAACGGAGAGGAAAATGCCGAAGAGAGAGAGAAGAAAACGGGAAAGAATAACACATGGGAAAGAGAGAGAAAAAAGGGAAAGAGAGTGCCAAATTGAGAGGGTGACGAAGAGAGAAAATGCCATGCCGGAGGAATGGAATAAGCAACGTTTTCAGCAGTAAAGAAAGAATGACCGGTCAGCGAAAGAAAACTAGTGGGAATTTAGAGGAAACAACAGAGAGTGAGAATGGGAGAGAAAGAGCGAGAGAGAAGAGGAGAGAGGGAGAGAGATAAAGAGGAGAATGAGTGAGAGGGGGGGGGGAGAGAAAAGGAGATAGGGAGAGAGATAAAGAGAGAGAGAGGGTGGGGGAGGGGGTTAAACTTTTCAAAATGAAATTGATTTATAGTTTTTTATGGGTGGCATTTCAAATGTATTAATATCACAATTTGCGACGATATGCAAAAAAAAAAAGGTTCGCCCATTGGGAAGACAAAACATAATAAATGTGCGCCCGCCATACTAAATTATACATAAATTGGTTAGATTTTAATGCCAGTAAATTATGTGCAAAAGGAGCGTAATTTGTGCGCCAAATGTCTTTTCATCATTTTTCAAATTCGTTTTAGGATCGTGTTGAGCTCTTTGCCAATGCGAATCTCTCTTCACGTCCTGTTGCTGATTCGGCAAAAAAGAGAGATGCGTCCACGTCGCGGCTCAACCAAACAATCAACTCAACTGCGGACGATCCAAATGCGACAAAAAAGGCCGCGGATTTACCATTGTAAGATTGAGATTATATTTAAAACACAAAATCGACGGCGGTGTGAAATTGTACGCATCAATTTTTTTGATGGGAAAATGGGGCGGGGGACAAAGACAGCGAGCGAGCAGACATTCACTCACTCACTGATCCATCATCGGCACAAAACAAACATCACACACACCGACCAATCCCTTTTCGAGACACTCCGCCCAACTTTGGATCTCTCCCCGTCGATCTCGACAACGCATTGACGAGGCCGAGGAGGAGAAAAAGAGTCAAATAAAGACAAAGAGAGAGAACGATTAAGGGAGACGGAAATGAAAACGAAGCAAAAGGCCGAGGGAAAAGGAAAAGGGGAGGGAATCGGAATTAGCAGAATAAAAGGGAGAGACCGACGCCAATAAGGGCAGACGCAAATTTTGGAAAATTTATCTTTTCTTTGAGAAATACCAAAATTCGCATGAAAAATAACAAAGAAAAGAAGAAAGAAAACAGAATAAATTAGCAAAAACGAAACTTTGAACTCAATAAGGGTGAGAGAAAGGAATGAAATAAAGAAAGTAAACAAAACGAAACCTAAAGGGAATAATAGCCAGCCACCAAAAGGGGAAGGGGGGGGGGACCCCGTCGCCCCCCCCCTTTCCCTTCGCCGTCATTCCCCGACTACCGCGAAGTACGTTCACTATTCTTTTTTAGCGCGTCGGCCAAACGTTCAAAAAGATTCACAGCATAAAACATAAAACAACAGAAAAAGAGGGGAAAAAGGGCGGGCAATGAATGGAGAGGAAAGAAAAGAATGAAATGAAATGAAAGATGGCGTGACAAAATTGCAAAATGAGAAGGGTCAGCAGCAGAAGAAGAAGGAGGAGAAGAAGAAGGAGGAGGAGGAAGTGAATTAGAGGGGGAAGGGAAAGGGGGGGAGGGAGGGCGAGTTGAGAGTATGGCAACAGCAACTGATGCTGTGCCACCTTCTCATCAGTCAGGGGGACAGACGCAATTGGGTAATTGGTTGTGCCGGACGAATCGAATCCCCCCCCCCCGCTAATTGCCCTCCTCCCTCCAATTATATCCCCAAAAGTGCAATGCCAAGGTTCATTTTGATTGCCCAACTGTCGCCACAGAATCCCCAAAAATTATTATTTCCATTTTAGAAGGTTAAAAGGTAAAAATAGTCTGAAAACCGAAGAAAAAACTCTGCCCTAATTAATAAAGGAGTTTGTTAAGTAATTAAACTTTTGAAAGGGGAGGAGAAAAAACAAAAACAATGCAAACGGATGGAGTTGACTTTTGCAAATAGTCAAATGATTGGCATTTGTGGTGAGGTGGGACTCTTCAGCAGTTCAGCAGAAAGAGCAAAGTGGCGCCAAAGTGGATTTGACTGCACAATAACCGCCGCCTTTATTTAAGAGTCGCCCATTATTTATTGCGCTGTTGTGGTTGCCCTGAGGGGGGGGGGGCGTTTGATTCCATTTGATTTGCCCCTCTCTTTTACCTATTTCCCTCAATTTTTAATTATTATTATTTTCAAATTCGTTTTAGGATCGTGTTGAGCTCTTTGCCAATGCGAATCCCTCTTCACGTCCTGTTGCTGACTCGGCAAAAAAGTGGGGGGGGGGCGGGGGACGCCGTGGGCATGGAGGGGGGGAGCAAAGGTCGACGGCACCAAACAACGACACAACAAAAACATTTAGAATGGGCACCATTTTATTCTTTTTGTAAAATCATACTTAAATGGTGTTCTGTTTATTTAAATGTGTAATTTTGAATGTTTTCTTTTGAGTTTTTTATGAACGTTCTTGGTATTATTCAATAGCCCCAATTATTCTCTATCCATATACAAAATTTCAAAAAGTAATAGACTAAAAAAAGTTATGGGGAAAAAAAGTTCTTAAATTTTGCTTGTAGATAATTAAGAGATGAATGCAACACAAATTAAATAAATTGGGTTCGCTTTAAATGTTTTATTAATTTGTCAATGGCATCCAGAAGAACTGAAGATATCGGTGGCACTCGGAGGGAAAGGAGACAATTATGATGCAATCGGAAAAGAAAAATGAAATAAAAATTACAAAAGCGGCAATATTTTTGAACTGAGACCATGGTAATACTGTCGAGGGTACCCCCCTCCCTTTTTTGAATAAAAAAATTTGTGAATTTGAATCTTGTTCGAATCCGGTTCTGTGGTTCGAAATTGATGTCAGAATCGGATACTCCGACCCTGGTAACCCCTAAAACAATTTAGTTCTAGAAAAAATTTGTTTTTTTAAATTTTTTTCAAATAGGGGGATCATCGTCAGTAGTATTACCGGGACCATTTTCAAGATGGGTCAATACAATAAATAAATCGTCAAAATTTTCCAATGATCGACGCTGCTAAGTCTCAAGAGTAGCCCTCAGACGGATGATTTCCTCCTCTAATTGCTCAATTTGACGCATAAGCTCCGCCTCATCATCTTCACAGGGTTTGCCGCCGCCGTTGCCGTCCAAAACGCCGAAGAGAAATTCATTCAAATGGTCCTACGAAATGGGGGTTTTAAAATTGTTGAAACATTTTTCGGCAATCCCGAAGAATGGGGGTTTCTTATTTAATTTTTTTTTGAGCTTAAAATGAGTATTTGGGTATTTTTCGTGAGCGCGGATCACGAACCGAAACTCGGATTTGTCCAAGTCCGAACCCCGGACCGGAATTCGAACAAAAAAGTTGAAAATTTTTCCTCAAAGATGCATTTTTGTGCAGAAGTGGCTTCGAATTTGTTTAACAATTTTTTATTTAGGTGCAAAACAATGCTTCAATTATTTCTCTTTTTTTTTGTTTGAATTCGGGCCAGGGGTTCGAATGAGCAAATCCGAGTTCCGAATTCGTAATCAACACCCTCAAAAATCCCGGCAAAACTGATTTTGAGCCGAAAACAAAAAATGTTGAATTAGAAAAACCCATTCTTCAGTAGGATTGCCCATTTTTCAAAATCGAAGAATGCCTTTGCTTGAGCAAGAATGACATCGCAACGGCCATTCTCCGAAATTTTGCCGGACAAAAGGTCGCGCAATTGTTTGAACCGTTTGCTGTCGGACGTCTCGGCCATATTCATTTTCTGATTGAATAACGGCAGCAAAGACTCGTCCAGCACGGCATTCCAACCATCGAGAAGTATGGAACGATCTTGAGGGGCACAAACAATGAAATTTGCAAAAGGAAATTGAAATATATGATGATGTTCTAAATGCACTTTATGAGTCCAACCATTTTTGGAAAAGAAAATTTTCAATTTTTTAGGTTTCCAAGGGGTCGGAGAATACGATTCTATCATCCATTTAGGCCCATTTCGAATCCCGAACCCGAACAAAAAGTCGAAAATTCATAATTTTCAAAATTCTCACTCCTTTTCTTAAATTGATTAAAACAAGCTAAAGTTAGCCACAAACTATTGCAACATCAAAAATTAGTCATTATTTACAGGTTCGAACATAAAATTGTTTTTGAATTTTCGACTTTTTGTTCGACTTCAGGTCAGGGATTCGAAACGGGTCAAAATCGGTGTCAGAATCGTATTCTGCGACCATGAAAACCTATAATAGACTTTAAGTGCATTTAGAGCCGAAAAGAACTGAATTTTTCTTACACATTTTGGTCAGTCCATTGCAAGTGAATCCGAACTCCTCAAATTGGAGTTCTGCCAACTTGGACTTTTTGAGTTTTTCTTTTTCACTGTTTTTGTATGATTCTGGCGTTAATTCCATTTTTATGGAGGGCGAGGCGGCAAATAAATAAGAGATGAAAACAATTTTTATCTTAATAAAAGGTTTTATAATTAAATGCACAAATCACCCCAAAAATGAAACAAAACAAAATTTGTGCATAAAAACTAAAGACCGAGCCGGACCTGGCCCGGTTTTTACCGGGCCCGGAAACCGGTCCGGCGATTTTAGGGAAAATTCCTGTTTCACCGGTTTTTCAGAGGCCGGGCCCGGAAACCGGTTGCTTCTGAAAATATCAGACCGGTCCGGTCCGGCACTTTTGGAAATCTCGGTCTCTAATACAAACATAAAATACATAATTCATTTTCCATGAAAAAAAAAACAAAATTTTGTTGGAAGAAAAGAAAATTAAAGATTTTTGTTAGCGCGGAGAAAAGTTGAATGATTGTCAAAAACATGGATCCAATTTATCAAAATTAAAAATGCCTCAAAAACTCATTTCAAAAAAAAAGCCACATTGACCTGTTTAACAGTCAACCAATTCCGAATCCGTTCACGTGCGTGAACAGGAAATTTCTTTAAATTTTAATACAAATTTTATAACCAACTCATACTGCACCGACTTGTACTGTTTTTCGACAAAAAAAAATCTAACTTTTGTCAATGTCGACTAATTTATCTGAATAAGAATTTAGGCAAAATTAATATAAAAAAATAGAAAATAATTTTAAATAGAAATAATTTTAATCTTTGTAATCCAGCGAGATTTTGTTTACCAAGATTTTTTAATATTTGAATAATAAAAAAATAGCTTAAACTGTTGGCCCGTATCCAAGTGTTGTGGTTGGTGTGCTGTGTTTGCTTTTAAAACGAAGACTGGTCAGAAAGAGAAGTGACAGAAAGGAGAAAGGAAGCGAAAGAATTGATTGAACGGAGAGGAAAATGCCGAAGAGAGAGAGAAGAAAACGGGAAAGAATAACACATGGGAAAGAGAGAGAAAAAAGGGAAAGAGAGTGCCAAATTGAGAGGGTGCAAAACAATTTTTATTCCGCTTTTTTAATTTATTACTCATTTGATTAGAATTTGTGCCCATGTTTTGTCAAAACTGCAAAAAGTATTATATTTATCGACATTTTATTCGGATTCGAATTGACTGCTGTACTATAAATTACAATTGCTTCTTTTGTTTCACTTATTCAGACCGATCTTTTGCTATGTATAGTATAAAGTGATGCAAAAAATCTAGCGCCTTTGATTTCTGAAGTTTAATGCATAATCAGTAGAGACCGGATTTTTATGTTTTTACATATTTTTTTGCGGCTTAGTTATGGCGAGAGAAGCCCAAAAATAGCATTATCTCCGAACAATAAAAAAAAAAGGTTCGCCCATTGGGAAGACAAAACATAATAAATGTGCGCCCGCCATACTAAATTATACATAAATTGGTTAGATTTTAATGCCAGTAAATTATGTGCAAAAGGAGCGTAATTTGTGCGCCAAATGTCTTTTCATTTATTTGGTTTTGTCGAACAGATCGAACTTAACATAATTTTCAAATTAAAAAATTTTTTCTTCGATTGTAGAAACTAATGAAATCTCGAATTCATTAATTCGTCATTGGATTTCGAAGTTCTCTGCTGGAACTTTCAATTTATAGATATGGTCGAGAGAAGGGAGTAGTTAGTCCACAAGTCATCGGGGGGGGGGGAGAAGGGATGAGGTATGGGCTAAAAATGAGAGCAGTTTTTGATGGGAAAATGGGGCGGGGGACAAAGACAGCGAGCGAGCAGACATTCACTCACTCACTGATCCATCATCGGCACAAAACAAACATCACACACACCGACCAATCCCTTTTCGAGACACTCCGCCCAACTTTGGATCTCTCCCCGTCGATCTCGACAACGCATTGACGAGGCCGAGGAGGAGAAAAAGAGTCAAATAAAGACAAAGAGAGAGAACGATTAAGGGAGACGGAAATGAAAACGAAGCAAAAGGCCGAGGGAAAAGGAAAAGGGGAGGGAATCGGAATTAGCAGAATAAAAGGGAGAGACCGACGCCAATAAGGGCAGACGCAAATTTTGGAAAATTTATCTTTTCTTTGAGAAATACCAAAATTCGCATGAAAAATAACAAAGAAAAGAAGAAAGAAAACAGAATAAATTAGCAAAAACGAAACTTTGAACTCAATAAGGGTGAGAGAAAGGAATGAAATAAAGAAAGTAAACAAAACGAAACCTAAAGGGAATAATCGCCAGCCACCAAAAGGGGAAGGGGGGGGGGACCCCGTCGCCCCCCCCCTTTCCCTTCGCCGTCATTCCCCGACCTTTCCTTTAAACGTTCACTATTCTTTTTTAGCGCGTCGGCCAAACGTTCAAAAAGATTCACAGCATAAAACATAAAACAACAGAAAAAGAGGGGAAAAAGGGCGGGCAATGAATGGAGAGGAAAGAAAAGAATGAAATGAAATGAAAGATGGCGTGACAAAATTGCAAAATGAGAAGGGTCAGCAGCAGAAGAAGAAGGAGGAGAAGAAGAAGGAGGAGGAGGAAGTGAATTAGAGGGGGAAGGGAAAGGGGGGGAGGGAGGGCGAGTTGAGAGTATGGCAACAGCAACTGATGCTGTGCCACCTTCTCATCAGTCAGGGGGACAGACGCAATTGGGTAATTGGTTGTGCCGGACGAATCGAATCCCCCCCCCCGCTAATTGCCCTCCTCCCTCCAATTATATCCCCAAAAGTGCAATGCCAAGGTTCATTTTGATTGCCCAACTGTCGCCACAGAATCCCCAAAAATTATTATTTCCATTTTAGAAGGTTAAAAGGTAAAAATAGTCTGAAAACCGAAGAAAAAACTCTGCCCTAATTAATAAAGGAGTTTGTTAAGTAATTAAACTTTTGAAAGGGGAGGAGAAAAAACAAAAACAATGCAAACGGATGGAGTTGACTTTTGCAAATAGTCAAATGATTGGCATTTGTGGTGAGGTGGGACTCTTCAGCAGTTCAGCAGAAAGAGCAAAGTGGCGCCAAAGTGGATTTGACTGCACAATAACCGCCGCCTTTATTTAAGAGTCGCCCATTATTTATTGCGCTGTTGTGGTTGCCCTGAGGGGGGGGGGCGTTTGATTCCATTTGATTTGCCCCTCTCTTTCTCTGTTCGTTCGAATATTTATTATGTTGTCTTCTCCCCGCGGGGTATTCATTCTTTTAGCCCTCTGCGCATCCTTTGCCCGCGCTTTTCACAATTTAATGACACGCACGACGCACGCACCATTCGCTACCCGGACCCGCACATCAAGGTTTTAACAATGGACTTTTAGCGATTTTACATGCACAACAAAAACATTTAGAATGGGCACCATTTTATTCTTTTTGTAAAATCATACTTAAATGGTGTTCTGTTTATTTAAATGTGTAATTTTGAATGTTTTCTTTTGAGTTTTTTATGAACGTTCTTGGTATTATTCAATAGCCCCAATTATTCTCTATCCATATACAAAATTTCAAAAAGTAATAGACTAAAAAAAGTTATGGGGAAAAAAAGTTCTTAAATTTTGCTTGTAGATAATTAAGAGATGAATGCAACACAAATTAAATAAATTGGGTTCGCTTTAAATGTTTTATTAATTTGTCAATGGCATCCAGAAGAACTGAAGATATCGGTGGCACTCGGAGGGAAAGGAGACAATTATGATGCAATCGGAAAAGAAAAATGAAATAAAAATTACAAAAGCGGCAATATTTTTGAACTGAGACCATGGTAATACTGTCGAGGGTACCCCCCTCCCTTTTTTGAATAAAAAAATTTGTGAATTTGAATCTTGTTCGAATCCGGTTCTGTGGTTCGAAATTGATCGAAAATTGATGTCAGAATCGGATACTCCGACCCTGGTAACCCCTAAAACAATTTAGTTCTAGAAAAAATTTTTTTTTTTAAATTTTTTTCAAATAGGGGGATCATCGTCAGTAGTATTACCGGGACCATTTTCAAGATGGGTCAATACAATAAATAAATCGTCAAAATTTTCCAATGATCGACGCTGCTAAGTCTCAAGAGTAGCCCTCAGACGGATGATTTCCTCCTCTAATTGCTCAATTTGACGCATAAGCTCCGCCTCATCATCTTCACAGGGTTTGCCGCCGCCGTTGCCGTCCAAAACGCCGAAGAGAAATTCATTCAAATGGTCCTACGAAATGGGGGTTTTAAAATTGTTGAAACATTTTTCGGCAATCCCGAAGAATGGGGGTTTCTTATTTAATTTTTTTTTTGAGCTTAAAATGAGTATTTGGGTATTTTTCGTGAGCGCGGATCACGAACCGAAACTCGGATTTGTCCAAGTCCGAACCCCGGACCGGAATTCGAACAAAAAAGTTGAAAATTTTTCCTCAAAGATGCATTTTTGTGCAGAAGTGGCTTCGAATTTGTTTAACAATGAGCTTTTTAGGTGCAAAACAATGCTTCAATTATTTCTCTTTTTTTTTGTTTGAATTCGGGCCAGGGGTTCGAATGAGCAAATCCGAGTTCCGAATTCGTAATCAACACCCTCAAAAATCCCGGCAAAACTGATTTTGAGCCGAAAACAAAAAATGTTGAATTAGAAAAACCCATTCTTCAGTAGGATTGCCCATTTTTCAAAATCGAAGAATGCCTTTGCTTGAGCAAGAATGACATCGCAACGGCCATTCTCCGAAATTTTGCCGGACAAAAGGTCGCGCAATTGTTTGAACCGTTTGCTGTCGGACGTCTCGGCCATATTCATTTTCTGATTGAATAACGGCAGCAAAGACTCGTCCAGCACGGCATTCCAACCATCGAGAAGTATGGAACGATCTTGAGGGGCACAAACAATGAAATTTGCAAAAGGAAATTGAAATATATGATGATGTTCTAAATGCACTTTATGAGTCCAACCATTTTTGGAAAAGAAAATTTTCAATTTTTTAGGTTTCCAAGGGGTCGGAGAATACGATTCTATCATCCATTTAGGCCCATTTCGAATCCCGAACCCGAACAAAAAGTCGAAAATTCATAATTTTCAAAATTCTCACTCCTTTTCTTAAATTGATTAAAACAAGCTAAAGTTAGCCACAAACTATTGCAACATCAAAAATTAGTCATTATTTACAGGTTCGAACATAAAATTGTTTTTGAATTTTCGACTTTTTGTTCGACTTCAGGTCAGGGATTCGAAACGGGTCAAAATCGGTGTCAGAATCGTATTCTGCGACCATGAAAACCTATAATAGACTTTAAGTGCATTTAGAGCCGAAAAGAACTGAATTTTTCTTACACATTTTGGTCAGTCCATTGCAAGTGAATCCGAACTCCTCAAATTGGAGTTCTGCCAACTTGGACTTTTTGAGTTTTTCTTTTTCACTGTTTTTGTCTGATTCTGGCGTTAATTCCATTTTTATGGAGGGCGAGGCGGCAAATAAATAAGAGATGAAAACAATTTTTATCTTAATAAAAGGTTTTATAATTAAATGCACAAATCACCCCAAAAATGAAACAAAACAAAATTTGTGCATAAAAACTAGAGACCGAGCCGGACCTGGCCCGGTTTTTACCGGGCCCGGAAACCGGTCCGGCGATTTTAGGGAAAATTCCTGTTTCACCGGTTTTTCAGAGGCCGGGCCCGGAAACCGGTTGCTTCTGAAAATATCAGACCGGTCCGGTCCGGCACTTTTGGAAATCTCGGTCTCTAATACAAACATAAAATACATAATTCATTTTCCATGAAAAAAAAAACAAAATTTTGTTGGAAGAAAAGAAAATTAAAGATTTTTGTTAGCGCGGAGAAAAGTTGAATGATTGTCAAAAACATAATGCCAATTTATCAAAATTAAAAATGCCTCAAAAACTCATTTCAAAAAAAAGCCACATTGACCTGTTTAACAGTCAACCAATTCCGAATCCGTTCACGTGCGTGAACAGGAAATTTCTTTAACTATTTACTATTTTCATGGCAATTTCAGAACTTTATGGCATAAATATAAATTGAATCGGCGTCGCAGAAGGATAGAGTTATAAGCGCTAATTATCTTTCATTTAATTATTTCTAATAGCAACTTTGTATAAGTCTCACACTTTCAGCTCCTTATCCTCTTAAAATAAACTGTATCAGTGTTGCGGAAGGATCGAGTTGATACACGCTAATAATCTCCGATTTACAATTTCTTTAAGCAAATTTCCGTATCCAAGTGTTGTGGTTGGTGTGCTGTGTTTGCTTTTAAAACGAAGACTGGTCAGAAAGAGAAGTGACAGAAAGGAGAAAGGAAGCGAAAGAATTGATTTCCACAACACTGATGCAGTTTATATTTAGATGATAACGAGCTGAAATTTTCTGAATTTCACAAGGGTGATAGAGAAAATAATAAATCTGAGAATATTATTAACAAGTCCCTTCTACAACACTGATGCAGTTTATATTTAGAGATTAAGTAGCGGAAATTGTGAGATTCTCTATTTACTATTTTCATGGCAATTTCAGAACTTTATGGCATAAATATAAATTGAATCGGCGTCGCAGAAGGATAGAGTTATAAGCGCTAATTATCTTTCATTTAATTATTTCTAATAGCAACTTTGTATAAGTCTCACACTTTCAGCTCCTTATCCTCTTAAAATAAACTGTATCAGTGTTGCGGAAGGATCGAGTTGATACACGCTAATAATCTCCGATTTACAATTTCTTTAAGCAAATTTATATAGATATATTTAGAGGATAATAGATGAAATTTTGAGAATTTCAAAAGGGAGATCGTGAAAAAATTTATTCAACATTGATCAGTCAATAAGTTTTCGAGTCGACCTAATTTTGTATCGCAAAATGAACGGGCATCTAAATTTTTTGAACATTTTCTAAGGAAACTCGGCACGTGGAGTCCATGTTCCGTCAGTTGTGGCCAGGACGGCTTCCAAACGCGCCTTGTCCAATGCGTGGATTCGGAAGGACGAAAAGTTTCGGACCAAAAGTGTATGGGCATCAAAAAACAACAGCAGACGGAGAAGCCACAAAGCTACAAAGTGTGTAGTCCGGGGCCATGCCCATATTGGTAAGAAATGAATGGTTTGTGCTGAACTGGGCGAACTCGTTGGATTTTTTGAAGGCGTGCCGCCAAATGGGGCCATTGTTCTGTGTCATGTGGCAACGGCGTTCGCATGCGACATGTCGAGTGTGTTTTGAAGGGCCAAATTGTGGACGATTCGCTGTGCATGAAAGCGATGAGGCCGAAAACCAGCTTTCGATGTGTATTGTTGGCATGCACAGTTTGGCATGGAGTTCCACAGGCGGCGGCGACTGGGCAAATCGGAGAGCGACGGGTGGGTTTACAAATAAAGCGCCAATTTTTATTACTATATAAAAAGATGCTAGATGGAATAATAGATTGGAGAACAATCAAAACAATTCAACATTTGTCGAGCGGATCCGAACCCATGACAAATGATCATTAAAATATAAGAAGGAAAATTGCATTAAAATTAGAGATCGGACCGGTCGGTTTTTTTCGGTTTTTTTCGGTTTCGGTTTTTTAACCGAAACCGACCGACCGAAAATTTTTTGAGTTTTTCGGTTTTTTTCGGTTTCGGTTTTTTTCGGTTTTTATACCGAAACCGACCGACCGAAATAATCAAAAAACCGAAAAAACCGACCGACTTTTTTCAAAAACCGAATCAAATTGGAGCGATATAACCTGTTAATAATAATAAATTTATTGCTTTTTTGTGCTCTTTTTCATTTTGAAGAATTTTTTGTAAAATATTTTCTGCTATTTTGAAAAAAATTATTAACAAAAATGCAATAAAAACGAAAAATACACCCCCTGAGAAATGGAAAATTTTATCAAAAATTCATATTCAACATTTATTTATTTATGCTGAAATTTACATTTTTGAACAAGGGTGATAGAGAAAATAATAAATCTGAGAATATTATTAACAAGCCCTTTCTACAACACTCCCCGACCCCGAGCCCCCTACATCCGACTTTTTATCTCCCGACCCCACGACACTAACTCGGGGAATTGAGGACTCTTGAAAATTTTTAAATTTGTTAAAAATTCCTAAAATCCGAAAAACTTTCGGCGGCGCCTATCGGAACCGCCGGCCTCCCAAAACTCCAAAATTTTTTTTACCAATAATTGGCTTGAAAATCACAAAATTTGACAATTTTTGGACAAAATTCTCTTAACAAATTATACTCATTTTCAAAAAATTTCCCGGCGGCGCCTATCGGCAGCGCCGGACACCCCCCTCCCCCACCTCAGAGGTGATCTTTCGCTTTTTCTATTGATAAAAATGGTTTATTGTTTTTTTGGGAAAAGATTTAAAAAATTCAAAAAAACCGAAACGGTATACCGAAAATTTTGCTTCGGTTTTTTTCGGTTTCGGTTTTTAACCGAAACCGACCGACCGACAAATTTTTGAGTTTTTCGGTTTTTTTCGGTTTTGGTTTTTTTCGGTTTTTATACCGAAGCCGACCGACCGACCCTCTTGTCCGGTCTCTAATTAAAATTAACGTATTTTTGCTGATTTTTTTTTCTGATAATTCTATTCTGAGTAATCTTTTGCGATTTTTAGACGAACTGGGCATATTCGCAATGGAGTCAGGTGACTTTTAACAAACATTACTTAATCGTTTGAATTAAATTGTATTTTAAATTTAAAATCAGTGCTCCGAGAGTTGTGGTGCCGGTGGAGTGAGCAGACGAAATTTGCATTGCATTGACACGAGAAATGGGCACAAATTGGACGCCCGTTTCTGTGAGGGAGTGCCACACGAGCCCATCGAGACGGAGTGCAACCGAACGCCTTGCCCACGTTGGGTGTATTCACAATGGTACCAGGTGAGGGTGAGGAGTATTTCACAACACTGATGCAGTTTATATTTAGATGATAACGAGCTGAAATTTTTGAATTTCACAAGGGTGATAGAGAAATAATAAATCTGAGAATATTATTAACAAGCCCCTTCTACAACACTGATGCAGTTTATATAGAGATTAAGTAGCGGAAATTGTGAGATTCTCTATTTACTATTTTCATGGCAATTTCAGAACTTTATGGCATAAATATAAATTGAATCGGCGTTGCAGAAGGATAGAGTTATAAGCGCTAATTATCTTTCATTTAATTATTTCTAATAGCAACTTTGTATAAGTCTCACACTTTCAGCTCCTTATCCTCTTAAAATAAACTGTATCAGTGTTGCGGAAGGATCGAGTTGATACACGCTAATAATCTCCGATTTACAATTTCTTTAAGCAAATTTATATAGATATATTTAGAGGATAATAGCTGAAATTTTGAGAATTTCAAAAAGGAGATCGTGAAAATAATAAACCGGGTATGATTAGCGCTATCAACTTTCATTTGATCAGTTTTATTATACAACAAAAATTTATTCAACATTGATCAGTCCAGTAAGTTTTCGAGTCGACCTAATTTTGTATCGCAAAATGAACGGGCATCTAAATTTTTTGAACATTTTCTAAGGAAACTCGGCACGTGGAGTCCATGTTCCGTCAGTTGTGGCCAGGACGGCTTCCAAACGCGCCTTGTCCAATGCGTGGATTCGGAAGGACGAAAAGTTTCGGACCAAAAGTGCATGGGCATCAAAAAACAACAGCAGACGGAGAAGCCACAAAGCTACAAAGTGTGTAGTCCGGGGCCATGCCCATATTGGTAAGAAATGAATGGTTTGTGCTGAACTGGGCGAACTCGTTGGATTTTTTGAAGGCGTGCCGCCAAATGGGGCCATTGTTCTGTGTCATGTGGCAACGGCGTTCGCATGCGACATGTCGAGTGTGTTTTGAAGGGCCAAATTGTGGACGATTCGCTGTGCATGAAGGCGATGAGGCCGAAAACCAGCTTTCGATGTGTATTGTTGGCATGCACAGTTTGGCATGGAGTTCCACAGGCGGCGGCGACTGGGCAAATCGGAGAGCGACGGGTGGGTTTAAAAATTAAATTGAAAGCGCAGGAGGGGAGGTGAATGAATGTTTGATCATCCAGGTGCGCAAGGGCGTACGAGGACTCCGTGCCGTGGTCGTAAATGGCCATTCAAAAAATTTTTTGCAAAATGGACGCCCATCGAATAGCAGCAGCAGTGCGGCGGTGTCGCCGAATTGTCAGTGCCGCTGTTGCCATCGAGTAAGAGGCGGGAGGCGGCGTGGACGCGGCGGCGGCGCCGGTGGTGCACATGGAATCATTGGCGCCGTTTTTGGACACGGTGAACGTGACGGCGGGCGCGGCTCCTCTCCTGGGCAGCAGCATGCTTATCAATTGCAGAATGTGG
Organism: Heterodera glycines; assembly: GCA_004148225.2. NCBI lineage: Eukaryota > Metazoa > Nematoda > Chromadorea > Rhabditida > Heteroderidae > Heterodera > Heterodera glycines. The sequence goes on along the minus strand of CP049713.1, from coordinate 10,595,751 downwards.
GAGGGTCCTAACACTGTTAATGGATGAAGAAAATTAAAAGGATTGGGGAGGAGGACAATTTAGGGAAGAGGATGAGCTAACTAACTGTATCGCGTCTCCATTTCAGTCTATGATCTTTTCTTTCTTTTTTTTGTCAGTTTTTCCATATTCTGGGATTTATTCTAATTTTTTTTTTACATTTTTTTATTTAACAAGCCCTTTTGCCAAAAGTTAGCCGGGTCAATGCCACAATCGAACATATTACTAATGTTATTATAAAGCTTCTACATATTGCACTTTTTGATTCCAATCATCAATCAATCAATCCTGAGTTTTTTACTTTCTTGGACCATAACTTTTTTTATATATACCTGTTGGGAACAAACCGAACTTTTTTGGCATTATCATTTGAAAGCACTTATAGTTTAACGAAGGCTAAGATAAACAATTTCCCAAAGCTTTGTGCTATGTAGTTGATTGGACTCAATAAAGTGCAATAGAATCAGAAGCTTGTTGAGTTCGGCACACATTTTTTTTTACAATTTTAAGAAAATTTCCCCAAAATCGCCACATTTTTGCTTTCATTGTTTTGTTCATCATCTTCGTACATAAATATGTATGTATTGTATTACACAATATTACCACATATTGTTTTGTGTTCATTAATTCATCCCATCCCATTCCTTTGCCCGTACGCTTCCATCGATTTTATCATTTTCCATTTTTTTTTCTGAACATTTCCTGCCAATCTAATCCACTGCCCTTTTTCTCTTTTTGAATAAAATTCTGCACAACCTCTATGTACGTATTTGTATTGCTGATTCCCATTGCATAAAATGTTGTTTTAAATTTATTTCAAGTAAATAAAAAAAGGCGATTGCGAGCGGTTCAATTTTAATGAAGCAAAATATTTATTTAACAAAAACTCAAATTTAAAATTTAAAAAAAAAAATTTAAAAATCCTTTTAAATTATAATATTAATGAAAAAAACATTACACAGTTTTGATCAGATCACTACTTCATGGTGATCGGAGGGCCACACCAAAAAGGGCTTAGAATCGGGAAAATTTTCTCTTGAAAAAATGCGGTAGAGAAATTAGTCATTTTGAGTTGACCAATTTTGACACCCTCTTGGGCTCTCGGCGAAATCGTCTTGCGCTTTAGCAGGCATCAGCACTGACTGATCCCATCGAAATCCAAATTGATAATCGCGCATTTGCTGCTCATTAATCGACCCTATCCCCCAGAGAATGTGTCATCTTCATCTTCTTCGTCCTCCCGTAGCGGAAATTGTGAGATTCTCTATTTACTATTTTCATGGCAATTTCAGAACTTTATGGCATAAATATAAATTGAATCGGCGTTGCAGAAGGATAGAGTTATAAGCGCTAATTATCTTTCATTTAATTATTTCTAATGCAACTTTGTATAAGTCTCACACTTTCAGCTCCTTATCCTCTTAAAATAAACTGTATCAGTGTTGCGGAAGGATCGAGTTGATACACGCTAATAATCTCCGATTTACAATTTCTTTAAGCAAATTTATATAGATATATTTAGAGGATAATAGCTGAAATTTTGAGAATTTCAAAAGGGAGATCGTGAAAATAATAAAACTTCGAGTGATTTCGTTTCTCATCATTGGCCTTTACTTTAAACACCACTCGCGCACACTCAATGCATTTATAGAGCCATAATATGTATCTTGCAACGAATTTGTAGCTTATCCTCCATTGTTCTGTTTTCTTCAAGCTTGATCAGAGATGTCCAATTGCATATGAATTGGATAATTATCAATTTTTGAAAAAAAAAGCCCAAAATCCAATTGTCTAAAATGATGCTTTATTGGCCATGCCACAGGCCAAGAAATTACTCTGACGCATTGGCATCATCCTCGTAAATCACATTTACATTGGATAGCCAACAGTCGGCGCTGCCCCGTCCATAATCCGCCGACCGCTGATCAGAAACCCTAATCACGCGCTCCCATTTGTTTCTCTTGAAGGCGCTAATCGGAACCGCGTCCCCCCAAATGTCGTCATCGTCCATAACCAGTCAGTCAGTGCTCATCATTCAGCCAAAATCACATTCATCCAACATGGTCGCGCATTCACAGCATTCATTTGCCCCCCCCCCCTCGGCGCCTCCCATTGTTTTTTTCACTTTGTCCATTCATTCCCAAATTCGTTAGATGCGGTTTCCCCTAAAGCATTTGCTGCTTTTGCTTCTGCTTCGGCTGTTGATGAAGAATACCAATGACTGACTGACGATGGGCACTGATTGAACATTAGCCCTTAATTAGTGTGGCGATTTTTGTGTCCGGAATTGGGCCGCCAAACTTCCCATCTCAAGCATATCCCAATCACACAGTTTTGCGCTTAAATGATGCGCGAGCCCGTGTGTTCCATTGTTTTATTTGTATTTTATATTTATGTATTAAAAATAATTAATTTATTCGAATTAAAATTACCTCTTGCCTTCCATTTTGTTGTGATTAGGGCACCGATTTCTAGTGAAAAAACTTTTTTTTTTGCTCAATTGTTTTGAAGAAAGGAGCTCAAAAAACGCATTTCTGCGTTAAAATTTTTTCATTTGGACGTCACTTTTCGTCACTGGAAATCACTATTTTGGGGTTTTGTCACTTAAAATAGTGAAAATTCACTTTTTTGGCTTTTCGTCACTATTTATTTACTTCATTTGCAACTGCAATCAGTGAATAAAAAAAATTTGTTGCTTCATTTTTGGCTGAAAATTATGTCACTATTCGTCACTATTTTGTCACTATTTTGGCACTTTGTCGTCACTATTTTAGTTAAACTATTTTGCGATTTTTCGTCACTAAAAGTCGGGGCCCTAGTTATGATTGTCCCAAATAACAGACCGAAATTGTTTTTGGTCTCTTTTTCCCCACATTTTTTTATTGTTCGCATCACCTTCATATTTATGTGCTCTTTTAAACAAAAATTAAGAAATTTAAATTAAAAAAAAAATTCAATACCGAATTTATCGATAATTGATAATTAAATTGAATTTTAAACAACGTCAATGCGAAAAACAACATCAACAAGCAGCCAATTGCCTTCATCTTACCACCAAAACCATAAAGTTAACAACAATAACGGCAGGTGACGTAGAGATTATTTGTATTGTAACGAATCAAAAAATGATACATATATACGCTCAGAAAACATTAGACCCGACCAAGGGTTGCCACGGGATGAGAAAAAAAAGCCGGGGATTCGGGACAAGAAAAATGCCAGAACTCGGGATTCGAGCGGTCGGCAATCCTGGACCCGATCCAGAACAAAGAGTTACACTGGCTGGACTTGCGCGCCTTTGACAAATAAACTTATTAATTTATCTCCTGATTATCGGGATCATTTTGACTCCCATGGTCCCGAGAAGGATTTGGCCTCTAATAATCGGCGTTGCAGAAGGATAGAGTTATAAGCGCTAATTATCTTTCATTTAATTATTTCTAATAGCAACTTTGTATAAGTCTCACACTTTCAGCTCCTTATCCTCTTAAAATAAACTGTATCAGTGTTGCGGAAGGATCGAGTTGATACACGCTAATAATCTCAGATTTACAATTTCTTTAAGCAAATTTATATAGATATATTTAGAGGATAATAGCTGAAATTTTGAGAATTTCAAAAGGGAGATCGTGAAAATAATAAACCGGGTATGATTAGCGCTATCAACTCGATATTTCCACAACACTGATGCAGTTTATATTTAGATGATAACGAGCTGAAATTTTCTGAATTTCACAAGGGTGATAGAGAAAATAATAAATCTGAGAATATTATTAACAAGCCCCTTCTACAACACTGATGCAGTTTATATTTAGAGATTAAGTAGCGGAAATTGTGAGATTCTCTATTTACTATTTTCATGGCAATTTCAGAACTTTAGCAAAACAGAGCAGAATTGGATCAGTAATTTTGCTTTCATTATGGGCTACCACCGAATCGACTGGTTTTTTTTTCTTGATCCCCAAATTCTTTTCTCATTGCTGTGCTGCTTGCTGGGGTGGTGGTGGTTGAATGAATATTTGTTGTTTTCCTGGCTGGGCTGCTGGGTGATCAGTGCACATGACACATGAAAAGTGATAAGAAACCAATAAAAAAATGGGTTTTACAATCAGTCGTTGTCTTTCCGTCCACTGTAAAAATGCCATTAATTCATTCGTTCGTATGTTACCACACAAAAAATGGAATGGAATTCCATTGAAGTATACAATTAGATAATTACTAGATGGAAATTTTTTGATAATTATACTTTACTAAACGATTTAAGACCTATGCACCAGTGATGGAAGAAATTCCTATTTACAGCATATTTGGGCTCGGACTCCGATTTTCGGCACTTTTGAATTTTGATTTCCGAAAGTTTTAGGCCTCAGAGTTCCGAATTCCGACATGCTTGGCCCCGGCCGACTTCCGAAATTTTTTTCGGTCTCAGATTTCCTTTTTCGACATTTTTGACTCGGAATCTGATTTAGAATATTTTTGGCTTGAGATTTCGATTTCCAAAATTTTTTTAGGCCTGTGAATTCCGATTCCCCAAAGAAAATTTTAACAGACTAAAAAAATAATTTTTCAAAAAAAATTTGCAAAAAAAATGTCCCTTGATAAAAAATATTTGGCATTTTGGGTTGATTGGCACTTTGTTGGGTCCGATGTTTTCTGCTGATTTGTTAGGATTATGGTGATGTGCTTGGTGGCATTATTTTGACCAAGATTGGCCATTCTTCTATCCAGCAATTTTTTTAAGTCGTCGTTATTGGTATGGGTCAAGTCCGAATTTGCACAATGCCAACGCCAATCTAACGCCATCATCGCCCATTCTGATCAGTGGTGACATCACCAACAAATCTCCGCCATATTATTAGTTGGGTGCCAATTTTGGAATTTATAAATTTAAACATTTTGACAAAATAATTTGTGAACAGTCACTCATCGGTGGCTTTGGACACGCCAAATTCGCATTTTCCTCCTCCCACCAATTCAAACACAGCAACAACAACAAAAACAACCACATTGAAAAGCAACAAAATGCCGGGCCCCCGACAACAAATGGTGCTTTTGCTTTAAATACTGAAAAAAATTGGGGGATCTCGATTGACGGAATTTTTCTAGGCCCTTAACCAGAAAAAAAATCGTAGCGATGGAAGTGGGGAGGGGTAGGTAGGATCAGAAGCCATTTAGTACTTAAAAAAAAATTTATAGTAATTTTCCTAAACATGCACCCATTCTTAAAGATGTTTTTTGTTTTTCTTGTTGATCGCTACCGTAGTTACTGAGGGCTTTAAAAAAATCCGTAACCGTATTTACGAATTAATAACCCGTTAATTAGGGAAAGCTTTAAAAACCGTAACCTGTAATCCTGAGTTTTGTTTTCTCAAAAAACTCACTAATTTTCATTGTAAAATTTGATTAATTTTTATATCAAAAAGTGGTTAATAGTCAGAGAATTGCTAAAATATTAATCCGTAATTTTAAATTTTTAATAAGTATTTTAAAATTCATTTCCAATTAGTCTTCTTCCAACAACAATTTTTCTGGCCCTTCGTCAAACGGCGGCTTTGGCCGTCGGCACACATCAACTGCTGCAACTGGCGATTTTGACTACAGTGCACCACCGAATGCCATGCATCAAAATCACCACCACCACCACAACCATCATTCGGCACCCTCATATAATGTTGAACATTTGGCATCATTTGCGGTGCTTTTTATACACCAATTAAATTTAATTTTTTTAGTATTACCCATTTTTATCAATTAAATTCAATTTTTATTATTACCCAACTTTTTATCATTTAAATTTAATTTTTTTTAGTATTACCTAATTTTATTAATCAAATTTATTTTTTATTATTATCCAACTTTTTCTATTAGATTTCATTTTTAATTATCCATTTCTATCGATTAATTTAATTCATAATTAACCAATTTTTTCAATTACATTTTAATTTTTTAATGTTAACCAATTTGTTAGCAATTAAATTTAATTTTTGATAGCCAAAATATGAATTTGCCATTGGATTTCAAAAAATTTATTCGTTATTGTTGTGAACATATTGTCAGGTTGGAAGTCATTTCTCAGTGCTTTCGCCTGCGGACGGTGTGCGTAAACTTAAGCAAATGGAGCAGAACAGTGCCATTTGGTGGGTTTTTTATTTTTAAATTAATTTATATATAATTTATGATTTTGGTTACGGAGGCATTCAATTGGGAAGGACAGAGCTGGGACTAAAAATCTCTTTTCAAGGACAATTGGACTTCACTTGGGAAGGGCACCGGGATTGTGCCCTTTTCAAGGATAATAAATGCACCGAGACTATGCCCTTTTCAAGGACATTTTAGTCCTCTTTTCAAAACTGAATCTTTTTCAAGGATATATAAATTTTTAACTGATTTTTCTTGAGTACAATGCTTTCATTTTCTACTGATCAGCGGGATTTGTATATCTAATTTCCTAAAACCATTTAATCGCACAATAATTAATTAACGGCATCAACAAAAATCCTAATTTTTCCCGCATATTAAATTTCAACAAAATTTCCAGCCCCGTGCCAATGATTTTCTCGCTTTTCCCCAACCGAATTTCGGTGTCCGAGTTGAACGGAAATTTGGTGGAGGAATTCCCCATGGATTTGGTGTCCGACCCAACCGCGCACACATCGTCCGACCCGCGTGACACGTTCAATAACATGCTTTGTACACACTATCAAATTCAACAAATTAGACAATTTGATCATTAATCACTGATCCTGATTTACAGTATTTATTGTGCTGGAACATGTTGTTTCCGATGGTGGCACTGTGCCCACCGAACTTCACATTTTCCAGGTGGCATTTTCGGTTATTATTTTAATTAATGAACATTCTATACTGGCACGGCACTCTTTGTATGTATTAAATTTAAATGGAAAAATTAAAAACCAAAGAAACCGATTGTCTAAAATTGACAAATAACCAATCTGGCATAAATTTCCCAATTCGTAAAATTAGGTTTAGTGTGCATATTAGGAATTTTTTTCAAAAAAAGTCCTTTATTAGAACGGCTCACTCTAATAAAAATTTATATCGGATTTTCTACTTGATTTTCTTCAAAATTCATATCTATATTTTAGATACATTTTTTTTCATTTTCTAATAAAATGTTTTTAATACATATTTAGCCCTTTAGAAAAGTTTAGCTTATATTTTGAGAATTTGAAGAAATTTGAGAAATTTATCACCAATTTGATTTTGCTTCCCTATATACGATTTAAAATTATTTAAAAAAATGAAATTTATTTAATGATTTTATTTTTGCTTAATTAGTGTATCAATGTGCCTGGAGGCGAAGTTGCCGAAGATTTGTATAACTGTGAGTAAAATTAACCGACGCTAATTGCAAATTATATTAATTTAATTGAATTACTTGTAAATTTCGAACAGATATTCGGGGCCATTACCACAAAGTTGGCAAAAGGTCACCAACAAAAGCGATGGCGGGTAAATATAATAATTATAAAATTTAATTTGTTTTGACACATTTATTTCTAGCATTTTAATTAATTCTAATTTAATAATTTTATTTGATTTATTTTCGGCTACATTCTATGGCTGCTCGAGAGTTGTAATTCCGAGATTCGGGAACCGAGATAGGGAATTAAAATATTAAAAAAAATTTCCGTTTAATTATTTTTTAAAGTTTTTTTAGTAAAAAATCGAAAAAAATAGATTTTTCAAATCATTTCACTTTTTAATATGTTTCTTGGAAAATTTAAAACAATTGTCAAGTTCTGCTTCCTTTTTTTTGTCCATTCCAGCCTCCGTTTATCCAAATCCTTTGAATGAAATGCCCCGTGGCCATTTCTCACACGATTCACCATCAAACAATGTTGAGTACTTCGAAATGGACGTGGTATGGGGCCCTGTTTTAATTTTTTATTTAATAAATTTTTTAAATTTTTATATCCAGAATACATTGAACCGTTGTTTTGATGACATTGAACGCTTTGTGGCCAGGGTTCAGTCGGTGGCATTGGCACAGAGGGAACTCGAAATGCAAAAAAATGACGGCAAACAGCGGAAGAGCAAGAAGGGTGCATTTTATAATTATAGTTTTATTGCTGTGGCCAATTTTATTTTTTTAAATTTTTTGCGGATTTTTTTTTATTTTTTAAATTTTCCATTATTTCAATTTTTTCTTTTAGCTAAAGAAGCAGCAAAAGCGGCTCAGAATGGCATTTTGCATTTGCGCTCACAAATGCCGACCCAGGACGAATTTGTGGACATTTTTCAAAAATTCAAACTCTGCTTCAACCTTTTGGTGCCGCCCTATTTTCTTGCATTTTTAAAAAGAATTTTTCTTTTTTTTTTGTCAGGCAAAACTCAAAAATCACATTCACGAGCCGTCCAGCCCAGAGTGGGATTCATTTCCTTAATTATTCTCTAATTAAAAAAAATTACCGCATAAAACAAAATTTTTAATTTGGATAGGATTAACTGATAAGTTGTCATCCATCTTCTTTAGACTCATCCATTTCCTCTTCACCCCTTTGACTGTTCTGTTGGACGCTTGTCATTGGGGGTTGGGCCAACAGGTAATTAATTAATTAATTAACTTATTATTAATCAATGGGGTTAGGTCCAACAGGTAATTAATTAACTTATTATTATTAATTGGGTTAGGCCCATCAGGTAATTAATTAATTTGTCTTTAATTGTTTTTTAATACTATTTTATTGTAAGAGGAATTGAAATTTAAAAACAAGTGGCTAAACATTTTCCTTGTTTAGATTGCCCAACAGGTGTGCAGGTAATAATAATTAATTGAAATTTTATAATGTGACATAATTCATCCAATTTAAAACTGAGCCAATTAAATCAGCAGTCGCTCTATCCTCCCTCCCCCGGTGCTAGGTCGTTTCGTAAAAAGTGCCACTATGGGCGTTTCGTAAAAGTGCCACCTTGGGACTTTTCGTAAAAGTGCCATTATAAAAATATGGTTGAGTATAGAGTTATGAATTCAAAAATTTATGTTTGTGTTATACATATTATATAATTAGTAAACTATGAATATTGAAAACTGTAATCAAATAAAATCCGTTATTTTTCACTGTTCTTTAAAACGTTCTCCAAAAATATGGACTGACCAGCATAACAAATTCTAAACATAAGAATCTCATTAAAAACAAACAAAATCTCGGATGACACGTATTTGCACAGATAAAAAATAAAAATTGCCATTGATAAATTATATATTTTATATATTCATTTTATATGTTATCAAAATCGAATAAAATAGTTGGCACTTTTACGAAACGACCACAGTGGCACCTTTACGAAACATTCCCAAGGTGGCACTTTTACGAAACGACCCAGCACGCCTCCCCCTAAATTAAAAAAAAAACATATTTTCAGCTTCCTAAATTTCTTGGGATTTTTAAAAATATTCACTTTAAATTGTTTAATTCCATCGATCAAATATTATTATTTTGAATTTTTGTTTTAGCCCGTTGCTGTCTTATGAAGCCTGTGAACTGCTTCAAGTCTATCTGTTTCCCAAAGAGACGGAGGTGTGGCATGCCTTAGGTATAAATCTCATCAATGGCTGCTTTTAGCTCAGGGTTCGATCCCAAAATTTTTAAAATCCTCATTTCAGCCATAAAAATCCTCATTTGCCACTAAAATACCCCAAAAAATCCTCATTTTTTAAAACATAAAATTGCGAACAAAATCAGTCAACTATCATATTTTTCGTTTGAAACAATCACGGCGCCTATCAGTGCCGCCGGACCTATTTTTCTTAAAAAATTGGCGCCCAAGAATCGCAAAATTTGTAATTTTTGGTAAAAATTTGTAACAATCTCATTTAAAACCACCAAACAAATAAAAAATTCGATTTTTATTGTTTTAATAAATTGACAATTCTCTTAAATTTTTTGCTTTTAAATTGCTTTTTTTTTGTACGCGGTTTTTCCAAAAAAACTTTTTGGGAACGTTGGGAGGGGGGGGGGCAGTGCCGATAGAAAAGATTTTTCGAAATAAAAACATTTTTATTTTTCGAATTAATGCGATTTTTAAAGCTACGAACGTTGTTACGCCAATTTTCGAAATAATGTTTAAGATTTGAAGAAAAAGTTCGAACATTTTGCCAAATATATTTTTTGTCACTTTTTTTTTTCAAAAGACTACAAAAATCCGCAAATCCTCATTTTCCAAAAAAATCCTCTTTGACCCTCTAAAAGACCACAAAATGAGGAAAAATCCTCAGATATCGAAACCCTGTTTTAGCTCCTCTTTTTTTTGCAATTATTTTTTCTTTTTAGGAAGGGCATGGAACACGCCGCCGTAAGTTCCTTCTTTTGTTTAAATTTTATTTTTTCAAAATTTTAATTTTTTGTTCTTTCCAGTGAAGATTGGCTTGGAACTTTGCCGCCGCCTTACAGGTCAAAAAACTGACTTTTCGGGTTTTCGACAACAAAAAAAAAATTGAATTTTTTCTACTTTTTTTTTGTTGTGATTTTCGAGTCATAAGTCCAAAACAGGGCTGCACGAAATTTCGTGTCGTTTTCGTTTCGTCCTACATTTTCGGCACTTTTTGGGTTTCGTTTTTGTGTTTCGTTTTCGTCCGTTAAAATTTTTTTGTTTCGTTTTCGGTTTTCAAAATTTTATTTTTCGTTTCGTGTTTCGTTTTCGTATCGAATGCCTTTTTCGTTTAGTTTTCGTACCAGTAACCAGATTAAATGACAGAACCCGGGGGGGGGGCGACCAGTACCATGGGAAAATCTTTGTACAGAATATTTCTGTCCTATCCAAGCTTACCATCGAAAAGCCCAAAATATGAAATTAAAATTTGCTTTTTAAATATTTTTCTTCTAAAAATTTGCTCTCTGCTGTCAGGCCCGTGTTCAGCGATGGTTGGGCACCGTATGGGTACTCGGCACAAAACATTGCGCAACCACCGCCAACATTAACGGAGCCTTCTGTTTCATCGTCAATCCATCATCATCAAATTGATCAGCACCACAGTAAGCTTTTGGTACCGGGACAGCAAAGGCGAGTTCAACAACGGTGTTAAGTCGAACCTAAAAGAACGTATCAATGGGGCGAACCCCGAAAAAAGTGCCAATGAATGATAATACAATTAAAATTAATTATTATTTTATTTTGTTTACTGAAAAATAACTCATTATTTTGCTCAATCTTAATCAAATTTTAACTGAATAATAGAGAAATCTTTGTTCTATTCTACCTAATCATTAAAAAAACTTGAATTAGGTTGTTTCTGAAAAATGCTATGAAGGAATTAAATTACATTTTGTTTAATAAATCCGTTATATTTTACATTTTTTTTTGAATATTTTTTCAATTTTGACACTTTTTTCCCATTAAATGTTTTCATGCATTTTTTTTTTCTTAGATTTGGTGGTGTCCCCGCAATTCATCGAGGATTTTCTGTGCCGGCCCAGGCTGGCCAATCTCGCTTTTATTATGAGCCATCAAGGATTCGAGACGATTCCATACACCGAGAACGGAGAACAGCAGTGGACAATGTCGGTGTTTTGTCCAATTTTGTAAAAATATAATCCCAAAAACTCAATTAAACATTGAATTTTCGTCATAAATTAATGATGGAAAGAACTCCTCGGAATTGTCGGGACCATGAAAAGCAACAATATGTACAATAGAACAAGAAAAAAAAACACTTTGAAACAAAACGAATTGAAAAAAGATTTAAACAGATTGAACTGGAACGGATAAATTTGGAAAAAGAGCGTTTGGATTTGGAAAGACGCAAAGTGTTGGACAAGGAGCGCGAGTTGTTGGAGCAGGTGGTGGGCAGCAGCAGCCAATTAATTGGTGCTGCTAGGTCGTTATTTAAAAAACCATCATTATGATTTTATGTAAAATTATTTATAACTTAGCTTAAAAGCAACCAAATTTTTATTTTTTCATATCATTCGATAGCCCTAAGTATGCTCTACAAGTTTACAAAATTTCAGAAAATTTCGTCAAGTTTCAAAAATGTTAGGGCCAAAAATGCTCGAAAAATACTCGAAAAACAAGGTTTTTTGAGTTCATCTAGCCCTAACATTTTTGAAACTTGATGAAATTTTCTGAAATTTTGTAATCTTGTAGAGCATACTTAGGGCTATCGAATGATATGAATAAATAAAAATTTGGTTGCTTTTAAGCTAAGTTATAAATAATTTTTCATAAAATCATAATGATGGTTTTTTAAATAACGGCTCCGCCCCAATTAATTCATCACTTTAAAAATTAAAAATAAAATAATAATTATTATTTTGCAAAAAAAAGGAACGACGCTTGAGAGAAGAAGCGGAGAAGTTGGAACACGAAGTTCGTTTAATTTTTTTTATATTTTTAATTAATTTATTACAATTACAATTAATAATATTGTTTTTTGTAGCGTCGGCAGCTTCACAAAGAAAGTGAAAAGCATTCAATTGCCGGCTCCGAACCGTTGCCCGACCTTTACCGAGGGTTCCGTCATTTAAATACCTAAAAAAATAAAATTTATTTTAAATTATATTTTAAATTCAACTGTCTCCAAATTTTCCTCCATTTGAAGGCACAGTTCACTTCAACCTTCTCCTTCAATGAATCGTCGTAGTGGTTGGTGTTTAATTTAATTTTAAATATTTTTATTTTAAAATTTAATTTTTTTTTTTTTTTTGATTTTGTCTTAGGCTCTTCCGTCCATTTGCTTCACAACGGACAGTCGCCGCCTTCATTTTCGGCTGCAACAAGTCCACATGAGCAACACCAACAACAACAACAACAACAAGTGTCGTCCGCCTAAAAAAAACAAATTTGGATGACATTTTGACAATTGCTGGGCAGTATTTGTGAAAAAGCGGCAAGAATTCAGATACACATAAAAACTAACAATCAAAATGAGCTTTTCAGAATTGAGTATGATGCATGGAGATTTTTTGGACTCGGAATCCGACACGGCCCCCATTTTAGAGCGAATTCTCGGCACTTTCCTATTCAGTGCATACATAACTGATTTTGTGTTAGGTTTTTACTTTTATTGTTTAATTTTGTAAATGAGCTATTTGTCACTATTACCGAAAACTATACTGGATGCCAATATTATTTTGGTGGCATATAAAACTTGGTAAGTCTAAACGGTCAATAAACCTTGATGTGCGGGTCCGGGTAGCGAATGGTGCGCGCGTCGTGCGTGACAATGTACGGCACTTGCTTGTCACCGACCGCCTGTTTCTTCACCTTGCACAGTTTATACTGCTCTTCTTCAGTGGATGACTAACCGTCCGTTCACATCGTACAACAAACGGAACGTCTCGCTGGTCTTTTCAATTGAAATGACATCTGAATCTGAACATGGGGAGAAAATGTATACGGTCTTAATAAACGTCATTTTTCAAACATAGAAATTCGTCGGTATTTCTCTCAAAATTTGGACAAGATTTCGTAAAGAGAATTCTCGATACTTTTCCTGTTCCCCGCATTTTTCGACATTTTGAATAAATATGGTGTTTTTTAAAAATTTCATAATTTAAATTTTCACGGGACGGGTCATTTCGCCGCGGGCCGTTTCACCGCCGCCTATAACTTTTGGCGGCGGCGAATGGTCGGCGGTGAAGTGACGACCTCGATCTAGGGATATAAGTAAATGGGTTTCAATTACGTAAACCCGTAATTAAGGGGGGAGTGGTCTAAACACACCGTAATTCCTAATTTTCGTAACCCGTAATCCATAATTGCGTCCAGCCCTGATTCCCGACAATTAAAAATAAATCTCAGGCCTTTCGCTCAACCACCGCCGGCTCGTCCAATCACCAATTCCCATCCTCCGGCACATCGACGCCCGAAGTGAGTGCAGGATCGCACATTGGACGTGGCGCAAAAATGATGCCCTTTTTGGTGCGGACAACCGATTCACCTTCAAATGGTTTTTGGGCCCACGCACCATGTTTTTGGAAGAATAGAATGAACTCAGTTAACGTCATAAATTAGGAATGAGTAAGGGGAATTTTTCATGGAAAATCTGGATTGTTTTTCGACTCATCAATTTTTCACTCTTTTTTCCCTTGATTGATGAGAGTTGAAATTTTCATTCTGTGTTGGCTGCTGCCGTGTTATACGCATTTGTGCTGATTCGAGAAAGTCTGTATCAATTTCATTCTCCATTTAATCTCTCTACTTAATCCGTGCATTGTAATTAATCTAATAACTTCTATATTATTAATTAATTGATAAACTAAAACAAAAAAAACATTTATTCACCTATTTTAGCATTAATTTTCAACTAATTAATGGTGCCCTCTTATTTTAAGTTCATTAATTATTTTTCCAAGTGCCGTTCTCTCGATCAAAAATTTCTAATATTAATTGTTTATGCCTAATTAACACTTTTTCCACGTCTTATGTTTGCTTATTCATTTATATTACATATATTTCTAACCTCATCAGCTCACTAATTAATTCACTTGTTTAATTAATTAGCATTTTTATACGAATTGCTAATTGTTGTAAAAGAATTTTATGGCCAAATATAAAAAATAAAATTTGATAATTTAAATACATTTAAATTACAAATAATCAAGTTATATTGCGTTTTGGATTTATTTTGCTTTCCAAATGGCACTGACAATTGACTCGGCACTCATCGGAATGGTCCACTGCCCATTTTTCGTAAATTTTTGTTTCGATTTTAGTTTAAAAATAGGTATATAGATTAAATGATCTTTTTTGTTTCTGTGTATTAAAGAAAATTTGAAACGAAAAATGTGCAACTCTAAAATTCTGAGCTTTTGAAATTGTTCGAGTCCGGGGTTCGAAAGAAGTTTTCTAATTGTGCATTTTGACCAAAAAATTGTCAAAATAATCTAGCAAATTAGGCATAACAAATTGAATTTAAAAGAAAAGGAGAAAAAGCAAACAAAACGGATGAAAAATGGCAGTCAGACTTCTTTTAAAAAAAATGTAAAATTTTCAATTGGACGGTCCTCTAATTGGGTGCCATTTGCAGCGAAAAGGATGGAGGAAAGAACGGAAGAATTTCGTGGCACAAAATGACTAAAAATTAAAATTAAAATAATTTTAAAACAATGCATTTTATGGGATTTCAAAAAAAATACCTGAAATGTGCAAGAAAATAAAACATTGGCTGCTTATAGAATTGGTCAGAAGATGCATTCACAATTACCTTAATTAATTAATTTAAATTGATAATAAATAAATAATAATTTAATCGGAGGCGGGACAAAATGTTGCCGAAGAGTTTTTGGACCATAATTTTTGTTCCTTTGAACTAAATTAAAACATTCTTGGCACTGTTCAAAAAAGATTGACCAAATTTTATTAATGTGCAAATAAGGATTTTATTCGTGTACAAAAAAATTCAGAGCCAAAATACTCAAAACGGTAAATTGAGACTTTTTCTGACCTTTTTATTAATAGTTTTTTTTTAGTGTCGTAATTGAATTTTTTTGAAATTTTGTTTTGTTGCTTAAACTCCAAATTTAGTAAGACATTGAGAGAAATAATTTGTAAAATTCAAAACCGGAGCATCGACAAGATTTCCAACCCAATTTGGGCCACCGTTCAAATCCAAACCTGAAATAAACAGGGGGATCATTAAAAAATGGCCAAAATCATTAGTAATTAAATGAATTACAAAAAAAGATTTATTTGTTAAAAAAACAATTACACAAATTCCAATCCGTCCATCCGACCACCCAATTGCGCAAATTGTTCAAAATATCATGGCCATAAGCCCATCCACGGAACCAATCGCCCAACAATGGCTTATGTTCCCACGGAGCATCGCCATGGCATGACTAATTAGTACGCGAGCGACGTGACACATCGTGCCATTTCTGCGAATGTCGGGTCATTTTTCTCCACCTCAGTTGCCAAAATGAATTTGTCGGGGAATAAATTGTGGGTGGATGTCAACGGGTCATATGGAGAATGCTTATACCTAAAAGATCTCATTTTTAAATATATTTGAATTAACAAAATTATTTATACAATTTTATTTACCAATGGACGCCCAATCCGTCAATGGAATTTAGTGCGTTTTGGTCCACAAATAACTGCAATAATACAATTATAATTAATTAATTTAATTTAAACATCTTTCCCCTTATTAGATTAATTTGACATATATTATTTAATCAATTTTTCCCTAATTAAGCTATTAGTTATAATTTATTAATTTATTTAATGTATTTTTCAATTTTTCCTTAATTAAGCTACAGTTAATATTTAATTAATTGAATTATATTAATCAACTTTTCCCTAATTAAGCTACTTCGTTCGCCGCTGCTATTAAATTGTCTCGCTGGTCATCGTGCGCAATGATTTTAATTTCTTTTGTTTGTGCCGATTTTTTGAGAATTGGCGAGAGAATTTTGGTTGCAAATTCACTAAAATTAAAAAAAAAATTGTACAGACAATTTTTTGATGTCAGAATTTAATCATTTATAACCGGAATTTTTTTTAATTCGTGATCAGAATCACCCAAAAGTATCCCAGATTATTAAATTTAAATCGCTCTTTTAATTACCTTTGCATTTTGCTCGGAAGCCAAAGTGATTGCCAACTGCAATTAATCACATGCAACGCGTCTGAATGATAAGCATGTAAATTGAACAAATTTTAATTAATCAATTTTACATGGCTCATTCTGAATTGTCAATGCCCAAAAGGTCACATTTTCTTTTGCATATTCCTCAAAAAATCTAAAAAACAAAACAAAAAATTAAACATTAGTAATTCTTTCTCCGACCTCTTAAAATATTGGCCATAGGTACGGTAGTAGGGTCCATCGTCTACGGTACCCTTCAATTGCCCATGGCCATTCATTCGTCCATTTGTTTTCATCCAACCGGGCGGAGACCTGAAAATCTCTTCTCCCCCCATTCTCTCTCTCAACTTCTCTCTCTCTCCCCCTCTTCACACTCTCTCACCATGGCGACGCATACAAACGGAGGTCCCCTCCGGTCAGCTGAATGGCCTTCAAAATGTGTGGGATCTGAAAATGTTGGCAGTTAATTCAGAAATTTCTCCTTTTTGTAAATTTTAAATCCAAAATTAGGAATTCTTCAAGACTCGAGACCATTTGCCCGAAATTCTCAAGAATTTCTTGGGAATAGACTATCCGACTATTTGTGCCAATGCCAATGCCTTACTTTCTCTTCAAAGTCCTCCCTGGCCAATGCAAATGTGGTCAAATTGAAATCGTCCGGCGTGTCCAAATACGAATATTCACGGGTGGAAAAGTCAGAGCTGGCAATTGGAACACGGCCAACTGAGTAACCGATGCCTAAAACAGGAAAAACGGAAAATTGAAGTGATTTGGCATATGGTAAGAGAGGTACCGTAACCCAAACAGGGTCACTTCTCTCTCTCCGTTGTCTCTCCCCTCACTCTCTCTCTCCCCCTCTCCCCCCTTCTCTATCGATTCGCTCTCTTCCCTCTTCCCACTCTCTCTCTCTTCCTTCTTTCTCTTAATTGTCTCTCTCTCTCCTCTCTCTCCCCACTCTCTCTAATCTCCCGCCCCTTTCTCTTATCAATCTTCTCTTTCTCTCTCTGCACCTCTTTCCCCTCTCTTCTTCTCTCTCTCTCTCGCTTCTTTCTCCTCTTTCTCTCTCTCTCTCTCTCGCTCCCTTCACTCTCTCCCTTCTCTCTTCCCTCTCTCTCTCTCTCTCGCCCATTTTTATTTTCGGCATTTTCAAATTTGGCCAATCGATGGGCCAATTTGTCGCTCACATAATACACCATTTTGTTCCCACTGACATCGCCCAATGGTTCGGGCGAGTCGCAATAATCGGACGAACAAACGCACACAAATGAGTCATGGCCAAAGCTAATTAGTTAAATTAATCAATTAATTGAATAATTAAGGGTCAAACTAATAAGAATAATTAATTAATTAAAGTTCAAAGCCAATAAATATAAAATTTAATTTTTACCTTTGTTTCTTACATGGCTTCACTTCTTCTTCAGAAAACACCAACTTTTGAGAGAATTGAGCGACAACAAATAATAAAACAAAATAAATTATTAAAAATTTCATTTTCTTAAAAGTTTGAAAAAATTTAAAATTAATCAGAACATTTGAAAAGATAATTTTCGACGATTGGTTTTATATTTAGTTAATATCCATTGTGTGCCGCTAGCATTGCATTTCGGGCAGATTCTGTAAATTTATTTAAACTGAATTTGATCGGCCGCCGACGGGAGGAGAGTTCTTCGCCAATCATCGATCAATCATTAAATAAAATATTAATAATAATAATTTAATGTTTGATGATTGCTATCGGCATTAAATGAGCATTTTGTTTTAAACAAAAATATTTTTAATAAAATAATATAAATATTTTCCCATTTTATTTATTTATTTTTTGATCATCTTTTTCTCTTCTTTTTTTCATATTAAGTCAAAACGCCAAATGCCAATTTAATTGAGGGGGCGGGGCTTGCTCTCATTTAATATACTAGCGGGGTCAGCGCCTTCGGCGCATCCCCCGCTAGGCAGTACGATTGTGTTATAGAATTATGAATGATAAAATCGACTGGCTCGGCCGCTTCGCGGCCTCGCATCATTTTCTTGGCTTTTTCTCCAATCTCTGGGACTCAATTCTCCGCATTCCAAACACTGGGACTCAATTCTCAGGCATTCTAAACACTGGGACTCAACCCACCAACTTTCAATGACATTCCAATCTCTGGGACTCAACCCACCAGCATTTCAATCTCTGAGACCCATCAATACCAAAGTTCAGGCCACATGAAGAAAAAGCTAAAAAGCAATTTGAATATTAAAATTGCTGTTTTTATGACTATGGCGGAAAATTAGGTATATGATATGTGTATCAATCAATCAAATCGCAAAATATGGGCCAAAAACCTACGAAATATGGAAATAAAATCACCAAAAAAATTGACGAAAATTTTTCTTATTGAAAGCAAAATTTCTTCCAATTATTAAATATTCATTTAAAACATCTAAAACGGCTAACTACTCTCTGTATTGAAAAAATCGTTTATAAAAACGAAATTGAAAATAAAATTTCTTACGACATAAAATTTTCCAGGTTAATTTTTGACATAATTAGAGAAATTCTGCGGGTCCAACAAAAATGAATGTGCCATAAAATTTGCTGCCCGATTTATAAAACACACACATATTCAGTGCCAAAATGCCCAGATAAAAGCACAGGGAACAATGTTCTAATCGCCGAATCACTCTCTCCCAATAAATTGGTAATTGGCCCCTCGAGCGCAATTCGCGACGGGTCTATAAAAGTAATTATGAAAATATTAAAAAAGCAATTATTAATTCATACTTCCAGCAATTCCCGAAGCAATGCAATTAACAAATCCAATTTGCTATCCAAACGCTGTGCTTCCAATGCGCCACTCGTGGCTAAATTATTGAAATTCAAAAATATTGTAACACTGGGACTCAACCCACCAGCATTTCAATCACTGGCACTCAATTCTCCTGCATTTCAATCACTGGAACGCAACCCAACATCATTTCAATCACTGCGACTCAATCCACCAACATTTCAATCACTGGACTCAACCCACCAACATTTTAATCACTGGGACTCAATTAAATTTGTATTTTTTAATTTTTCCTACAATTTGAGCAAATGCCGGTGGATTGGAGCAGTGCAGCGGTGCTTGACGAATTGAGCATTATTGCCGGGGGCAGCTCTTCCAGCGTTTGATTTCCTTGTGCTATTTGACGCGCATTTTGATGATTAAAATTGGCAAAATTAAGCTAAAAATGAATAAAAAAAAATATTTTTAATAAATAAATACTTATTTATTAAATACAATTTTCACATGAAAATTGACAAAATTATGAGAAATTATTAAATGATTTTCTTATAAGAATAGTAAAAAAAAAGTAATAAATAAAATAAAAATCATTTTAAATAAATTTTCATAAGAATTCAAAAAATTAAGCCAAAATAAATATAAATACTTAAAAGGATCAACTAATAAATTCTTAAATAAATGTTCACCTCTGTTGGAATTAATGTACGAAAATTTATCGAATCAAGCGAAGAAGAAAAATGGTTGCAGCGAATATTCTTAATTATTTTTTAATTAAAAATTAATTAATTAATTATTTTTTTTAATTTTTACTTTATTGCGTCGAAATTCTTCGCCCTTATTCAAGCGGACCGGCATTGGCACATAACAACAGAACAACTTTTTGGCAGAAAGAAATCGCAGGCATTTGGGCACGGACTGAAAAATTTTTTAAGTAAAAATAATTTTTTTTATTATTAAAAAATATATATTTTTTCTAAATTTAGACAAAAAAAAAATCATATTTGAAAAGAATGTTAAATTATAAAGTTTAAAACAAAAATGTAAAATTTATTTAAATTTATATAAATTAATCTATTTTTAATCTGTCTAAATATTAAAAAATATTTTTAAAAAATTAAAAATTCTTAAATTGGAAATATTTATTAAAAAAATTTTAATTGTTCAATTTATTTCAAATAGAAATATTTCAAAATTACTCAATAAACTTTTTAATTTTTTCAAAATTGAAATTCTTTTTTTTTAATTTACTTGAAGGCCCGGATTTCTGATAGCATATTTCTCAAGATGTACAAAAATTGATGATGTGCAAGTGGAGACGGAGATCACAGAAATGAGCGACATATAATAAATTCCTAAATTTAAAAAAATTTTAGTTTTTAAATTTATTTATTTAATTTTTTTTTTTGTACCAATCAATGGCACGTCAGAGAATGAGCCACGCTGACCAGGGATGGACTCCAGGGCGAACTTCATCTCATCCACCAGCATCAGCAGCATCACAGACAAACTCAGCTGAAACAATTTTTGGATTTTTAAAAACATGTAAAAATATTTAAAAATTAATGCCAAAAAATTAAATAAATATGTAAATAAAAGTGCCGAGGACTCTATTCATGTGAGCCGCCAATGGCACTTGTACAAATGAGGAAATTCGTGCAAATTTTTTCAATATATATTTTTTTTAATCCTGAATTTTTCTTAAAAAATCCAAAAAAAAAATCAGATTTAATGACACCATTCGTGTGTGATTTTTAATTTTACCAATGTCATAACGCCAAGTCGAAATTTGCTTTCACGCCTCCCAGTCGCATTGATCGGCGCATGGAAACCGATCACAGCAACCAATGAAACCTGTAAAAACTTATTTTAAAAAACCCTGTTCAATGATGCCTAAAGGCACCCTATTTTTTTTTTGCAAATTTAAATTTGACAATTTGCATAAATTAAATTTCAAAATTTTTAAAAACTGACCAAAGTGGTGGGGAAAACCAAGTTGAACACGTAGTAGAATGATTGACGCCGAAGCAGCAGCTGAATTTGCACAGTGGAGAAGGATTCGTTGCGCAAGTACAGCATGGACCCGTTGGAAATCATTCGTCCCATGACACTTTACGCATCGGGCGAGGGGGTCAATTTTTGAAAATTTTAAGGCCTCTTCCATTCTAAGTGTCCGATCAAAACTTAGATTAAGATTTTTCAAAGCCGAATGTTAGCATAGAATTCGAAGCTCTCTATATTTTATGATGTTAATATACAAAAAAAAATGAGAGAAAATTTATCTTTGAAATTTTTATACGACAATTTTTTTATTTGAAATTTTCTATGAAAAATTAAAAATTTTTTTTTACAAAGTATGCCTACAATTTTCTTGGATAAAAATGTTTTACCAGCAGCCATTCCTGGTTATCGTAGAAATCACCAAGGAACACGTCACGCTCATCAACAACAAGCCGAAGATATTCAGATTGATAGGACCAGGAGCCAATCTGAAAAGTATTCGGAATTGGGGATATTTCGAATTATACGAAAACCAGACCCTTAGGTTTCGAGGGATGGGGGGGGGGACTATAAGCCCCTCCGAGCGACGACCTTTCTATTTTTTCACTTTATTTTTCATTTTTCATAAAAATTTTCATTTCAATTTCGACAAGGGTGGGCTATATATAGCCAGCCACCTCAGCCCTCCCCCCTAGCTGTGCCCCTGCAGTGATTTAAAAAAAAAATCCCATAAAATTTCGTAAAATTCCCATCCTTCACACTCGCATTCTCAAAAATATTTTCTACGCCGTGTCCCCACCGCAAAAAAAAAAAAAAAAAAAAAATTCTTCTAGCATTTTTCGTTTTTCCCAACTTCGTTTCCATGGCACACACTTCTGCGACCAACCAAAAATTGGCCCACAATTATGTCTCTTGGCCAAGAATGCTTTTTAAAGGCCAAACGGTGCTCGACAAATCGCCAGGGGCCACAATTTGGCCAACCGAGCGGAATGAATGTGTGTCTTGCCAGCCAGCACAAATTCCATCGGATATTACAATGTTTACACATTTTGCAATTGGCATTTTTTTATGATTTTTAGCGCATTTCGTTTTTTTGGCATTTTGTAATAATTTTAATTGTTTCTTAATTAGGTAGTGAATATTGATTTTGATTGATTAAACATGGGTGTATTTATTGGCACAATTGTGTGCCTGCTGGTTGTCGCATTGGTACGGTGTGCCGTTGCGCAATTTCCCCAAAATCCGGTGCCCATTGGCACGGTGATTGTTGCTGAACAACATTTTGCCACCACAACACAAATGCCGATAAATCCTGCTAGTGAACTGGTTGATCAGGTGGTTCTTCTAATCCACAATCAATCAACGATTTAAAATTCTTTGAAGTCTTATTTTAAATTAAATAAAAAATATATTTTTTAATTTACTATTTAATTTATAAAAAAGAAATGATGAAATTTAAATTAATAAGGTGGAAAGCATTGATGTGTCCTCAACCCAAATGATTATCACCACCACACGGCAGGGGCCACCGGACACTGCGCGAGTGGCGGTAAGACGCAAAAATAAATTTGTAAATTTAAAATATTTTTAAATTAAATATATTTTTTTAAGATTTCGATTGTTGACACTGTGACAGGCGAAGAGCTTCCACCGATGAATTTGACCGGTGTTTTGTTGGTTTTGACTAGGGGTGAGGAAAATTTCAGAAAATCATTTTGATTTTTTTGATAATTATTTTCAGGCCGATACACTGTGAATTGGCTTCAGCCCAATCGGTGGTATGGTGTCAATTTCCGCGCTGAACAGCAGTAATTAAAAAAATATATATAATATTTTAAAAAATTTAAAAGAATTCGCTTTAATTAAATTTAAAAATTGTTTGGAAAAAATTGTATTTAAAATTTATTAGTTATGCCGGTGGGTCGGCAATTTATACAAATGAGGAGGCCCATTTGGTGAAAACACGTCGTGTCGACGGCTCACACGACGAGGGCAATTCGGTGGTTAGCGTAAGGTGAAAATTTTTAAAATTCAAAAAATTTTAATTTTAAAAATTCAGAAAAATAAAAACTTTTTTTTTTTGGTGATTAGAGCAGAAAGATATGGTGAACATGGAAGATCATTGGAAAATTTGGTTCTCACAATGCGATGGGAACAGCACCCGGACGAAAGGCAAGCGGAAAAAATATAAAAAATTTATTATATTTTTTTCAAAAAAAAAATTACAATTTTTTAGTTTTCCTAAAATTTTCCAATGATTAAGAAAAAATTCTCATTTAAATTGTAAAATTTTTTGAATTTTTTTCTTAGGCCAAATTTGGATGCATTGGCCAACATCACATTGTTTTGCGATGATCAAATAAAGTACAAAAAATTACACTTGCGCGGACTCGAAATTGACAAATCCGTGGAAATTCGACTGGAAAATGTTTTTGAGGTGTGCCATTAAAAAAATATTAAATTGTTGGCATGCCGTCCTTTAAGGTGACGGAACAGCGCAACGGAACAGTGCGAAAAATGGTCGCCTCAATAAAGCCAAAAAATTGTTTAAGGCAAAACTAATTATAAAACGATTATTTTTGGGGAATTTATTGGAAATTTAAAATTGAAAATATTTTGCCAGAATTTGTTGGAGCGCCGAACTGATCGCCGAGACGCGGAAGCAAACGTTTCGACGCTCTGCAGCAAATCACTGCGAGCAAATTGAGCCGATTAGCGCCAGCACGCAATTGCGGCAAGTTGCAATTAATTAGGCAATTAGTGAAAAAATGAATTTTGTGGCATTTTCAGTGAATTTGTCGGCTATGAAATTGCACCAAATGGCGATTTAATTGTGAACACAAATTTCAGTGACTCAGAAGGTGACAGGAAAATTTGAATTAGTCTCTAAGTCTCTAATTAAAAATTTTAATTAGAAAAAAGCGAAGAAGCCGATGCGTATGTCCAATTGACAGCCATCGAAATTCCGGAGAGAAAAATGGCAGAAAATAATGGCACAGTTCGCTTCAAAACATTTAAGTGGGCGTGATAATTAATTTTTTTTTTTTAATTTAATAACTAATTAGAGTTAAAAACTCGATGGGGGGGAATTGAGAATGTCAAGGCATTCTCATGGATGAGAGTGTCTTTAAATGAATTTGAAGACTTTTTATTTTATAATTTTTTTTTTCTTGAATTTTTATGAAAATTTACTCTCCGATCCTCCAAACATTTTTTTATTGTAAATTTCTCCAGCCATCCCTGACAAATCTTTTCGGGGATTTTCCTCCCCAATCACCGGTTTTCTCTCCCCGAGAGTCTTGGCTTAATTAATATCGGAGTAAAAAAAAAGTCAACCAGATTTCTGAAGTTTAATGCATAATCAGAGCTCAGATTATTTTTAACCCCAAATTTATTGGTAAACTTTTTAAATAATTTAAAAAATCAAAAAATATATGTAGTTGATGAAAAATCATAGACAAAAATCAATGATTTCCAAAATCTGAGCTCAGGTCCGTGATCAGCGCATTTTTAAGCCTAGAAAAAATACGTAAATTCAACCTGACCGAGCCGTACAGCCAACGGCCAGGGGTAACAAAACATGGCGCCGAAAAGGGCAGAAAAATTCAGTTTTGAGTTTTTAAACCATCACTTTTTTTGTAAGGCGCATTTGCATTTGCAGGCTTATATAGAGCATATGCATTTTGAATGATATCAAATTTAAAAATTTTGATTGTCAGAGAAAAAAGTTATTAACAACGGTGCCGAACTGGCCCGTCCCATGGCGCCGAAACGGCGGCTCTGAATCGGCCCGGTCCCGTGGGCATGTCAAATAATTGAGTTCAAATAATTTAGCCCCTTTGGTGATTAGTTTTATTGAGAGATTCCATAGATATTTTCTCTGCATTTACAGGTGATCGCAACAGCATGGCTAGACCCAATGTTCAAGCAGTACGAGGTCGGCATCGATGTTGATCCGCTGTGTGAGCTCAATGAATCGGTAATTGACAAATGCATGACCACAAATCGACGGTCCAATTATGGTTGATTTGGCTTCTTCAAATGGACAGCGTACCGCTGAAAAAAATACGGAATTAAATGGGGGCAAGACAAAATTTTATTTGAATGAAATTTTCCTAATTTTCATATGTCAAAAATGTTTTTGAAAAAAATTCAGACAGTCCATTTTTGGCTGACCAAAGACCGTCCTGAGAAGGAGCTAAACGAGCCGCGTCTGCTGGACGCGCTATGCACCGCGGTGCCACGGCACAGTGTGTGCACGGCAAATGGCGACACACGCAGTTGCGGAATGACGGATGGCAAACTGTGCTACACAGTCAACATTGTGGTGCATGGCAAGGTGGTAGTTAGCGTATTGAGATGCCAATATCGTATTCAGAAACGGCAACTCGGGCCCATTACAGTAAACATACTGTAGTTGTGCGAATCTTGGAAATTTTAGAATTTTGCGTTTAAAACTAGGGAGGGATGAGCTGCTCTGCTCATGTATTGTGAATTAACTCGGGATTTTCAACAACATCGAGATTGGCAAATATGAGTGCCCATTTCGTGGGGATTTAAAAAAAAATTTGGATTTCCTGACATTTTTTGGCCCTAAATTCTGCCGATAACAAAAAAATTTGCCAGATTTTTTCCGCGCCGCGCGAGTGCGCAACTTTGGCTGACCAAGTGCCACCAGTGCCAAGCACAACAACGACAACGACGACGACAACAGCTAGCAGCACAACAAAAAGTACGTCGGCAACCCATGCAAAAAGTTCGCCTCATGGCGCAACGCCTACGGCACCACAGAACGCCTCGGGGACTGTTAGCACCACAGAAGTGCCAAACAGTAAATTTTTGGCATTTTTTGTGGGGGCGGGGGTTAATTAGTGAAAAACTTTATTTTTTTAAAATTTTTAATGCCAAAGATATTTCTTCAGATGCTTCGAGCACAAAAAATGCTTCAGTTGGGCCCAAAAATGACCGTCAATTCATTTCAATTTTCACGATTTTCTTGCTTTTGTTAATTCCTTTGTCTTAAAATTTTAAATTTGTATCATTTAAAAATATAAAATTTAGCAGAGTATCTCCCATTATTACATTTTAAATGCTTTTGTAAATTTTTCGGGGCGTTTAATTAAAAATGGTAAATAAATTTTGGCCAAATTTTGTTTTAAACAAACAAAATGCCGTGCGAATTTGGCACATGAAAGTGTTTGGCTTTAAATTTAATAATAAAATAACCCACCAGAAAGGTGCAATTCTGCGTATCGTATGGAAAGTATTTGACTGAAAAGTAAATTTAAATTATTTAAAAAAATAATTTCCGCAACGATTGCTACCGTACCATTAATTGGGCACAATGCGCGAGAAGTGATTGGCACAAACAGTCGAACAGTGCCATCGCTTCTCACCTCAACCATTGCTGCTGAGTCGAAGTCGGGCGTCCGACTTTGGATACTGAAATTTTTGATGAATTGAATTTAAAAAATAAATAAATCATGTAATTCACCTATGATAAAGATAAAATTCCGGCCGCCAAACCTGCAAAAAAAAACAAAAAATAAAATTCGAAAAACGATGGGCGTAGTGACAAAAGACCCACACCACACCGACAAATGATCCATTAATAAATTCACCATTTTCATGCTAATTTTCTGTGTTCAATTTTTAGGGTTTTATTTTTCGTCTTAAATCCTAAAAAATTTAAATCCCAGCGCTGCTTTATACACATGGATTAAATGGAATTAAATTGTTTTAAAAATAATAAAAATTATTAAATTAAAATTTGGGATCTTCTGTCGGTGTTGGTCTTTTGTGAGTGGGTCTTTTGTCCGTAAGTCTTTTGTCAGTGTGGGTAATTTGTCTCTGGCTCATTCAACCGACCCATCGAAGTGGCACAAATGTTGTGGTAATGGCATCAAATTCGCTGCTATTCCATGCCAAAAATGGGTCCATCCAATGCACATCAAAATATGCGGAGAGAGTGGCCAAATTGTTGCGTTGGTCCTCAAATAAAATTTTAAAATATTTAACCAAATTTAACTTTGGGACAGTCTAACCAAATCCACAATTTGGTAAAGGCTGGAACGCACATGGACTTCAATTAGATCTAAATTTAAAAAATTAAGGTTTTAATCATCGTTTTTTACCATTTGAATGTTTCACCGGCCGTCGATAGGGACGAGCCTTGGAACTGAAAAGTTTTTCGTTTTAATGTATTCCAAAAGAATTTCCGGGGTTCGGGACTGAGTCGGGCTTGTCGCTCTAACTCAAAAAAAAATCTCAAAGAAAAAAAAAATTTCTCCCTTATTTCATTAGGGTATATGCAACGAACAAACGAGGAGGATTTCAATGATACAATTTTCCCGTCTCAATAAAATATTCCATACAGTAGTAATTAGTACCGTATTTGGTCCAACTTGGTATCTACAATCTCACTCACTGAGCCACACTAAAATGATTTCATACAGTATAATTAGTGCCATATTTAAGCCCATGCTGATGCATGCCTACAGTCTCCTCGAGTTACTACTAATTATCCTCCTATACAGTAACCATTTACCGTATTCTCAGTGTCAGTCTGCTGTTCGGGTCGTCCTCCTCCTCCTCCTCCCATTTTGGGTCCCATTCCATGTCGTCAGTTCCCTGAGCTGTCCTTTGACTGTTTCCCACCACAAATTGGCGTGCCGTTTGCTGTCTTTGCTGCTGACTTTTTTTCTTAGCCGCCCCAAAAGCTTTGAAAAAATTTTCAATTTTATAAAAAATATTTTAGTTTTCTAATTCAATACCATCAATTTTTTGAAGACAAATCCAACATATCAAAGCGATAAAAAATGGCAAAAAATTAATGAATTTTTCAAAAATTGACATTAAAAATGCGCGTTTGACTCCAAACTCCAAATTCAAGGAATTAATCACCTTAAATATGATTAAAAAAAACATTCTTTAAATTGTCGGCAATGATATTTTTATACAGCTCTTCGTAAAAAAGTGGAATATTTGTAATTATTTGGTCGAAATTGGCATTTTTCATTATCATTTTACCAGATGGGGCCGTAATAAATTATTAAAATTGGGGTGTTGTTTTTCAGCAGACATTGTGCCAAAAAAGAACGGAAATATAATGCCAAAAATGGAAGAAGAAAAAAAAATGACGATTTGACAGATTGCGTGGCAAAAGAGGCATAAAAATTTAAAAGGGAAAAATGTGAGTAAAAATATGCCAGCAAAAAAGGAAAATATAATATTGAAATAATTCAAAAACAAATATGAGATATCAAAATACTTAAATTTGATTTAATGTAAAAATATTTTAAATTTGATTTAATATTAATTTAAATTTGATTTAAGATAAAATATTTAAATTTTTGATTTCTTATTAAATTAAACAAAACAAAAATAGAATGAGTAAAAAAATTCATTTAAAATTGAAAAATTTAAGTTAAAATATAAAAATGTTAAAATTTGGAAATAATTTAATCAAAATAACAGAAATTGCATTCAAAAAATTCATTTAAAATTCAAAAAATCAAATAAAAAAATGATTAAAATTTGGAAACTAATAAAAAATTGTGTTTAAAATTTTCAATAAATAATTGTAAATTGAAATAAAAAAGAATTAACTGCATTTATAAACCGTAAAAATGCCAAAAACAAACAACGACGGTCCATTTAATTGTGCCACCAAATGCGCATTAAATATGCAAATTGAGCGTATTTTGGCACGCGTCTCAGTATAATTTGGAATTTCCATGCCAAAATTCGTCTGTCGTCAGCAGTGAAAAAAACACAAAAATATCCATCGCCTCGGGCGATGGACGCACTCCGCCGCGGCACATCCGACGCGTCTCCCCCCAGGGGAGTCATTGCTTTATTGACACCCCCTCCCCCCAGCAGCAGCGGCAGAAAAAAGTTCCAATTCCAACTTCTGCTGCCTGTTGCTGAGCTTTCTTTGCCTGCCGAGGCAGTTATTGCAAAATCAATGCTTTAGGTGGCTTATGACGGGATTTGGCCGAAAAAATGCCATTAATTTATAATTGAGTGTAAAGTATTTGCGATTAAATAAATGGTGCTCCGTTCGATGATTTAAATATTATACCGGACTTGGAGAAAGAAATTAGTCTTTAATTAATGCCATAAATGGATTCCAATAATGTTTTATGAGCTTATGGCGGATTTTGGCTGAAAAAATACAACTAATTATCTAATATCATCCGACTGATGCCCTAAATACTTATGCCCGATTTGGAGAAAGAGATTAATCTTTAATTGATGCCACAAATGGATTCAAATAATTTCTTAGGACGGATTTTGGTCAATGTCATTAACTGACAATTAAATGGTAAACTTTTTGCATTAAAATCCATTTTTAAATGAATGGTGCTCCGCTTCTGGGAAAATTGTTCTTTAATTATGTGCCAGGTGTTTTGGGCAGTAAAATATTGGCTTTTATGTCAGCTTTTGTGAAAAAATCAACTATTGATCAAAATCTAACAGTTATTTATCTCAAAAAAAAGATTATGAAAATTATGCTTTAGCTAATTGATGTATGGAGTAGAAAAGGATTCACTTAACTAATGCCGTATTTGGAGAAGAGATTAGTCTTTAATTGATGCCATAAATGGATTCAAATCACTTGCTTTCAAATTAATAAGGCACTTAATAATGTTGGCAGGGAATTTTTTGCAAAAAAAAAAATTGCAATTAATCCGTAATGACTATTTTAGCAGAAAAAAAGTAAAAAAATCAACTATTAATTCAAAAATTTAGAATACTTTCTTGCATACAAATAAACTCGAGACTTTTGTCTTTCGCTTGGTATATGACATAGGACGCATAAAACCGACTAGAACCAATTTTTTCAATAAATTTAATGCCAATTTGACATAATGTCGGGCACCTTGCTAAAGGGTTGTTAGAAATTTCTGAAGCGGCCCCTGGGCGGCGGTTTGGGAGCTGTGGTGAACCATTGACGTCAGTGAAATGTGTGAGCGACGAATGAAATCGGACTTTGACGACGGCGAAAAATGCCAAGAATGGTGGGCCATGGAGACGATAATTGATGGCACGGCACGGAAGGGGGACAATGGCAAAATGGGCTTGTACTCTTTTTGAAAATTTAAACAAGTGGAGAAATAGAAATCAATAAACAAAACAATTTCCTGAAAACAATTAAGTTTGGCTCAGGCAAAGCAAGAAATTTGTAAAAAAAATGCATAAATTTTAAATTTTTTTTACGCTATTTTAGTAAATAATTAGAAATATTTTATTATTGTTTTGTTATTATTTCATATTTTATTTTTTATTGAGTCTCATTTTCTTTTTCTTTTTTTCCATTTTTATTTTGCAAAAATTAAAACAAAGAAAATTGAAAAATAAAAATAGCACACACAATGCCAATTTATTGTCAGCAGGTGTTCATATTTTGATTATGATAAAGGCCATTATTTAGTGACAGATTTTTTGCACTATAAATTCGGATTTAAAAGTGCTTTTTTAAATATTATTGATGGAATTAAACTAATAAATTAATGAATTACTTAAGAAATATCAAATTAAATTTAAATTAAATTTATATTTAAAATGAAAATGATGTATGAAATAATTAAACAGTTATAAAAATTAGAATTAATAATATTTCACAAATTATATAATTTAATATTTTTGATATTATAATCAATTATTTGAATAATTTTGAAATTTAACATATACTGAATTAAAAGAGCTATTTAATAATTATCAAAATTTAAAATTCTTTATTGAATAATAACTAAAATTAAAAAAAATTATTTTAGAAAGTAATAAAATTAATGAATTATTTAAGAAATATCAAAGTAAATTTAAATTAAATATATTAAAAATAAAAATGATATATGAATAATAAAAAATTAATAATTAATAATATTTCAAAAATTATCTAATTAATATTATTTAATCAATTATTTGAATAATTTTGTAATTTAACATAAACTAAATTAAAAGAGCCATTTAATAATTACCAAAATTTAAAATTATTATTTAATGTTTCTGGGATTAATAAATAATTATAAAAATTTAAAATTTATTTATTAAAGTATAAATAAACAATGTTTATTTTTAATATTGGAATTAAAAACTCCCAATAAATTTTGTTGTTATTTTTAACACTTTTTCTTTTGTTAATCACTTTTTTATTGATAATCTCA